>JAXQQM020088204.1:0-338241 GCA_034641835.2 Pinus albicaulis
TTAAACACCATGTTAAAACACACACATGGTGTATGAGAAAGATAAACACACACACACAAGAGACTCAACACAATGAAGGATAAGCGTAAGGATTTCTTATTTTTCCATTATACATGATATACATTTATAGTACAATGGTGTGACTCTTGGTTTCATATTCCAAGGTAACTTGGACTCCATTGTGACTTTTCGCATTCCACACCTACCCATAGAGGATTAGGTGTTCCAAAATCCGCCCTTAATCCGAAGGGGTATGTGTGAGTCCAAGAAAAGAGTTGTAATACAAATCTGCAAGTATACATGGTAGCACTTGGGATGAATCAACTCTCTGAAATGTTGGAAAAAAGAGGTGGTTTTAGGATGACCACAAACACTGGAACTCAAAACTTGTTACAGTTCCCGGAACTCTTCCAAAACTAGCAAGAAGCTAAAGGCTTCTGCTAGAGGAATTGTCCCTCATAAAAAAGGGAGACCTTCAACCGAAAATAAGGGAGGTCTACTACCTGTGATGGTTTTAGGTTATGGTTTTAGGATTACTAACAACTCTAGAATGCTTGAAGCATTTCCTGGAACTCAACCAAAACTGGCAAGAAGCTAAAGGCTGCTAAGCTGAAGGCTTCCGCTAGAGGAAGTGTTCCTCATATATGAAAGGGAGACCTTCGACCTAAAAGAAGGGAGGTCTACACTACCTGTGGTGGTTTTAGGTTATCCACCAACCAAAAATGATGGCTTAAGGTTGTCCACCAACCAAAGGCATGCTCATGGGCATCCGTGTCTCTGGCTACATCTCTGAATCTGGAATGACGAATTGTGGCTCAGGCTCGCTTGAACTGCTGGCTACAACTCTGAACATGGAATGAGAGATTGTGGCTCTGGCTCGCTTGATCTATCGTCGAAGCTTGTACATGACCACCATTTTCCCCCCTGTCAGGGACAAGGTGAGATGATGGCGAAAACTCAACTACAATTTTGCTCAATATCCGCGAACAAGTTCTAATATGTGTCATAAACATCTTCTTGGCTGCTGATGTCCATTGCCAAGAAGCGATCCATCCAAGATGAATCTTGGTTCTTGCAGGAGGCTGAGGCTTGTTTCTGAAGCATCTATGTGAAGAATGAGTGTGCCGACCACAGTGCTTTCATGGATGAAGATCAAAACAGTGATCTTTCATATGGCCAAATCGATCACAGTGTTGGCATTTCTCAATCTGTTGTCGTGGAAGTGGAGCAGGATCTGGAATAGCTATAGGTGAACTGTCATACAAGAATCCTGCACTCTGAATTTGATAGGCTTGGTGTAGTCTGGAATATTAAAGGACACATCCTTGTCATATCCAAGACCAGTTCGGTGCTTGTTGTGGACAAGCTCTTCCCAAGGTCTGATGATGAGTTTGAGAAGTGCAGGTTGAACTAATGCATCTACATGTACATCTGCTCTAGTGCAAGGAACTGAATGGGAATCAACTGCAACTTTACCTTCTTTCTTCTGATGAGAGTCCTTAACAATCTTCTGAACAGAAACAGGCTCAGAATGGTGACTCTTTTGCTGAAGTTCCTCTTGTTGGAGCTGAGATTCCAACTACAAAATCTCAATCTTCTCTTGTGCATCTTGCAAACAACTCTGAATGTTACAAAGAGCATGCTTGCTCATTTTTATCACATCATCAACATTTGAATGAATGAGGTTACTCAACAACTCTAATGCCTCATTGATTTTAGCCATTTCAACAACTTAGGCTCAAAAAATGAAAGGATGTCGGCTTCAACCGAAAATGCACCTGTTTACAATGTGATTCAACAAATACAAATGACTCAAGAGAACTTCCAACTATGGAAATCTCAAAGTACAAAATTTGCTCCTCAAATGATGGAGGGCAATCAACAATTTTTCAACTCAATTACACTTCAAGTCTTGAATGAAGATGCAAATCAATGTCAGTTCAATACAATATGCAACAAAAAATTTTCAGAAAAACACTTGTGCAAGAGGCCTTTGAGGCAGCTGAATTTTCCTTCAAATAGTTGTTTTGGAATGATGGCAAACTTGTCTTCAAATGTCATTTTCTTCAATAAATCACACTTATGCCACAAATCATAAAATATCAAATCTGCAAATTTCTTTATTCAGTCCATCTTCTCACTTCTCATTTCCTTCATTTTTGTTGTTCATATTCTCTCTCTACTCTTCCTCTCTTCCTCTCTCTCTGCTGTTTTTTTTTTTTTTAATTAATTAAAAAAAATTAATTAAGAATGGGAATTATTTAAAAATGGGGGGAATTTAAAAGAAAGGGAATTAATTAAAAGAGAGGAGATTAATTTAATGGAATTTATTTAGGAAGAAGTTTATTTATTTATTTTTAAAAAGGGATTAATAAAATATGGGAGGGGGAATTAATTTAAAAGGGGAAGGGAATTTTTTAATAATAAGAAAAAATAAAATGGGAATGAATCTACGTAAGGGAGGGAGAATTGATTTAAAAGGGAAGGGGGGCTTTTAATAATAAAAATATTAAGATGGGAATGGATGGAAATGGATCTACGTAAAGGAGGGAATGGGGCCTGCGTAAGGGGGAATGGGTTGTAGAGTTTAGGGGAGCGTGAGATGTGGGATGGTGAAGTGGGTAAAGGGGAGTGGGGAGTCGGGTAGAGGAGGGCCGCAAGTGAGGGCCGTGGAGAGTGTTGAGATTGCAGAAGCGAGTGTTGAGTGCAGGGTAATAGGGAGTGGAGAGGGGGCCATATGGCCGAGGAGGGGAGAGAAAGCGTATTGCTATGGGTAGAGCAATGAGAGCAGGGGTGCATGGGCGATGCCGATAATGGGTGAGGGCGTAGTTTAAGGGGGAGTAGGGTACTTCTGTGTGAAGGCCGAGTAGGGGGGACGGCTATGAGACCGAGGGGTGTGAGGGGACTATCAAGAGGAATGAGAAGAGTGTGTATTACAAGTAGGAGGGGGTGGCCGTCAGGGCAGAGGAGTGTAGGGGCCGATGGGTTGAGCGTTGTGAGCGATAGGTGTATGGGCCATGGGTTGAGCGATAGGTGAGTGGAGGAAATGAATGCGTTGAGAGGAGAGGGGGTGTATAGTGGATGAGAGGGCTGAGATTGTTGCAGATTTTTTTTTTTTTTTTTAAAGAACAGCAGAGAGGAGTAAGAACTCTAGTAGCAAATTTTTTTCTTTTTTTTTCAAATGTGTAGCAGAAACAAATCCAGCAGTAGAAAATATTTTCCAGCAGTAGAAAAACTCAGAATTGCAGAAATTTTTCAATGGAAAAACTCAGAATTCTTTTTCATTAAAAACCAAAAACTTCTTCTTCAGAAACCCAATTTAAAACACTATTCCAGCAGCTCTTTAAGATGCAGAATTTAAAAGACAAAGATTGCAAGAAGAAAGAGCAGTGAGAAAACCTGCAGATGCACAATGCTTCTTTTCCAAACCAATTTCGAAATGCTGCTAAGGATTTTGAATGCTACTCCTTCTCCAAGACAAAATTTCTGAATGCTGCAAAATCACTGCTACAAAAATTCTGAGTGCTGCAAAAATGCCAAGAATTTTGCAGATATGTACAGGCCATAAACACAAATGGCTCACTCAAATTGGAGCAGGGCCAGCAATCGCCCACTCTGATACCATGTTAAACACCATTTTAAAACACACACATGGTGTATGAGGAGGATGAACACACACAAGAGATTCAACACACAATGAAAGATAAGCGTGAGGCTTTCTTATTTTTTCCATTATACATGATGTACATTTATAATACAATGGTGTGACTCTTGGTTTCACATTCCACACCTAGGCATGGATAAAATATTGTGATGTAGGAACGGTATAAGGTGTCTTCAAGGATCAAATTAGGATTAGGAACTAAAACTATGGTTTTTAGTCTCTAACTCTCCAATTTTTTCATAAAAACTTGAAAACCATGAAATTTTCACTTGAGGAATGGGAGGGTGTAATGGTGACTTACTTACTTGCCAAGAAGGAGTGAGAACCTCTGCTGAAGGTTTGGAGTGCTGAAAGAAATTTTGGGAGGCTGCGGATGAAGTTTTCTAGGTGCACAACACCTCTGGCTTTATGAGCAGTGCCCTGGCTCTATGCGCAGCACCCAGGCACTCTGCACAGTGCTTAAGGCTCTACGCATAGCGCCTCTTTCCAAGTGAGCAACGCCTCCAATTTTTTCGACTTTGCACCCTTCAAATCCGATTTTCTGAGATATGTGAGTGATGGCTTAATAACATGGAGGAAAAATGAGTGTCTTGAGGGATTTTATACTTCATGAAGTTGATGATTTGGGCCTTGGGACCCACTTTCTTCCTTTATCATTCACTTAACCATTTGAAACATTACCTTTCATTTTGACTTCTTTCCTTTGGAAAATGATCATTTTGATGGACTAGGAACTCTTTGAATTTACATATTTGGTGCTTTGGAATGTTTGGAAAACTGAGTTAGCAACTTGGGATGATGAAATTATTACATTTGAAAGACCTAAAATTACATAATGAAAATATAAAAAATTACATTTGAACTCAAAATTTCATGCTGAAATGAGGTATTTTCTTCACAAATCATCTTCACATAGTGAAGAGAACTTTATTTGTATCACACTTTACTTGTTGGTCTTATTGAATGGAATGGAGTTTTATTGAACCTTGGAAACCCTAATGACCTAATGAAACCTTGAAACCCCTAAAATACCTACTGAGACCTTGAAGGATTGAATTTCATAATGACATGACTGATATTGATTTTATGGATGGTGTACAATCAAGAAGGTATGAAGGTATGCTAGAAAGTAATCAAATTTGAAGAAGAGTGATTTTTTAGGACTAGGAGTACCATCAATGACTAATTTTTTGCATGACCTAGTGGAATGATAAAACAATTTTGAGTGGGAATCCTAAAATGATATGAAAAGAGGATTTTGATCACTGATGGCAGGAGGAAAATACTGACACTAACAGGATCTTCACATTCACTTGAGTTCCTCGACTTCCACTGGACTTCGAGTTGTTGGTGAGGAACCTTTGGTCTCAAGTTGAGTTTGGAGAGTTAATGTAGTGGAAAAGCCTCCTAGATTCTTTATAGATGCCTCCAATGAGCCATTACATAGTAAATATCTCCAAAAATGCTTCTTTTTCCTGCATATTAATCATATTAAGCCATGAAGTAACAAAATATCCCTTTCATCTTCATACTAAGCACATTATGGCTAAAAATGAAAATTAATGTTAGAAAATGAGAGTTTAAGGGCTAGAGGATAGCACAATGGGCCTCAAAATATACCTATTGATAAGACCCATCAAGGGGTCAGAACTAAATTATCATTCCATCAAAAAACAAGCATATATTGTATATAAGGCAGTCAAATACTTCTTTCCCTATCTTCTAAAATCTCACACCATTATTTTTGTGCCTCATCCAGTGGTAAGAACAATCTTTGTGTAGCATGAGCTAGGTGAGAAGAGGGAAAATTGGATGACCTGCGTACAAGAATATGATCTATAGTTTAAACTATTTCATACCATAAATGATCTAGCCTCTCTCAGCTAGCAGCTAAAGCGATAGACTCTCTTGAGCAAGATATCTCAGGTTGGGAGTAGGAAATAGAGATATACAACATCGAACATGTTCTTCAGTCCATTTCTACAATTCCATGGTATTTCGATATATGGAAGCTTCTAGAGCATGACACCTTTCCCATGCATTTATGGAATAAACAAAAAAGGGAAATTCAATTAAAAGCTCTATCCTACCAGCTTATTCATGGAGTAATTTTTATGAAGCACCATAACAGTGTCTTGTTAAGAGGTCTTAAACAAAAATACATAGAGAAGGTACTTAGAGATCTGCATGACAAACCGACAGGTGCTCACTATGCAGGTGACACAACTGCACATAAATTCATGAGGGTTGGTTACTATTGGCCCACTTTATTAAAATATGCTCATTCTTATGTTTGGAAGTGCCTAGCTTGTCAGGATGTGTCATTCGAGATCAAAAGTCAGTTGCCCCACTGCTACCAGTAGCAGTCGAGGAACCATTCCAACAATGGGGCCTATATGTTACTGGAGAAATATTTCCACATTCGTCAAAGAAACACTAATATATTTTGACAACTACATAATATTTTACTTGGTGGTCAAAAGTAGTTCCCTTAATACAAGTAAATGACTAGGAAGTCATCAACTTCTTGCAACAAAATATTATAACCAAGTTTGGAATTCTAGCGTCACTTGTCTTTGATATTGCGACTTATTTTTCTACATTGAAACCTAATGATTTCACATTAGAAAATGGGATTGTACTAAAACATACATCTAATTATTACCCGCAAGGAAATGGTTTGGCTGAATCAAAAAATAAAAATCTTATCTACATAATCAAGAAAACCATTTTCTCTAAGCAAATAAATTGGCACAACACTTTGACTAATGCATTATGGGCTAGCCGTCTAACCCCTAAGCCTTCCTTTAAGACCTTGCCATATTTTATGGTTTATGGTAAAGAATTTATCTTTCCCCTGAACCTATATCTCCCAGCCTTGTAACTCTCCCAAGAGTACCAAGGTAGACCTTCCTTTCTAGTTCAGAGTAGGATATAAACTTTAATCAAACTCAAGGAGGAAAGGATCAAAGGTAAAGAAATTTTTTCTGTCCATCAAAAGTGTGTTAAGCATTAGTTCGACAAGAAACTTGTAGGGGTTAAGAGTTTCCATGTGGGTCGCCTAGTATTGAAGTGGGATAAAGCCCAAGAAGATAAATGAAAACATATGAAGTTCCAACCTTTATGGATTGTATTGTTTACCATAAAAGAGAATCTCATTCATAATACCTTCAAGCTAAAATATTTAGATGAGAGGATTGACCTCCTTCCCTTAAATTTCTGAGATTTGAAGAATTATTTTCAATAGTAACTACAAGTTGCACTTCCTGTACAATATGTCTTTTGTTTTCTATTTTTTCATTGTTAGTCATATGTGTGTTGTGTTAGTCGAGTCCTGTTTCGGTCATTGTACATAAATAATACCTTGTATGAAAAGTTTATGGCTCAGAAGGACTTTATGGTGGAATAAAGAGAAAACCTGAGAACCACAACACTATTTGTTTGTTACACTTATTTATTTGGAAAGATTCCATAGGTGGAGCTAATTATGAATGGAAAATACAATACATCCAAAAGGAAAACCTTGAGGGAACCTATTATATATGCATCTATTATATCATCTAAACTTCTCAACTTGGTACAAATCTACTTGTTGTGTTATGATTTTGTCCAATCTAGTAGAAAAAGGATAAGGAGAAAATATAAAGTGAGTAAAACAATATCAAATCTTCTAAAAAAAAAATTCTAAGGGGAAACCTCCTCTACTCTTAATAAATAGGGATCCCTCTTCCGCCCATTGAAATTAATAAGTGTCGAAGCACAGTCTAATTAATTAAATAGATAAATTGTGAAAGAACAGAGAGTATTCCTAAATAGGAGGTGAAGCAAGTGACTTCGTCGGGGTACCTACCATGCCTACTGGCAGCAAAGCAATGTTTTTTCTCTTGGAGTGACTCTGCGGGGGTACTGTCCAAGCCTGTTGGTAGCAAAGAAGCACCAGAGATGAAAAATCGTACTCTGAATATTATAAAATTTCTAGACACATTACCCTTTATTGGATTGAATCAATTGTGATATGACTTATCTTTTGTGTGTTGAACCAAGTGAAAGAAAGTGACGTACTATGTGTATAATCAGGTCAAAAGTGGGAGGTCAAGGAAATCCAATTGGTGAATTAATAATTTTTGAAGGACTGGCACTTTAACTAAAAATATATTCCTAAACAGAGAAGCTAAATCTCTCCTAGTGTGTCGCCAAGTGTTGTCATCGCTACAACACCCTCCACAAATTTCACTATATTCAAATTTTTTAGCCTACTTCACCATTGTATCTAGTGTCTCCTTGGTTACCAAGTGTTTTTTCCAGTCATGCAATGTGTTCCAAGTGTTCTTGATCATTTTTAAGTGTTTTGGCATTGAATAGAACATCTTTTATGTACTTCATGATCATAACACCTTTGTTTTTTTAAAACAACACTTTTTGGGTCACAAACACACACACTTCATCCGTTGTATTTGGGGAATGTTTGCAAACTATAAATTGATGCTTAATTTTTATC
This sequence comes from Pinus albicaulis, assembly GCA_034641835.2. Taxonomy (NCBI): domain Eukaryota; kingdom Viridiplantae; phylum Streptophyta; class Pinopsida; order Pinales; family Pinaceae; genus Pinus; species Pinus albicaulis. Next base: position 8,163 of record JAXQQM020088204.1, read on the forward strand.
ATTCAATCTTGTCTAATTTTTATTGATGAGTGGGTATGTGTCGCACATGATTTTATGTCTAAGCTCATCATGTTCTCCCCTTGTCCTATCTTTCAGATACAAACAAATTTTTGTTGCAAAGTGAAACCATTAAAGCACGAAGTGCATGAGTGTACTCTTAAACCTTGATATCGAATCTTTTGATGTTTGGAAATTCTCCCTACACCCTCCAAGATCACATGCCACACTCATAAGCATCTTTCCCCTTCCTTGTCCCAAACTTCACTGTTGAAAAAAACTATTTCTTCCCTTCAGAGAAATCCTTCAACTCAAAGGAGTGCACCCTCCTTGAGTGCATGAGCACACATCAAAAACCCAAATTTAAACCCCTTTAGCCTTCATAAATGTTCCCTGCACCTTGTCTTGACCTTTAATAACATGATTCCACTCTAAATCCCTGAATCCTCATCCTTTGTCCTTCGACACTACACCCTGTTCCCTCCTTTTCCTTCCTAAATGCATGAGCACACCTTGAAGACCTAAAGCTCCTCCCTTTATCCTTCATCTCTATACCATGTGCCCTCCTCCCCCACCCCCCCCCCCCTTGAGTGAATAATGCACTTGGGAAGCACAAAGCCTTATATTTATTAATTTATACATTTGACCTATGCCCTCCCTTGAGTGCCTCTCTCCCTTTAGCGCAAGAGCACATCACGAAGCCCTAAAGATTTTCCTCTTCAACCCTTGAGCCTTTCAAAGTGTTCCCTTGCACCTAGAATCTCTCCTTGTTCTTCCAAGTGCAATGTTAAGGATTGAATAGATAACCTGCATGAAACATGCTATAATAGGAGATTTAAAGGTTGATGATTCTTTTTCATGAGTTATTTTTGTTACAGGTACTTTAGTAGTAACATGGAAAACACGCATGAAAAATATCAGTAAAACAAGGAAAACAAAGGAATCAACAAATAGAAAAGAACAAATTGAAGTATTGATGATAAGTTCATTCTAAATACTCCATTAGATCAAAGGCCCTTTGGAGGGAGAAGACATCAATGATGATAAGTTGCATGTAGAAAAAATAAATGAGTGGCAGCCATGTCACCAACTAAAGAAATCCCATGTCATCAGTTTCTATGAATGCCAGTCATCACAGATATTTAATTGTCATGTCTCATCATGCATGATGATATGGAATTTATGATTTAATTTTGTAATCATTTTAAAGACAAATAAGTGGAATTCCAAGAGTAATGTATGGAAAAAAGAGCCATAGAAGTGGAAATACATGTAATACCAAGATTCATATGTAATTCCAAAATTCATTTGGAAGTCCAAAGGTTGTAGAAGTCAAGAGTCATGAGGATGTGAAAAGTCATGCATCAAGTTATAAAAGGGTCCTCATTTCTCATGAAATGGAATTTTAACCTTGGCTTCTCCCACAAGGAATTAGAGAGATAGAGTTAGTATTTTTGGGGAGCAAGTAGTGGCTCTAATGCTTCACTATTGGAGCTAGTGATGTTCATTGTATTTTTGTAACTTGGAAATTTTTCTTAATACTTGAAGCCTTTCGGTCAACACATTTTCATACATGGATTGTGGATGTTTTAAGAATAGTATTTGAATTTTTATAATTCATGTTCTATTTCACATGTACTGATTAAACTATTTTAGTGACATTGGTGCTTAACTTATTGTAAATGTGTTGTAATTATTATCACATCTATGTGAAGTCTTTCGCTCGATGTTAGACAAGTCTTTCTTATTTGTGTGTGTCTCCATTAAGATAGTATTATTACTTCTCTCTTATATGCTCACTTCATTTTCCCTTTTTAGTTAAAGAACCTTGATATGTCAACAATTAAACATTCATAAGGAACACTCTCTTTCTCATTCAAAAGCATGTGTGCACTTCTCTCTCGTGCTAACTATTAAAACCAAGGAAAATATTTAAATAAATAGGAATCGGGTCATATTCTAGATGGGTCTCTTACACCAAATATTGGCATGTATAATTGGGACCTCATAACGGGTATATCCCCTACATGTTCACGGTATCTAGCATTGTAAATAGGTTGGAATTCTCCCTCTAGTTCCACCCTCAATATAGACCATCCAATCAAATGATCAGCATCCTCTAAATATCTCTTAAGCAATGAAACATGGAAAAAATGATTTAATTTCACTTCCATAGGTAGTGTAGGTTTGTAGGGAAATGGTCCAATCCTATCAAGGATCTCAAAAGGCCTACAATATTGAGGTTCCAAATTGGAACATGAACCAATCCTCAAGAAGCTCCTCTTGGGCCTGATGCCCAAGTACACATGGTCCCCAACCTGAAAATCCTTGAATTCTCTATGCTAATATGAATAAATCCAATTTTTGTCATGTGGTGCCTTTAAATTCCTCTTAATAACCTGCATTTCCTACTCCATCTTTACCAACATGTCTAGTCCAATCAATATATTTTTCACGGGATCACTCCAACTCCTGGGAGTATTACAACTACGCACATAAAGAACCTTAAACAGACTCATCTTAAATGATTCTTGATACCCATTATTATGTGAAAACTCTACTAGTGGAAGGTTCTCTTCAAACTTCCTCTGTTGATGCATGACATACATCCTCAACATGTCCTCAAGAATCATGTTAACCATATCTCTTTGTCCATATTTATATAGATGATAAGTTGTACTGAAATCTAACTCTATCCCCAAACCTACAAACAATTCTTTCCAAAAACTAAAAGTGAACTTGTCATCTCTATATGATATGATCTTCATAGGAACACCATGCACCCTCAGTATCTCCATTATCAAAATCTGAGCTACCTCATTAGCAGAATTCATAGACTTGACTGTAATTAAGTGATTTTCCTTAACCTTTCAACCACAACCATGATGGAATCATGTTGTCTTGATGTCCTTGGAAAATCTATGATAAAATTCATATAAATTTCCTCCCATTTCCATTTTGGAATTAGAATTGGTTGTAATAAACCACCTGGACACTTACACTTTTATTTTACCTATTGACAGTTCAAAAATCTCACAAAGAAATAAGCCACCTCCTTCTTCAAGTTCAGCCAATGATATAATTTCTTAACTATTGTCAGTGACTCCTGATATCCCATATGACCTAAATACAACTTAACATGAAACTACCTCAAGATAATCTTCTTGAGCTCATTTTCTTTTGGTACATAAACCCCCTTCCTGAATCTGGACAAGCTATATGTCGTGAGATGATACTCCTCATCCATATTAGCTTCACCCTGTTGTTGTAACTTGTTACTCAACTGTTGAGTTCAACTTAAGAATTCAACACAAAAATGGTTGTAGCATCACCAGATATATGCTTGTATTAAAATAGTTGAAGAGTACAAGATAAAAATGTCGGTATTATCTCTATTGTTTGTCCTCATTCCCTCATGAGACTAAGTTTTTTTTATAAAGTCTTTACAAAGCCCCAAAATTAGGGAAACAAATCAATCATGAGAATATGGAGATTATCATGTTGATTAAGCTAACATAAATAATAAAAATATATAAATTGTTAGATACTTATTTTAATAAATAATTGTTACGGTTACACCTCTCTTATTTAGACACAATTTTAATTTCTCATATCTTCTTAACTATCTGCATGGAAATATTTCATGTGACCTTTGACAACTATCTTTGAAAATGGTGAATCTAGTCTTGAAAATTCACAACGTAATAATTACTTTGTGGTGTAACAGTAGAAAATAGAAATTCCATGGTGTAACAACAAGTAACAACAACTCACACCATGTAATATCAAGTAACAACAACAATTGTTCACCCAGTGTTCTCAGAAATTGTGGCAACACCTGAAAAAAAAACATTCAAAAGAACTCTTCCAAAGATACCCTCATTAGTCATCCCAAAGAAAGCGTTGTTTCGTTCAATACTTAGAAGAAAATAGCATAATAATACGTCAGAGAAAAAGGTTGCTTCTTAATCAAAGGGAGTGACATTGTACTAGGGAAATTGTAGGTTTCATGAAGGAAAATGGCCAAAAATGGGGAAAAGGATGCTTGAAATATCCTCAAATATTTCACGCAACAGTGTTCATTAAACTTCCTTGACTCATCGAATACTACCTTTCCTTCATGCATTAGGACTCCACCAAGTCCTCTCTTGCAAGCATTTGTGAAAACTAAAAACTCTTTATCACGATATGCAATCTTAAAAACTAGAGAATTTGTAAGAAAATGCTTCAACTATGCAAAACTAGTTGCACACTCCTCAATACATTAAAAATTTTTCCCTTTTCACGGAAAATATGTAATAAGATAGGAAATCCATGAGAAATTCCTGATGAACCACCTATAATAACCTGCTAATCCCATGAATGATTTGACCTCATCCACATTCCTAGGTGATTCCCATTCCATGTCAGCTATGATCCTTTTTGGGTCCATTGCTATACCCCCCTTGGAAACAACATGTCCCAAGTAATGAACTCATGTTTGAAAGAAAATAAATTTACTAAGCTTGGCATATAATAGATGCTTACTCAATAATATTAACACTATTGCTAGGTGTTATGCATTCTCTTCCTCATTCTTATAATATATGAATATATAATCAATGAACACTATCATAATTTTTTCCAGATAAGGATGCAACACACTATTCATCAAACATGTAAACATAGTTGGAGAATTAGATAGACCAAGTGGAACTATTACAAACTCATAATTCCCATACCGAGTATCAAATGTCGTTTTTTAGATGTCCTCTTCTTTGATGTGTACCTGATTATATCCTTATCCAAGTCCATTTTTGAAAAAATTCATTCTCCCTTCAACTGATTAAAAAAATTCATAAATTTGCGGCAAAGGATACTTCTTCTTCATCGTCACCTTGTTCAAATTCCTATCATAAATGCATGACCTGAAAATACCTCCCTTACTCTTCACAAAAAACACTAGTGCACCCCAAGGTGACACACTTGGCCTAATGTATCCTTTATTAAACATTTCATTAAGTTGCAACTTCAATTCCACCAACTCTAGACTACTCATCCTATAAGGTGCCTTCGATGTTGGTGTTGCTCCTATTACCAATTCATTAGGAAATTCCACTTCCCTATGAGGCAGTAACTCTAAAATATCTCCTAGAAATACATAATGAAAATGCTACAAAATAGGATACCTCTTCAATACTTTATCATCCTAAACATCCTTCCCCTTGTCACAAGAAACAACACTGCAAAAAATACACACCCTTTCTTGCAACTATGCTTCGGCTACATAGCTATAACCATTCTCACCGATGTAGGATTATTCTTACGCCATAAGATTGTCTTCTCTCCATCAACATCCAAGCACTGAATATTTTTCTCATATAAATCTACCTTAGTCCTGAGAAGGTACAACTAATGCATACCCAAAGGTATGTTGTATGGTCCCAATGGAAGCACATTTAGATGTGTTTATGTAGGCATACAAATTGGCTCAAATGCACAATATCTCACCCAATGATGAGCTCTTTTCTTGGCCCCTATAGCCATCTGCACCAACCAAGACTCTCCATGCACATCTTTACTCAAGCCACACTTATCCAATAGGTTAGGATTAACACAACTATAATAAAATATTGAAGATCAATCAAAATGGAAACAAGTTGATCACAAATCTTACCTTCCATCTCTATAATGGATACCTAGTGATCCACATGCTTGTTATAAAATGTTGCTTAAATCTGAGGAATTACCATCATCCCCAACTTTCTGTGCCTCCTAACCACTGTAAATATGAGGTCTACCACCCTGGTACAATGGTAAATCCTTCTTGTGATGATCTTTTCCAAAAATCCAACACTGCAATGGTTCTCTTCTACTACCTTTATTTTGTTTCTCTCCAAGCTAAGGTCCATGTCCCTTCTCATATGTGTTAAACTTCTTTTAAGGAGCCAAATTTTATTTCTCGCCTTCATCCTCAGGTATTTCCTACTTCAAAGGCCATTTTCCTTTGGTCTTGTCATTGCCTTTCGATTCATGCATAGTCTCATTCTTGCAGTTCGACTGCTCATAAAAGTGCTTCAACTTCCTCGTTACTTCCTTCAATGACCAAGGCTCATCATACTCAATCCAATCCTTAAATCCTAATGGTGTTCCATTGATGAAACTTATAACCTTTTTCTTCTCATCCTTAAGATAAGGCACATAACTCATCAACTCCAGAAACATAGTCATATACTCTTCTTCTGTCATAGAACCCATCTTCATCTCATAGTTCTTAAACTTTCCACCATAATATATCTTTAACAAGTACTTCTTCCTGAATATTATTTTCAAATCATGCCAACTCAATTCCTTTTTCCTAATGCGTCTGACATGCTTCACATATTACCACAAAATATATTCCTTTCCATTGAGATTGAAAATAGCTATCCTAGATTTCATGTGTTTTGTATAATCATGTAGCTTGAATAACTTCTTCATCCCAAACAACCATGCTTTTTCATCATCTAGTTTCTTCAACTCTCCATAAAATGTAGGAGTCTTGGCTTTCTTGAATCATCTAGTAAGTATTCCCTCCCACTCCTCATCTAAGGATTATAGCGATGATGACCATATGTCTATCTGAACTGAAACTAGAATAGAACCCATAACCACTACCTCTATTCTCAAGTGTATCCATCCATATTCCACATTTGACCATGTCATACATGTCCTACATGTGCCCTCCATGAGACCTACTACCATATGTCCCATTATTCCTCTCCTCATGCTCATAACCAATCTATGGTTGTCCTTGTCTCTACAAATCTGATAAACTATGAGGGATCACTAAATTGACCTCGACTAGATTTTCTTGAGCCATGGAAATCCTTTCCCATGAATGAATTATCCTATCATTATCTTCCTTGAAATTCTTGATTTCTTCCTTCAAACTTCTCAAGTATCTATTATGACAGGAGAATACTCTTCACCATGCTATTCAAATCATTTATAAGGAGAGTCACATGAACTATAGTACACCATTTTTATTTTCATCTTTCATCTTCTTCTTCCTACAAACATACCATCTGAGATAAACCAAATATAAACATAATCAAACATACCTTACAAAATTTCAGGGAAGGCTATCTCATCTACATAAATCATTCTAGATTAGAAAGATATACATGTATATATATAATGACACCAACATATCAACACCATACATGATAACATAAATTGTAACATAGATTATATACATGGAAACCATATCCACTACCATCCATCCATATGACTGAAATGCATGCATAACAATCACATCTCGCCCATCCATTCCAAGTTTTTAAACCTGGGAGATTTGATATCAATATGTAACATGCCACCCCACATTTACCCACTTCCACAACCTGACTCAGGTAAATTTGAACTCACTTGCCACTATGACATGACCTGACCTCCTAGTTCTAGTTAAGGATACCGAGCTCATAACTGATACTTATTGACCCTCCTTAGGAACCACAGATAACTCAGAGGCTAAACAACATCCCCAGGTAACCAATCCCTGAGATGAAACTCTTTTTTCCTAACCTAGACATGTAACCACACCCTTGACACTGCCTGCATGTGGTTGTGAGCCTCCAACCACAATCGCTAGCCTTTCTCCATGCAATTATGACCATAGATCCTTAGTTTTGTGTCTGCAGTCTCAAGATCTGAGCCACTTTTCTAGGATAGCCTCCAGACTATTACCCAAAACTTCCGATAACTTTTTGAAATCACATTTAACATGTTGGAAAAGCTAAACATTCAAACTTGAATAAAAAACTTGACCTAGACTGACTATAACACACTAGAAATTTTTTCAAACATATGGTAAACACGTAAGCTACAGGTCATGAATGCATATATAAGCATAAATCTCTAAATTGTATTTGAAAATAACCAAGAAGTTCTAATTCCCTCTCAAGTAGCTACAACCACACTAGTTATTCTAGGAATTGATCAACCATACATTAAATTATCAAATCATAACAAGATCCATAGTGGAGAAGATCATAAACCATGCCTATAACCAACAAATAACCATAATATTAATCATGAAAAAATAACCATCAAATCAATGTAATAACAAGTATAATTGCTCATAAATCAAAATATCAAAATAACATGGTCCATCAAAAGTAGAGTAATCCACTTAGTCACTTAGGCTAGAGGATAATCCACCAATAACTAAGTGGGAGGTGTTCAAACAATTACCAAGTCCTATTTATACCCAATAGGGAATGTGGAGGACCAGTGGATTTGTTGGCATCACTTCAAGAAGAGTCAAGGGAAAATTGTGTAGGAGTACACCATAAACCTCAATAAAATTGTGCTTATGCTGGGTGTATATCAAATAATTTGTATGTACTTATCAAGCATCAAGGGGGTTTACATAGCCATCTATGGAAACATGTGATGTTCTTAAAACATATGACCATTTATGAATCATGTGTTCAAGCATAGTACCTAGAGAACATAGACCATAAGAAATTATGTTCAAGTTGTTCTAAACAGAAAGAACACCAAGATTCTTCTAAGGAGGGGGGACGAAGTGGGAAAGGAAAGAAAATAAAATAACAACCATTGCACACCAATGCAAGGATCCAATCAAACACTACAAATATTATAATATATATGGTCACACTAAGGATAAGTGTGTAAGATATATCCATATTTTAATCTAAATAACAAAAAGAAGGATACCAAGAAAAAGAACCTTCGAGGTGTGGACTTAAGAAACATAGTAACTAGAGTGGTTTTGATGTGGATGAGGAGATTTTTTATGCCTCAATGCATAAGGACTTGAATTAAGTATCCTTCATCACAAGGAAGATAAGGAGATGTGTAAACTTTTTCATATTAACATATAGTTCAAAACTAGGTTATATTGTTTGTTCGATTTTGATTGGCTATCCAAACTTATAGAAACCAATTTGGTTAGGAAGCTTGGTTTGGAAGTTATTTAGCATCCTCGATTGTATCTATTAGGATAGGTAAAGAAGAATTCAAATATCAAGTTCATTGAACATCATATGATAAAAATTTTCTAAGTGTAAATTTTATTAATGAAGCGAAGTTAGATATAGTAACCCTTGATATGTGAAATGTTTTGTTTGGAATCCCCCACATGTATATGAGGGATGTGATCTTAATTAGGAGAGAAAACCAATACTACTTGATTAAGGATGGAAAATATTGAATCATCAATTCACAAAAATGTATGTCAAAGGGATATCTAATAAATGTCAATCAAGCCAAAAAGTTGATTATGTCTAGTAAAAATAATATTTTTCTTTTCTTAACAGATAATCAATAAGAGTAAAAGGATGTAATAAATAGAAAGCATATTACTTGCATGAACTTTTTTATGTATACTATGGAGTTTCTAGGATCCAAAATGTTTTCCACTTGAAAGGGAAGTGGGTCATGAGACATAGTTGTTTCCTAACTCCCCATTACTAAATATTGTGTTGTATAGATAGTGTTAGATCCCTATAATACTAGTGTATCCCCTTATTATTGTTAGTGTAGCCCCTTTATTGTTATTTTTCTACCCCTATAGCCACCATATTGTTATTATTGTACCTCATAAAAGCCATTATTGTTATTGTTGTTCCCTTACATTATTATTGTTAGGTCGGCTAGGATTATATTGTGACCCCATGGACTTCTATATATAGAAAGGAGGTTTTGTCATTTGTATCATCCAATAATTTTTCATTTATGTAATGTAAAGGAGGTTTCCCCATCAAAGTGGCTTATTTATAAGGCATTGATCTCTCTTTTATTCTATTTTTGGAGCTGGTTTCATAACATTTGTTATCAGAGCTTTGGATTCTAGGGTTTCGCTACTCCAAACAGGCTCCTGAATTTCATCTAAAAGAGGTGACATTGGGAAAATCACCATAAATATCTCTCTCTGAGCATCATATTGGAACTCTGTAAAAAGTGGCCAAAAGTACACATACTATAGTTTCTTGTGTATCAATTTCAGAGCCGAAGGAGGAAACAGTGACACGTGGCACGTTGTATAAGCTCGATCTACTGAACTAGTCCATAATTAGGTCATTGTAGGAGATTGGGCATAAATTTGTCTTGAATAATCCAAATTAAGTCATACCTGTGGCATTCGAATGAAGATTCAGAGGGATACTACAAGACCAAATTTTAGATATTGAAGATATAAAATCACATAGATAATTCAATTTCAATATTGATCTCCTCAAAATCAAGAAATAACATTGGGTTCTATAATGCCTCACAAAAATAATTCCACACCCATTAAGCCCTTATAAAGCTCTACTATGACACATGAAGAGGAAGAATTTTAGTATGAGATATCAAAATTACTGTACCAAGTGCAACAAATTTCAATCTTATGAAGAGCAATCAAAGATGACATAGATGGCTTAAAATAAAAAATGGAGGCTAAGTTGGATGGTTTGAAGGATTTAATGAAAGCTAATGTGCATGATAAAGTAGTGGAAGATCATATCGAGCATCAACAACAAGTTCTCCAACTCTCAAAGGATAACCTAACTTTGGTGCAGAATCGAATGAAACAACAAGAAGATTAACATCACAGCGAAAGAAGTTCTGAAGTAATCATAGAAACAAGAACTAAAAAAATACCAAATCGATCAATTTTAGAGTATCTCAGCAAGTGGAAGAACTTACCCATTGAATATTCCACATGGGAGGATGAGAATTTTATACAGAGGCATCCATAAATAATCAATAATTGAGGGAAAAACTTGTTTGAAGGAGAGGGGCATGTTAAGTCCCTATAATACTAGTGTATCCCCTTATTTTTGTTAGTGTAGCCCCCTTGTTTTTATGTTGTACCCCTGGAGCCCCCATATTATTATTATTGTGCCCCATAAAATCCATTATTGTTATTGCTGTGCCCTTACATTATTATTGTTATGTTAGCTAGGATTATACTGTGACCCCATGGACTCGTATATATAGAAATAATGTTTTCTAATTTGTATCATCCAAGAATTGTTCATTTATGTAATGTAAAGGAGGTTTCCCCCCCGAAGTGGGTTATTTCTAAGGCATTGATCTCTCTTTTCCTCTATTTTTGGTGCTGGTTTAATAACAAATAATATATCCTAGAAGTAGATTAACTGAAGAAATAATTGTAACTACTACTAGATTAGGAAGTAATTCAAACAAAAAAATCACCTTCTGGGTCACCTATCATCATAATACTTAAGAATAATGGAAATTCATGTATATGTATCAACTACAAGTATTTGAAAAAGATGGCGCTCAATCATTAATACCCTTTGGCCGAGATTGATGATTTGTTTTACCCATTTTTGTATGCAAAAACTTCACTACATTGGATCTAAAATAAAAATATCATTAGGTACACATTAAATAAGAATACACTTGGAAAACCACCTTCAATAAAGTGCAATTTTTGTATGACTGGTTGGTCATACACTTTGGTTTATGTAATGAATGAGCTACATTTATGAAACTCATTAATGGTGTATTGCACCCCTATTTAGATTCATTTCTAATAGTGTATCTGGATGATATATTAGGGTGTATATATTCATTTAAATAGCACATATCACATATCATGTTGGTGTTAGTGAATCTAAAAAATCATCAACTACTAAATAACCATAAGAAATGTGAGTTTTATTAGCAATTATTGGTGTACTTAGGGTATATGATTAATGGAGGGGAATTTAAGGTAGAAACCATGCATTTGGGGGTCATCCTGATGTAGTTGGTTCCTACCAATTTCATTTACTTTGGTGCATTTATTGGTGCAATGTAGTACTTGTGAAAGTTCACAGCATCCTTTTTTGAGGTATTTGTGCCACTCCATGCCATAATAACTAGTGGTAAGAGTTTCCAATGGGGAAAGAATCAAAAAAAAGTTATTGATGATTTGAAATGCAAGATAGGCCAAAATCCATTGCTTACATTTCCTAACTTGTAGAATACTATTTGAGTTTGATATGGATGGAAGCGGATAAGTTATCGAACTATTCTTGATGTAGGGAGGTAAGCTGGTATGCTAACATTATGAAATGTTTCATGAGGGATTCTTGAACTACCCTACATATGATAAGGAACTATATTCCCCGGTTCAAGATGTTATGAAGTGGAAGCACCATCTAATACGAAAAGGAATATTTATCCACATTGATCACCAAGCACTACAATATGGAGGCCTAGAGTAAATTTCAACAAATCATACATTACAAGTGGGTGGAGTTTTTGAGAAATTTTTCATATCGTCATCAAATATAATAAGTGGAACACTAATTATTTTGTATAAATTATTTCAAGGCCACCAACATATAATATTGTAGCTTTGGGAATTATTATGCACATGTACACTCTTATGCATGATGCACACAAATAAGTATACATATCATATTTGAAAAGGTGTTTTAACAACTACAGGGCCAAATTCATGTAGAAGAAAGTTACTATAAGGTTGATTATCATATCTAGAATGGGTTTCTAAAGAATCTCAAGAATTTTTGTGTTCCTAAATGTGAAATATGACAACTTATTAGAGAGTCTCACACCTCCAATGTTGCAGGGCATTTTTTGTTACAAAGATAGTTGTTGACATACAAAAGTATGTGTATTGGCCCAAAATCAAAGAATATGTAACATGTTATTAAATATAAGAAGATGTATACTTTGGTGCACCATCAATTCCAGTAACAGAAATAAATATTACCATCCTTTACATATACACACTCAAGCCTAGGAAAATATTTCCATCAATTTTGTTGGTGTTTTTCGAGCAACCAATAAGGGACATGACTATTTGTTTTTGGTAGTTGAAATATTTAGAAATATGTGCATTATTATTCCTTTCAAAAGGACCATCAAAGGATAATATGTAGCAAACATGTTCTATGAATGGGTTTGATTGCACTTTTGGATACCAAGGAGCGTCACCTTAGAGAGGAATACTAGATTTCTCAACTCCTTTTGAAGTACATTTTGGGAAAGGATGGGCACCAAGTTAAAAATATTTTTGTATTAGATTAATACTCCCTTATCAAAATTCCAACCAACCCTCCACAACATCATTAAAATTGTCAAATTTTGTTGAGAATTTATGACTTCATGTTGATCAAAATTGCATTTGTTATTCCTAAGGTAAATAAATCAAGTAGGGAATATCTTCTATGCCCCTAAATCAAACTCTCCATGTAAGAGAACTACATGATCTCATGTTAATGCCACAATATTTGGCTAAAACCCTTTTTGTTTCTCCCTATATGTATGTCACTCTAACATTTACAAAATAAAATTTGTGCATCTTTTTCTTATTCCTCTAACTCCATACTTTAAACCACTCTAGGTTATGCATTTTTCGTCTCAACATTTTCCCATGTCTCATTAAGTATTTTGTCACTACAATAAAATTTATCATGGAGTAGGATGGATCCATGTACGACTCAGTAGAATATTCTATGCCTCTTATCTCTCCTCTTACACTTGAAAGCACCATTTCCTCTCTTTTTTGGTCCAAAAAAGCAACAAGCATCAGTCCCTCTTGATCTTACATTGAGACAATCAAGTTGAACATTGGGTTATCATCATCGCCCTCTGATTCTATCAATGTTATCAATGAATATGTAGCACTTCACCATATATTAGCTATATCTTTACTTATTTATGCTCCAAGCAGCATAAGCCTATTTATTTTATTTCTTTCTTAGACTTCATAGCTTACATGCTTTGGAAATTTTTTCTTCAATCACATATTAATTCTTCAGTTTGTAATCAATGACATGCATAATTAGATATACTTGTATATTGTATATAACATCTTATTCCCCATGTTTTTCTTCATGATCACCCACGGAATTTTGAGAATGCTTAAAAAATAAATATAATCTCATATCCTTACAGCCCAATGGTTGAAACTTTTCCACATCAACCTTATATTATTTTGGCATGTATTTAGCAACATGATAATCATTCTCTTTATTTTCCTCTATGATGATACAGGTGGTTTTTTCTATTTTGGGAATTTATGTTAGACTTAGTGCAGAAAAATCATCATTACCTTCTTATTTTATCATGTTTCTTCTATCATTATTGCCATTCCATGATGGTGCCCTTATTTCTAATCTCTTGTAGCCTAAATGCTATTATATATCCCTAAAAATTCATAAAGAAGTGAATTATTAGATAAAACACGGGTTCCTTCAATATTTTCCTCATATTCTTCTACAATGTTCACTATTTCATTACAACTCATAGGGTTTCCTTCTCTTCCGTTTTTTGTGCTACTACTATGGTATCATCATCATCCTCGCATATTTGAACTCTAAGGGCCTTCTTCTCATTCAGAATATCATCTTCATTGTAGGAGTCTCCACCATCATAATGAAAACTAACAATGGTAGCATCATCATTTCTATGTTTTTCTTCCATATGATCCAAGTTTATTTCATCTCTAATTTATTTAATTTCCTTGATTCATTAATACCTCAGGCTTTTAAACATCATCTACTACAACACTATAATTTTTTGCAAAGTTTTCAACCACTAGTACTATGCATTTTTCAGCAAAATCTCCTTCACATGTGCCCTCAAAGTTTGTAATTTTTTTCATGGTTGCATTCTCTTTCATCCTTAAATTGACATGGTTGTCACCTTTATTGGTTTTTCGTATTTTACAAGCAATCCTTTAATGGAAATTTATTCCTTTTTTGTAGTGTTTTAATTATTTTTGTCATCCCCTTTAAATAATTTTTCAAATGTTTAAGTACTTTCACTATTGTCCTCTTCTTTACTTGTAGGTATAGAATGATTTTCCACACAAGAATGGGTTTAGTGTAGCTCTAGAATGGTTTTCTTCTTTGTGATAACTTATTACAAATATAAACACATTACTATTAAATAATTGGATCATTGAGATCCAATTCCACTTCACTTGACATACTACTTGCCAAGTTTACATGCTCTCTAACTATATGTGTCTCATCTCCCTTGCTCACAAGTAAGGGTTGGTTGTTTTCCACTTCGGTAATATTATCAATTAACTACAAATATTTTTTTATTTGGATAATTTCCTTCTTAAGGAGTTCTTCTTCATCATATGCTACTTTAAATCCAACCACTTCTAACTACTCATTCACTTCCAAGTACTTATGGAAACAATTGGACTGATTTATTCTACTCATTTTCAACTTGTAAATTTTCCTCCCTCTCCTCCACTATTTTTAGTCCAATAGTATTCTCATCTCTTTCAACTTCCCTTGATTTATTCATCTATTAAAAAGTTTGAAAAGCTATAATATGTTTCTAGAACTATTATGGTTTCCTAATCTCTTATCATTATTACAAAATTATTATCTTGTTCATCCATTTCTTTATGAAAGGCTAAATGAACTAACTATTAATGCCTTACATCTAGATATCCTCTTGTATGGAAGTAATAATATTTCTACTCTCATCCTCTAATTTTTTATAGAGATAAACAAAATCATCATAGTGGAACAAGGTGTATGATGTGCCCCAATACATCCCTTCATCTAGAACCTTTCTATGAATATACCTCCCCACTAATATTTCCACCATGGGAACATTTCTAGGATTAATTTCCTCCAATTCCTCCCCCACTTTAATAATTTCTACAATCTCACTAGCATCCTCCTCTCTTGTGAGTCATATGTCTCCCTTAATAGGTTAATAACCTCCCCTATTTTCTAATTCTTTTCCAAATCCTATCCCATGCTTCCTATTCCCCAGAATAATGTATTATTTATCCCATAGCAACCACCCCTCCTCATTTCTTTTCAAGGAATTACTCTTCTCTTCATTTTATGATCTCAAGGTTTGAATATATATCAACAACTTTGATGGAAATCTTGGGTATATTATCTTCATTTAACTTGAAAATAATAAGCTCTCATTTTCTCTCTCATTTATATTTTCTTGAATTTCTATTGCCTCACATATCAACTCTTGAGAATTTGGTAGGGCATAGCTTAATTCAATTATCTTACTTGATAATTTCTTTTGTTATACTTGTTATACTTATATTACTTAGATCTTGTCTTCATTAGCTTATTATGTCTTTTATCAAGTTAATTATCAAAACACAAGAGACACAAATTGTTTTCTCTTCAAGCCAGGGCCAAAACCTCTCCCTCTTGGAGAGGAAACCCCGATAACCATTATTCTTGTAGATCATCAATTAATGAGTACTGTAACCATGAACTAGACCATTGACACTAGTATGTCTCCAAGACCTTTTCACTGCTTCATTAGTCTTCTTATGATGAACTTATTTTCTACATTGTCCTGCACCAGTCCTAGGGAAGCTCGATCCCTATTATTTTTATTTTTTCTCCTTTTATCTAGCTTTGGTCACCTAGAGAATCCTTCTCAGCTTACCTTCCAATACCCTTGAGACTTCTTTCCTAGCTATGAAGCCACCTTCTCCACTTTGTGTATATGCCCTAGTCTTTCTCCAAATAAGGTGAAGCTTAAACTGATTATAGCCTCCTTTACACATTTTATACATCTGAAATATCTAATATGTATAACATCCAAATTATAGACCTGAAATACCTTCTTCTTGCACTCCTTGCAAGGTCCCTATTTATCACTGTCAAGATACCTTCTGCAGCTCTGATGTGTGACAAAGAAATCTGAGAATATTTGTCCAAAACAGATCCAAAATGTCTATTTTCCTTTGTTGGAGTATCTCCTCTTTTCTACACTAATAAGTCTTATATTCTTCGCATATTTTCCTTATGAAATACCACAAATATGCATTTTTTCCATGTCCAAAAACTCAGATATAAACGATCTGTTCTTTTGTAATTTATGTGAAGTCAACTAGGGTATTTAGAGTGGTTCGACCATATAAATTAGCTAACATGTGCCAGTGAAGCATTGTGACTTATTTTCTGTGAGTTGACATGACTGATAGTGTATTATGTGATCAAAATCAAGGAGATATTTTCATCATAAATTGAGCTGACTTGTTGGAGTATGTTTACAAGGTCTTGAGGCATACATTTACATCAATAATTGTTCTTTGCAAGTGTAACAACATTTCATATACATGACTCTAAATTATACATTGATGACAAGATGAAAAATTCCTAAAATACATCAAGAAGAAGTCTTTGACCTATAATAAAAGGTCCTTGCTCATGAAACCCATGAAGCAATATTTACGAAAATACATTTTATTATCTTTGTCTTCTTCATTACATAAGTTCATAATTACTAGTCATTAGGAAGACCGGACCTAGTTACACTTTCTAACAGTCCCTCTTAACTAGGGGGTATTTATAATGGTACATGGTCACTCTGAATTTGAGAATCTCATAATAATAATTTGATTGGTAATCCATATATTATAACATCATATTAACCATCATTGTCACATAGCAAGGCCTTGACTAACAACTCTATCTCTCCATAAGATCAGCACATAATACTAGCGATACTAATGACTTCTAATCATCATTATCGTCTCTCAAGGTACATAACCAACCCAGGTGTTCACCAAGTATGACCTCATATGAATATTCTTATCAGGATAGCTAATCCTCAAAGAATACCAATCCTTCAACTACTCTTATTGGAATGCTCTAGCTACCACATTCTCAAAGAGCATCGGATGCCAGATGGTTACCAAATCTCAAAATACTCCATTCTTTCTTCCAAATGAAATTGTTGTGTAGGTTAATCCGTCTTGCGGACAAGACCGATCTCTCTAGTACTAAAAGTAACTAGCAACAAACAACAATTATACTAATCTCTCTCTAAGCATACAAGATTCATAAAAATGCTATATAGGTGTAAGGCCTACCTTATATCCAGCGCTTGCTTGATCTCGTTGAAGTCCTTCCCGTGCACTTGAAAGAACGTTCCTCGTGAATCTGCAGTCACAAACAAGCAAAAAGATTACATATCACCTGTATAGACATTATTATAAATCATACTCATCATAATGATCAAGGAATTTATGAAATAAACCATGAATAGACAGTTTAATGAGAGAAATGAGTATATTTGTATTAACTTCAAATAAAAGAAAACCTTTACAACCTGTGTCTTGATGTCGTGCAGGTCCTCTTGGGGTCCGAAGCAGGAATCTCTTCTACTTTGACAAGCATTGCACTCTTTGAACCAAGATGGATAGAGGTGAGTGATTTAACCTCACAGAAAGTCTTAGTTAACTAAGTCTGAATCTCAACAGCATTTAACTTCAAATATCTTAAAGCTTGAACTCCCTTTGAGGCTACCCAAGGCCTCTTTTTATAGTGGAAAAGAGGAGTTTTCTGTTCCAAATATGAAGGGATAGAATCCTCCTTCAAAGGGATTAGCTCCTTACATCAAGGGGTTAGCTCCATCAAGTGAGGGATGCATGAACCTTCTCAAAGCGTATCCATTCCCGAAATTCCCATCTATAATCTTCTAGAATTCATCTGAAATCAACTTTTATTTTTACTTTCTCACCTTTTTGATTTTTACAGAGGTCCGCACCCATAACACAAAGAACGTGCGGTATGGTTCCGCAGGCAAGCTGAACTTTAGGTGCGGGACCGCAGGCAATGAATAGAGAAAGTGCGATACCAATGTTTAGGGGATTTTTAGGAACTTTTCTCTGATTTTGAAAGCTTGACATGAGGAACTGATATGTTAGACTTGCAAAAGGAGGAAGTATGAGTAATAATGAGCTCATACTCATAGCAAAATGTCAGGATGACAGTTTTTAGTATAACAAATTGCCCCCTAAAGTGCAAAGTCTGGAATAGATGAAGCTAAATTCTGTCATATATGAAGAGTGCAGTACTTTATCATTTCAAAGATCATCCTGTGGACACCCCAGTCGGAACCTGTAAAAACATTCAATGCAAAATATATACATATATATGTCATCACTGAGGTAGGCATTCCCATACTCGGATTAAAACTAACTAGAAACTAACTCAAATCGTTCCGATACAGGAATGATTTTAATATTACATCAATAACGTAGACACAGCATGGGCACAACCATTTGTAATGAATATTCTACTGTATAATAATAAAACTCCTCGCAGCCTGGATGGTGGAAACTAGATCCAGGGTCTTGATTTCCGCATCTCGAACTAGTACGATTCTATCCATGTGAATAAATGTGTTGAAGTCGAACATGGTAGAAACCACTTGATTACCAGTCAATGATGTGAACTGTTAACCAGTGTGAGAGAAACCACCAGTAATGTCAATGGCTCTCAAAGTACTCAGTACAATCCATGAAATGTGAATGAATGAGCTGAAGTCGAACATGTCACGGAATCATTCGATCGAAGGTCAATGATGCAACCTGTCGTCGAAGGCGAGAAACCTGCCATTGAGGCATGCGGATTTCAAGGTACTGACAATTTCTAGATCAACTTCCTATATAATGTGCTGATGTCGATAGAAAGTGATCTGTCGTAGGCAAGCCCACAACACGAAATCATAGATCAAGTTTTGAAAATATATTGGCAAGGACTGACTCAGGGATGGTCAATAATGGATGACAGATATTTTGCAGATGAATGGTTTTATTTGAACAGTTCTCTTGAACACATAACGACACTGCAGAAGGCTTGGTAACAATTGACCCAAAGCTAATACCCAGAAACCGGCTGAAGACTTTCAATGTGGTTTGATTAACTGTTAGGCAAAGGATTTCCCAACCCAGGTGAATGAAAGTGTCATGTTCAAGAGTGGTTGACTGAATTTTCGAAAAATTTAAAATATAACAAACACGCCCATTTTTCTCTCTTTTTCCCCCACCATTTCTGGCAAGTACCTCTTTATTTTTGACAAGCTTGAGGAGGATAACATTTGCTTGATTATAAGCTCATCCTTCGGATGATTCCAACTTAGTTTAAAATTCGAACCCTAAGAAGGAGTGGTTCGTTCCTGTTGAAAATTAAACAGGTCCTTTACTGTTAAGTTTTAACGAGTCCAATATAGGAGAAACTCGGTGTTTTTCAGTTTTAGGGAGTCAGAAGAAAAACTTAAGAAAACTCCATGGGTGTTCTTTTTCGTAAATTTAGTCTCTCGAGCCCGAAAAAGGATAAAATAATGCGGGAAAGAACTCTATTGACCGTATTTAGTCAACGTATACCTTTTTCGTAAATAGTCCATTTCAGTCCGTAAAAGGGGTAAACTTATACTGAAGGGACGACTGTTCATTTACTTTAACGAGTTCGAATAGTCAAGTACTCGGCAATCTTTTCATATTTAGAGAGTCTGAAAAGGGCTTAAAAGAGAACTCCATGGTTTTGCTTTTTCCGTAAGTTTGAACGAGTTCAAAAAAGGGATAAAAATTTACTCATATGGCCGACTTTCAATTTAATTTACGAGCAGGAAAAAACGGAAAGAACTCGGCATTTTTATATGTTTTACGAGAATGAAAAATAGCAAAATGATCTCGGGATTTTCATGAGTTTAACGAGTCTTGAAAATAACCAAAATTGACTCCAATGTTTCGCTTTTTCGTAAAATTTTTGAAAGAGTCCGAAAAAGTGATAAAAGTATGCTCTTTGTTGAAAAATGATCAATTCTCCTGAAAAATCCAATTTCTACACAAAAACTTGAAACATTACACATACCTGTTTAAGATAAGTAAAAATGCTTTCAAAAATACCCTTTTTAAAGTGAAAAATAAATAAATTAAAAATTTATCCATTCGAAAAAACTTATAGAAAGGACTTTTTCAATTTTATTTTTACCGTTCAGTTCCAGAGTGAAGAGTAAAAAGCTTTT
This sequence comes from Pinus albicaulis, assembly GCA_034641835.2. Taxonomy (NCBI): domain Eukaryota; kingdom Viridiplantae; phylum Streptophyta; class Pinopsida; order Pinales; family Pinaceae; genus Pinus; species Pinus albicaulis. The sequence continues at coordinate 28,935 of JAXQQM020088204.1, forward strand.
GGGTAAGAAAGTTCCTGTGAAGATTCTGGAAAATTCGTCCGTTGGAATCGAGAACCGTCAGTCCCAGGTAATCCACAACCTCTCAATCTTGTTTTTCATCCGTTTCAAATTTGTTTTTAGGCTTTAGTTTGCATTTTTGGGGCAAAAAATGGTTTAAAAGTTCGCCCGCGGGGTCCGCAGGTGGGACACACGTTACCTGGGGACCCCGACTTTTTCCTATAAGGAAAAAGTCGTGGGTTCCGCACCCAGCACACATCAAGCGTGCGGATCTACGCACTGTGTACAAAGCGTAGGTGCGGTACCCGCGCGGTTGATTTTAAAACATAAATTTCTCATTTGTTTCCCAAAAAATTTCAAATAAGACTGTTCTAACTTGCCTTTTTATGTATTGTAGGATTGACAAGATGCTGATCTGGCGAGAACGTGAGCACGAGGAAGTGGATGAAGCCGCAATACTCCATTTTCCCACACAACAGGCATTAAAAGCATGTGGCTTGTACAAATTTTGGGCCATCTCAGGCATGAGGGCACAAGTAGAACTCTTGACATGGTTGGTGAACAGATGGAATGTTCAGGACCAGTGCTTCTTCATTGGTGGCCACCGGCTCGAAATTGAGCTGGAGGATATATATTTCTTGACTGGTTTGTCCAAGAGAGGCGAACAAGTTTCTTTGTTTGGGACTAGGCCAGGTGGCCAGTCTGTTGCTAGTCTCCAACTAGAATTCTACAATGACCAGGAAAATCCTCGGGACAAACGGATTGACATAAAACACATCATCCGTCTTGAATTGAAAGTTATTGCTTTTACTGTTACCAAACTGTGTGGGAGTGCTGCGCTTCATGTAGCTACTGGTTCCCAAATGCGTATTGCCGTGGACTGTTTTTGTGTCACCATCTTTAACTGGTGTGAAGCTGTGTTGGCTAATGTAAAAGGCCAACTAACCAGAGCAAAAAATGGGAAACTGAATAACTTTGGATATGGATCCATTGTTGTTTCTTTTTCTCTAGAGAGGATCCCCATGTTAGCTCCACAGAGTATTGCTGTTGATGCCGGTCGACTTCGAGAACCGAGGATGGTTCGTTGGTCCGCATTGATGGCTCGTCATGCTATCGAGGGTACTGAGATTTTCCGATTTCCTCCTTCATATTTTCGTTGGCTGGATCGCCAACTTTTTGTGATAGAGGATTTTCCATACGCCGAGATAGATTTCCGCGGCAACCGAGAGATGGCTCTCCCGGCAGGGGAACAGTGGGATGAGTCAGGTACAATCATTTTTCAACGTTTGCTAAATTTTAATTTTTTTTAAATTTTTTTATCGTCTTTGAAAAATAATAACCAAAAGTTTTTTGAAAACAGATGTGGGTCCACAAAGACCAGCCCATCTCCAACCTTACGAGAGAAGACAACCAGTTGCGGCCGCACCAGCCCCAGCAGGCCAATCAGCGGAGATTTTGACTAATTTAGAGCATCATCTAGAGCGTTTGACTCTAGATATTCCAGAGACGAGCATAGATGACATTCCTCTCAGGTTGCAGAGATATGTGATTGGAGTTCTAGGACCTTTTAGGAGGTTCCTATGCAGGGTAGCCCGAGCAGTGGTTTCTTATCGTGATCATCATCAGTGATGGGATGATCGTGTAGACTCATATTTTTGACTTTTGTATTATCATTTTTGCCGATCATAAGGTGTTTCCAACCTATGATTGAAGACGATGTATATTTTTTGAAAACACTCCTATACTATGATATATCACTATTTGCCGGCTATCTGTGTACATATATGAATGTTGTTTGATTTACTACTTTTGATTATTGCAAATGTCTATTTATCATACTAGAAGCAATTGAATCTGCTAATGTATTTAAATGTCTTGGAATATGCTGATATTCAATGTAATCAAATTCACATTCCAAAAGACGAACTCTTAAAAATAACCGTAATAACACTAGATTTCTAATGGTATAAACCCTGTTAAGATGTAATACAACAAGTTCAGAATCCAACCTTACAATCAAACTCCGAATTCCAAATGATATGGATTCAGATAATAACTCAATCACTGCACTATACTCGGCAATGTTATTCATTGTTTGACCAAGGCTTACCCCATGCATGGATACTAACTCGTCAGAGGGTGAATAGATAACCCAAGCTGCGGAAGAAATGTTCCGTGTACTACGACAAGCACCATCAGTAAAACCAATGTAGGTTTGAAGAGACGTCGACATCTGCAATATCAAGAGTAAAACTCAGATAAGCAGGGATAGTGATAAAAACACACTCTCTAAACTAGGCACACTTTTCTAATCTAAAACACACCAGCAGTAAAGAAATCTAAACTAACAAAATCTCCACACCACATTTAAGCATAATATCTCTTTAGATAGAGCCCATTTCTGGGTTTATCCAAAGGGACACCATCAAAATCTATCAACTCATAGGCCCCTTTTGCTAACTTTCGTTTAACAATATAAGGACCATGCCACATAGGCACGAATTTTCCAGCTCCTAGCTTGTCGTTAGCTTGATCATAAAGTAAAACTAGGTCTCCTTCTGAAAAAATTCGAGGGGTCACATTTCTATCATACTGAGCTTTTATCCTTTTAACATGAGCCTCGTTTGCTATTGCAGCATTTCGTCGATTCTAATCTAATTGGGCTAAGTACAAGAAACGTTTCTCCTCTTCAGAAGTAGTTGGAAGTAATTCTACGGCTAATTTTAGTGACGGTATTTCGCATTCAATCGGCAACACAGCTTCCAAACCGTAAACCAGTTGAAAAGGAGTGAAACCCGTTGATGTTTTGACTGAGGTTCGATATGCCCAAAGCGCTGAAAATAGCATGGAATGCCAATTCGTCTTGTGAATACCAATGATTCGTTTGATCATGGTGACTAAAAATTTGTTAATGGCTTCAACCAGACCATTGGCTTGCGGATAATACGGAGTGGAACTATCGTGGCGCAAGCCAAGTTGGTCTGTCAGTTCAGTCATCATGACATTCTGAAAATGACTTCCATGATCCGTAATAATAGCTTGAGGAACACCAAACCTAGCAATTATGTGATTAAATACGAAAGTTGCAGTAGTCTTGCCGTCAGCTGAAAATGTAGGCATCGCCTCGGCCCATTTTGTAAAATAATCTACTGCTAAGATAATATAGGCATGCCCCCCGGCCGAGTGAGGGTTACATGTAATAAAATCGATACCCCATTTTGCGAAAGGACCAACAACAATTATAGGGTGAAGAGGAGCGGGTGGCGTGCGCATTTTTCGATCAAAAATTTGACAGTTGTGGCATTTCCGAACCGCATAAATGCAATCTTTGAACAACGTTGGCCAGAAATAACCTGCACGCAATATCTTTTGGGCGGTGGCATACCCAGACATATGACCGCCACATGCTCCAGAATGGCAGTCATTTAACACCTTTTCAGCTTCTTCATGAGTTAGACAACGTCGGAAAATAGAATCCGCTCCACGTCGATAAAGTGTATCACCAATGATATTATACTGTTGGGATTGGAAGCGTATTTTCCGTCGCTGAGTTCGTGAGATGTCAGGCCGAAAAGATTGGGTTTGGAGATAAACAATAATATCTCCATACCATGGATCAAGTGTACTGATGAGAAACAAAGATTCGTCCGCAATGGACTCTTCTGCCACTGTTTCAGTATCAGTAGAGGGGAAATCACACATTAGTTCTGCAAATACCAAAAATTTCTTTGCCTTGGATTTTTCAAATTCCAAGTCAAATTCCTGCAGGATAAATATCCATTTGGAATATTTGCCCCCTAGCAATTGTTTGGTCAAAATATACATCATAGGGTTGCAATTAGAAATTACCGTGGTTTTACGTAACAAGATGTAATGTCTAAAACATTGGACAACTTGAACAGCTGCCAAGGCCAATTTCTCCACATGTGTGTATTTGATTTCATTCGGATGCAGATTCCGACTAAGATAATAAATCACATGTTCATTGTGAGATTCATCTTCCTGAACTAGTACCATCCCAATGGTGGAATGAGAAGCAGCGAGGTACAAAATGTAATCTTGGTTGTAGTTGGGAGGATGCAATAACGGTGCATGGGTCAACGCGTGTTTAAGTGCATCAAAAGATCGATCAGCGATCTCGTCCCAAAAGAATGGAATATTCTGTTTCAACAACCGGGTAAAACCCTTTGTAAGCTCGGCATAGTTAGGAATAAACCTACGTAAAAAGTTTGCTTTCCCCTGCAAACTTTGGAGTTGGCATAAAGTCGAAGGAGGAGGCAATTTAACAATGGCTTCGACCTTCGATGGATCGACGCGAATGCCTGCTTTCGAGACAATAAATCCCAGTAATCGACCCGATTCTACGCAGAAAACACATTTATGCGGATTCAGCCTTATCCGATAATGCCTACATCTCATAAAAATTTCTCGTAAATGAGTGAGATGGTCGGCCCTACGTAATGAATGAGCAGGTAAATCATCGAGATATGGCTGGACAATGTGCTTAATGTCATGAAATGCATAAGACATAGCCCGTTGAAAAGTTGCTCCAGCATTCTTTAATCCAAAAGGTAGTTTACAATAAGCAAACGTTCCCCATGGACAAATAAAAGTTGTTTTGGGTTGATCTGCAGGGAGTATGTTTATTTGATTGTAGCTGGAAAAGCCATCCATGAAGGAAAACAATTCACTGCCAGCACAATCATCAATTATTTGATCGATATAGGGAGTTGGATAATTATCTTTTGGACACGCTCGATTAATATCCCTATAATCAATACATACTCTTATCGTTCCTTGTTTTTAGTCACAGGAACAATATTCGATACCCAATCCGTTAAGGGAATTGGATAAATGAATCCTGCGCGAAGTAATTTTTCAACTTCTGCTTTTATAGCAGCAACTTTTCTAGGATGAATTTGACGTAATCGTTGACGAACAGGTTTAGCATCCGGGTAAGTCTTAATCTCATGAACAACGATCGATGGATCAATTCCTGGCATTTCTTCATAGGACCAGGCAAACACATCACGGAATTCTTGAAATAGGGCTTTGTAAGCTTTAATTTCATCTTCAGTACAACAAGCACCTATATGAATGTTTTCAATTATTCCTGGTTTTACTGAAATGTCAATGGGAACCGTTCGAGATATATTTTCCAAATTTAACTCAGAATCAGGATTTTGCAAAGGATTATGTGGTTCTTTAACATATTCAGCAGTAAAAATTGAAGCGAAATCATCTTCAAAATGATCTAGCTCAGGTAAAAATGAAGATCGATGATGTAGATCTTCCCATGGTAAATCATCAACAGACAAAAACTCACGAATTTGCTCATCTGTATGAACAAGTTCAGGAAATGTCGTTGTAATTGAACTAGATATAGAAAGTGATTCCTCTTGGATCCCATTCATTGGATCAATTTCGGTTGAAGAGGGGTTGGAAAGTGACTGTACAGCCTGGTATGCAATTTCAAATGGACTCAAAGGCATCATGCCATCAAATGAATCTATCTCGGATTCGGAAGGTACGATCCAAGGATCATCAAACATAATAGTGTCTGATGAAATCATATGAATATTTGCAGTAGAAGGCGATACGTTAGGAGGAGGAAAGGAAAAGTTCCTAGTAAACCAGACTTTTTAATCAAACCCACTCCAACATCCTTATAAGGGATAGCCGTTTTACCAACATGCTGGATTGTTTCTGTAGAGGCTAGGTCGGACGAGATATTAGTTAACTGATCTATTGTCACGATCTTTCCTTGATATGGGAATTTTATAAGTCGAAAGACCAAAGAGACAACAGCAGTCATAGCATAAGACCAACTACGACCCAGAAGAAGGTTGTAATCTAGAGGGGCATCAACCACTTCCACATCTAGATTAACGATTTTACCTTCGACCCCTATGGGTAAATCCTGCAAAATACCATAAGGTTTAAATCCTCGACCATCAAAAGCTTTTAGAATTGTCGGAGATTGGTTAAGTGTAGGAGAACCAAGAGATTTCCAACACTGAATCGACATAATACACATTGAAGCTCCCTCATCAATCACAGTCCGAAAAATAGGTCTGTTTTTTACTAACACTGGAATCTGGAAAGCCATTTGGTGAGGAAGACGCGGTGTACTAGTTTCTAAATCGAAGATTATAAGGTTAGAATCCTGAACATCAACAGCTCCTATGGCAAACAATAATAATTTACGCTGTGCTGGACACGATTGCAGCACTTCCAAAGCCGACATTGCTGAAGGAGAAACAGCTAAATCTTCAACAATGTTGTAATTCTGAGCAACTCTCGCATGTGGATTGAAAGCTGATTTACGAAGAACACCTTTAGCAGGTGGTTTGATTATCAAGTCTGGATTTTGTTTCTCGATCTGTAGCGGACCAGAAACAGGAGGAGGTGTAGTTGATGTATTTGCATTAGAAGACTCTGCTTCTTTACCATCAACAGGATTCTTAGAACCGTAATCTTGCGATCGCGTCGCAACCCTTACATGAGACATCATCATAATAGGCTCTTCTAAAGTAGTCGAGGAAGAACCAATCATCTTACTATCTTGAATGGGAAAAGGATCCTTCAATATAGCAGGTTGTTGCGATCCTTTAACGAATTTCGTAACTTTGGCTCGATATGGACATTCTTTCGTGAAATGATCTTGTTCACAAATGAAACAAGGATAGCGAGGTTTACGTTTTTCGTCATTGGATTCATCTTTATCAGTTTTCTCTTTCGAATTCTTTTTGTTTTTATTCTTCCCTTTCTTTTTACCACCGGATTTCGATTTGGTCGTAGATGTCTCTACGACGTGAATATTGGTAGAAACTTCGGGGGAAGATTCTCCTTTCGGGGAATCTGTTAAAGTTATAATAGGAGAATAATTCTTTGAAGAATTCTTCTTGCTTTTATAATTGACTGTACCAATCATACCGTCAGCGGCATGAGACCCTGAAGGAGCTGCAGCTATTTGACCTTGCTTTGGAAGATCGGGAATTTTCTCATGTAAAGTACCTGACTGTGTATATACGAGGTCAAGGTACTGAGCTTGGGCAATTACTTTCTCTTCAGTAACAACACCAGCCTTAGCTACATCTTCAGTGATCTTGGGTAACAATGATTTAACAAACCATTCTGCCAAAATTTGATCTGGAATATAAACTTTCACCAAACGCCTCCTACGTCGCCATTCATGAATATGATCAGAAATATACGTGGACGTAGATTGTTTTAGCGAAGTTAATAATTCCATGCCATTGTCATATCTGACAGGCAACTGAAAATGAGTCAAGAAATCAGTCGCTAACTGACTAAAGTTATGAAACGAGCCTCATGGCAACTCAATGTACCATTTGGCTGCAAAACCTATGAGAGTTCTTTGGAAAAGACGTAAACGAATCGAATCATCAATAATTGAATTAGATGCACACCAAAGGTGATAAGTCATAACATGATTCGATGGATCCTCTCCTGACTTACCTTCAAATTTTGGTATATCACTGGGCAACTTATGAGGCATTGGCGGCCAATTTTGATAATAAAAAATGGGATCATTCGTAAGGCGCGTCAAATCAGGTAAGTCCAAAGTTGCGATAAATGGTAATTGACGGTTAGGGTCACGAAAACCTTGAGAAGCCAAAGCAGATCCAGGAGGCGGATACCCAGGATAACTAGGAATCGGATTTGCATTAGGTATTGTGTAACCTCCCGGAAAACCAGGATGAACCAGACCATACTGAGGTTGTTGATAAGTATAACCAGGGTACGGTTGATACTGATAGTTTGGATTCTGTACATAGGGACCAAATTGCGGCTGTCCCTGGTACGGTTGATACATAAATTGAGGTTGACTTGTAACAACTGTACTTGTACCAGCTTGTCCTGCAGGCATCTGAACTGTAGTCTGAATGGAAGGTCCTGACTGAGGTACAGAGACTTGAGGGATTTGCACGGATACAGGGATAGAAGAAGTCGGTGCTACAGATACTCCAGAAACAGGTGTGATAGGTTGAACAGATGTTGCAGCAGTTACAGCAGTTTGAGGCAGAGTCTGGGGTGTACCAGGCCTAGTCTGCTGAACTGAACTAGGTGCAGTAGTTTGAATAGATGTCTGAACAGGTTGCTGGGTTGGACCAGAAACAAAAGGCTGTCCAGGTTGATAAGGCAACTGCACATTAGGCTGCAAAGGCTGTTGATATTGGGACGGATCCCACACCATAGTTCCGGGGTATTGTCCCATAGAAGGTTGAACGTAAGGACCAAAACCTGGTTGAACGTAGGGTTGATAAGTAAGTGGTAAATTTCCGGCTCCTTGAATAGATGGTTGACCAGAAGGCTGTTGGAAACCTTGAATTGGGTACTGACCTTGAGGTTGATAACCCTGAGGCGCGTACTGAGGCTGGGGTTGATAAGGACCCTGAGGAGCATATTGTGCTTGGGGTTGACCTTGAGGAATGTATTGTCCTTGAGGTTGATAACCCTGAGGTATGTACTGTCCTTGGGGTTGTCCCCCAAAATAATATGATTCCACAGTTTGTCCTGGGAAAAAGCTACCTTGAGGTTGTGCCCCGGGTGGTAACTGACTACCTTGAGGTTGCCCCCCAGGCGGTAACTGACTACCCTGAGGTTGCCCCCCAGGCGGTAATTGAGTTCACTGAGGTTGCCCCCCAGAAGGAAACTGACTGCCTTGAGTTTGAGGATTTGGAATATTACTAGACATCATAAAAATTTGCTCTGCGTTCGACGTTTCAATTTTAAGTCCATCAAGACCAGATGATAACACGTTTTCGATGGGTTGAGGAGTTGCTCCTGAGAAAGTACCAGACAAAGACTGATATCCCGAAGGAACAGAAGGACCACCATGTAAAAATGATTTCGGCGTTTGGATGACTCTCCAGCCATAAAAAATGACGGATAATAACCTCTGGGTGTAGGATGAAATGGAATTCGAGGTGGATAAAAAGCAAGACCCGGATTCTCTAAAAAATTCGTTAAAGAGAGATACCAAGGATTAGTTCGAATGGGGCTGTAGAAAATAGATTCACGCTCCCTAAGATTTAACGATTAAGGGGAGTCGGGAAGAGATATGTCTTCGTCTGGATTAGTAAGTTCTTCAATAGAAATAAGTCCAGAGGGAAGATTGTCTGTAATGATATTTCTTACCCTAGGTGAACCTGGATCGCTAGAAGTTGGTGTAATAAATCCTGAGGATGTTTCCAAAACAGAAGATTCAGTTTCAGGTTCAGAGATTTCAGGTTCGTCAGATAATTCACCAAAAAGAGAAATACTTTCAGTAACTTCAGAAACTGAAATCAGTTCTTGAATGTATTCTGTTGTAGGTATTTGATGATCAGGATGTATAACTATAGATGAACTTCCAATTTCTGTTGATCTAATTCTACTACTACTGGATGCTACCAGAGCACGAAGCCCTTCTAGTTGACTTGGTGAATATTCAGGGGGTTTCCCTTGTATTCTCCGGGATTGTCTCGGCAATTCCGCCACGATTAAAAATTATCTAATCACACGCAAACAAAGAAAATTTTTAATGAAAACACCTAAAGTCTCTAAGAAACAAACAATTGAATCATTCGCTTAAAAATCTAAGAGTTCAAACCACACACAAACAAGTAACTTTCCGTACTAAAAACACTAGTTGGTGATGAAATCCAACTTAGTAGAATTTTAACACGAAAAGGGCGGTTGGAACAGTTACCCCGACAACCTGCTTAATGAAACAGACCGGTGCAAGTTTCTCCACTATACCATCTCGAGTGAAGATAACCCTCCGAAGAGTCCAAGTGAGTCTAGCCAACGTCTGTTCCAGGTACAGTGGGATCTTCCCTCCACCGTCACCTTAGGAAAGAATCCTAAAGATTATGGCCACTAAGGTTACCAACTGAAACAAATATACCTGGGGGAACAGTCTACGATCCGACACACACGCAAGGGCAAAGTAACAAAGCTCAATCCCCTTGAAGGCTCCTTGAAATAATCCAAGGTTTACCGACAAGTGACCCCAGGCTCCTCGACAATGGTCTATCCGAGGTTTACCATTGTTAATACGTGTATATCTTCTATCGTTCCCAATGAGGAAGGATTGATTACCCCACTGGTTCAGATATGATCTCGTGCTTGACTCCTTTAGGAGGAGCTTCCCAGAGCATAGATGTAACAATTGGAATTTCTTCCTACCGCAAGATTTGTCTACTTGTTTGTTTTAGCTATCTTGGAGAGTTAATTACTCCCTACTCCAAGATACTAGCCTAAGCTATGTTGGTGATAAGAGCCCTAGAAATAAAAGATTACTAAATGAATTTTAATTAAGCATTACTTTTATGAGTTGTTTCTTAAGTCAATGGGTGCGGAAATGAAACTTTGATGATGTGAAGACTCGACTTCCAAAAAACACTAAAATGCACCTAGAATGATAATCAATTCTTTTTCTTTCAATGAACTTCTATCTAAGAAAGAGTTGGAGAATGCAATTCTTTTAATAAACAATTCCTTCTTTAAACATGAAGAATGATTGAAAGAAAATATTTTGTCTTTTCAATGATGATATATCAAGCTCATAACAAAATCCTTTTTCTTTCCAAACTTGAAGCTACAAAACAATTTTCTTCCGAAAGAAAGCTATAAAAATTAAAAACTACTCAAAACTACAAAATCTAATCTTGAGAACTATGATTTTAAACAATCTAAATTGAGTAAAAGCTTTAAGATTTTTTGAAGAATGTTTTCCTTAGTTGTTCAACAAACTAAGAGTCTATTTGTTTAGAATAACAAACAGATCAAAAACACTCAAAATATGTTTTTTTTTTATAAAAATGAAATTCAAAACTTTCAACCAAGTTTTTTCGAAGATTCGCAAAGAAACAAAAGGCTCAATTTCTCAATAAAGGATGTTTTCACAATCAGGTCGGATTCAAAAAGACAAAAAGAGATCAATGTAATCTTAGATACTTCAAACTGTCAAAGCTTCGAATCACTACAAAGACCAAGTGGAAAAACAATCCAAAATGCAAAATCTTCTAGAAAATCATCAAAACATCAATACTGTTGGAGTTCATTCACAAAAAATTCTTGACAGAAACAATAATCAATCTGGGCAGAAACCAAAAAGCTAAATCCAAATAAAAATAAACTACAGAAAGAAATCTGGAGGTTTTCTAAAATTTTTACAGGGTCCGTAGGCAACCAGTATTGACAAGTGCGGTCCCGCACTGTATTCTTTACAGAAAGTGCGAAACTACCCGCACTGTCAAAAGAAGCTAGAGTGCGGTCCTAGGAAAAATTATAGAAAAACTTAAAATATTTCTAAATTTTCAAAAATAGGGAAAATCTAAATTACCCAGACAGATATGTATCAATCAAAAACCAGGAAAAAATGTTTCCTCAAATCAAAAATAAAAGAGAACCAAAAACAACAAGTTCTTCCCCAGTGGAGTCACCATTTTGTTGTGTAGATTAATCCGTCTTGCGGACAAGACCGATCTCTCTAGTACTAAAAGTAACTAGCAACAAACAGCCAATTATACTAATCTCTCTCTAAGCATACAAGATTCATAAAAATTCTATATAGGTGTAAGGCCTACCTTATGTCCAGCGCTTGCTTGATCTCGTTGAAGTCCTTCCCGTGCACTTGAAAGAACGTTCCTCGTGAATCTGCAGTCACAAACAAGCAAAATGATTACATAGCACCTGTATAGACATTATTATAAATCATACTCATCATAATGATCAAGGAATTTATGAAATAAACCATGAATAGACAGTTTAATGAGAGAAATGAGTATATTTGTATTAACTTCAAATAAAAGAAAACCTTTACAACCTATGCCTTGATGTCGTGCAGGTCCTCTTGGGGTCTGAAGCAGGAATCTCTTCTACTTTGACAAGCATTGCACTCTTTGAACCAAGACGGATAGAGATGAGTGATTTAACCTCACAGAAAGTCTTAGTTAACTAAGTATGAATCTCAACAGCATTTAACTTCAAATATCTCAAAGCTTGAACTCCCTTTGAGGCTACCCAAGGCCTCTTTTTATAGTGGAAAAGAGGAGGTTTTCTGTTCCAAATATGAAGGGATAGAATCCTCCTTCAAAGGGATTATCTCCTTACATCAAGGGGTTAGCTCCATCAAGTGAGGGATGCATGAACCTTCTCAAAGCGTATCCATTCCCGAAAATTCCCATCTAGAATCTTCTAGAATTCATCTGAAATCAAATTTTTATCTTTACTTTCTCACCTTTTTTAGTTTTACAGAGGTCCGCACCCATAACACAAATAACGTGCGGTAGGGTTCCGCAGGAGAGCTGAACTTTAGGTGCGGGACCACAGGCAATGAATAGAGAAAGTGCGATACCAATGTTTAGGGGATTTTTAGGAACTTTTCTCTGATTTTGAAAGCTTGACATGAGGAACTGATATGTTAGACTTGCAAAAGGAGGAAGTATGAGTAATAATGAGCTCATACTCATAGAAAAATGTTAGGATGACAGTTTTTTTTTAGTGTAACATGAAGACAAGAATGTGTGTCTATCTCTCCCTCTCACATAGGGAGGATACATATACCATGTGTGCACATTCCTCTCCATGGCCTTCACTAAGACTTACGGTTGTTAGTCCCGATCTAGTGCACGACACATGAGATAGAAAAACACAACTATCACTCCCTCTTAACCAAGGATGACCAATCCATTCCTTAAAGGAATGTACTCATTCCTATACAAGGAATGTACCTAAGCTTCGTCTTAATCAGAGACCTGTAGCAACTCCATCGAATGTCCAGCTGCACAGAGTAACTTTCTTCCTTCGATGTCATGTTGTGAAGTCTTCTTCTTTCGGGACTTCTTCAATGGGCACAGACCATCCATCACTTTCATAATTCCTTCAAAGAGTGATCCATCAGTCTCCTCATTTGGTCTAGCTTCATGTCATGCTGCTTTCTTTCGAACCATATTTCTTCCAAGGATCTTCCATCCCTTTCACTGTTGTCATTCTAACCAGGACATACCTTTTCCTTTTAAGGAATCATGCACCTTCATCTAATATATTCAGTATAATATAGATACTTATTAATACCTTAGTGATGTATCTCTGTCACTTGGCATCTTCTGTGGAACATCGTCATCCTTGTTTATGGTTGTGACACTATCTCCCTGGATGTGTTTGTATTCAGACTCTCACTCTTTTTTCATGCTTTTATCACGGAGTCTTTTTTATATCTTTAACAGGAACTCTAATCAACTCTTCTTCCTTGGATTTTGTCTAAATTTTACCATATTTTCACTTCTCAGGATCTCTTCCTTCCACACAATTATATTCCCAAGAGCTTCCAATTAGAGTTCCTTAATAGTTTTCAATCATCTCATACTTCATATGAGAATATATTATGTTGATTTCATCTAGTTTGAGCCATGCCTTTCAGCATCCTTTTAGAGGAGGAGATTCCTTTCCTTTGATCATGCTCCTCAGGATAGGAGTAGTGGTATATGTTACCTTCAACCATACGACAAGACATTATAATATTAAATACAATAATACCTGCATCGTTTAAGTTTAGGTCATCTAGTATTCTTTCAACAACTTCCTTGATTGAAATGTCATCAATCCCTTGGTTTGCTTCATCTCTTATGTCATCATCCACAAGTTGAAGTTCCTGATGAAACACTTGCTTCTTCTCTAGATCGGTGAATCCTTCGATGATGATTTTATCAAAGAATTTTGAGGATCTTGAATATCCTTATTTTGGAAAATGTTTCCTTTTTATGTATGATGAGCCTCATCCTGGATGAATTCTTCGATGAGGTTTCCAAGAGCTATATCTTCCATATTTTATTTCCATGAAATTTGTTCTTCTTGTCCTCAATGATTCTCTATGGTGATGTCAAAAGATCTTGCTTCTTAATCCTTTCATGATTTCACGCCGCATATATTTATTGTATTCAAATCCTATATTGTATTTAGAAGGTATGAAAATATTTGTTGTGAGGGAGACTATAATAACCATAGTAAATATCTTTTACTCCCTCTTTCCTTCAACTTCCTTTCTTCAGCTTCCTCCATCCTTTTCCGATGATATGAGCTTTCTTTAACCTTTAATACTTTTTCCCACAACTTGTCATTTTTTATCTTGCATGGAAACCATAAGTTGTTGAATGAGGTAACTTTCTTGTCCCATGGAAACTTGTTACCTTGATCACCAGTTAGAATAGTAATGATTAACATTTATCATTTATTTCATATCTCATAATTGAGATTCAATTTATTGCATCTTCAGGGAATAGTTTATCACATATTTCTTCGATATTTCCAATCCTTTGAGTACTTTGATCCTTTTTCATGTATTCAATCAATACTTGACCTTCGAATATTTTTCCATAGATATCATTGACTTATCTTTCAAGGATTATTTCTATCTTCCAAACTTCATTTCTCCTTGCAAACACGAAATCATTTTACCAATTTTGATTATAGAATAATAGATAATTGCTTGACAAGTGAAGATGAAATATTCAACTTGATTAGTTTCATGATGGCTGAAGGTTCCTTTCAATGATTTTATTCGAAATGAAATTTCCTTTAATGAAGGATATTTCTCCTTTTATGATGTCAAATCCTTTAGATCTGGCTTCCCTTTTGATGGTGATTGATGGAGATTTTTCTCTACTTCCTTGAATGATCAAGGATGATAGGTAATTTTCCTTGAATATTTTTATGGCAATACTTCAAGATGAAAACGAATTGCTGGAACATTTAAGATAGTACTATAATACGGCCTTTAACACCAAACTATCTTATTTATTTCACTATGGAAAACTAACCTTTCTTCTAATCAAATGATTTCTTTGTATAATTTGATCCAATGTTTTTCATTAATACAAAGCTCTAAAATATTGTGTAGACTTCCTTTTTTGGTTTTGATTCTTAATTCCTTAAACTTGCTTTGATGCCTTTCATGAAACTAGATCCTTGAGTGTCTCTATGTCCTTTCTAGCACCTTAGCTCTGATACCTTGTTGAGAATTTGGTAGGGCATAGTTTAATTCAATTCTCTTACTATATAATTTCTTATGTTCTACTTGTTATACTTCTATTACTTATATATTGTCTTCATTAGCTTATTATGTATTTTATCAAGTCAATTATCAAAACACACGCGAAAAATTTTTTTGCCTCTTCAAGCCAGGGCCAAAACCTCTCCCTCTTGGAGAGGAAAACAATAATTCTTCTTATAGATCATCAATTGATGAGTATCGTAACCATGACCTACACTGTTGACACTAGTATGCCTCCAAGACCTTGTCACTCCTCCACTAGTCTTCTTATGATGAACTACTTTTATACACTGTCCTGCACCAGTCCTATGGAAGCTTAATCCCTATTCTTCTTATTCTTTCTCCCTTGATCTAGCTTCGGTCATCTAGATAATCCTTCTTGGCTTACCTTCCAATACCCTTGAGACTTCTTCCCTAATCGTGAAGTCTCCTTATCCATGACGTGTATATGCCCTAGGCTTTCTGCAAATAAGGTAATGATAACACTTATTATAGCCTCCTTTACGCACTGTATACTTCTGAGATATCTGAGATGTATATCATCCAAATGATAGACCTGAAATACCTTCTCCTTGCACTCCTTGTGATGTCCCTATTTCTTGTTGTCAATATACCTTCTGCAGTTATGATGTGTGACCCATATATCCGAGATTATTAGACCAAAACAAATATCCAAAAGGCCTCTTCTCCTTCGCTAGAGTATCTCCTCTTTTCTGCAGTAATAAGTCTTATATTTTTCACATATATGCCTTATGAAATACCATAGATCCGCATTGTTTCCTTGTTTGAAAAATCATAGATAACCGAACTATTCTTCTATCATTTGTGTGAAGTCCACTAAGGTATTTATTGTGGTTAAACCCTAGAAATTAGCCGACCTGTGTGAGTGAAATGTTGTGACTTATTTTCTATGAGCAGACAAGACTAATAGTGTATTATGGGGCCGACATCAAGGAGATATTTCCATCATAAATTGATCTGACTTGTTGGAGTATGTTAACAAGGTCTTGAGGCATACATTTACATCAATAATTTCTCTTTGCTAGTGTAACAACACTTCATGTACATGACTCTAAATTATAAATTTATGAGAAGATGAAAAATCCCTAAAATACATCAAGAATAAGTCTTTGAACTATAATAAAAGCTCATTTTTCATGAAACCCATGAAGCAAGCTTTACAAAAATACATTTTGTTATCTTTGTCTTCTTATTTACATAATTTCATAATTACTATTCATTATGAAAACCGAACCTAGTTACAGTTTCCAACATCAACCACTCCTTCACATTGTTTTCAATGCATTCGTCTTATCTTTATTCTATATTTTCAAGGATTGAATCTTTCTTAACCATTTTTATGGAATTTCTGGGTGGGCTATCTACCTCATCATCCTACAAATAATAGGCTCCCATCTTCTATCTTCTTCCTTTATCATTTCCTTGTCTCCTCTTCTTAATTCTCTTCAGCACATGATTTCATATACCCTCATCTTTAAACAAGAAAACTTAACTCTCAAGGAGTTTTCATATCATTCTCCACAAATTAATTCGCATTTCATATCAATGATATCAATTCTTCTAATCTATATTCTTTCCAAAACATTTGGGTACATGTACTACATTCCTCTTTGAATATTTCTTCTACTCTCATTGGTATAGAAACTTATTTTTATTTTCTCTTAGACCATTCTTGCTAGATAATTTTTATTTAAACGTGTATTCACACTAATTCTCTTTATTTGACCTATTCTTTTATTTCTCTATTAGTGGCCCATTCTTTCTTGCAATATCTTCTCCTAAATTTTAATCACTTTGCAAATGTGTGTTTCACTATAGCTCTACCTAAAATTTTGTTGGATTTATTTCTTCCTTCTCTGCGTCGATCCATTTCACAAGCGCTTGCTAGATTTTCTCCTTCAATACATTAAATTCCTCTACTTCCTTTCAATTCAACAACTTTATCTTAGGATGGATTATTATAATATTACTCTCTTTAGTCAAGGTAAAATCTATAAATGGATACTCTTCTTCTATTGAATTCAAATATGCTCTTCACTGAGATGGATCCTTACATTATAACATTTCATATAGTTCTACACAACACCTCTTCTATCATTGGATAGTAATTACATCCAAAAATTTGAGGGTGGTCATGTTGGTGGAGTTATTTGAACTAAAACATCTACCTAAAAATTCCCTTCTTCACCACTTGTACAAATATACCCAATTAATATTGAGGCTCTATCCCACACTACATTTTCTGCCTAACAATGCATCACTTCACTGCTTACACAAATCTAACCAACTAGGATTGTATTTTTTTTCCACATTACTAGTATATATCCAATCTCCCCTAATTGGATTTGCAATGCTTCACTACAAGGATTCAACCTTGATACTTCATTCTATATAATGCAAGATGGAGAATTCTTGTCTACTAAAACACATTCTATCCAAACATTCTTTTGTCAGAATATGTTAATTTCGTTAGTAGTGTCAATATTCACTCTCTTTCTTTCTACCCAATTTTCATTAAAGCTTCTACTACACTTAAACAAGATACATAGTGCACCTACTATCATGTCAAATTAATACAATGAAGTACAAAATATACAAACAAAAATCATCATGAATGCCGAGACCAATTTCAATCAAAGCACACAACTAACAATTTGGAATCACACAAAATTAAAGAAGTGGACATACATAAGAAAACTAAATATACATAGTTGTTGCATCAATTAAACTTCAAAAATGTAAAAACACATTTTTAATACATCAATAGATTTTTATTACATAAAAGAAATAAATAACCTCAAGGTTTAAGTCCCCTTCCTTAAATACCTAGTTTTAATGCTTACATGTCTAAGTATCAATTGAGGTTAGAAAAAGTAAAGGAAAATTCAAAAGCAATTATCAATTTTAACTAGAATTTCCATTGTTTTACTGTTGCACTACTCTCTTCCTTTTATCTTCTCCTCTTTCTTTGTTTTTACTCTACTTTCATTATTTTATTTTATTTTATCTTTTCTTCTTTTCAAATTATTTTTCGTCCCTCTTTTTATGTGTTCTTATCTTCAACGTAAAAGGCAGAGTAATGGCTTTCATTGTGTGTGGGCACCTGCTCTTCTATATGAGCACCTTCCCCACTTGATTTACCATATCCACCTTAATAAACCCACCAAACTTTTGGAGTGTTGGACGGAATAGATCGCGTTGTAGAGGTTTTATAGCAAGACTAGGTCTACCTCTACAAAAATTTGATGAAATTGTCATGACACCCTTTGCACCATCAAATGGGAAGTGAATATGCCACAATATTTCTATAGCGACCCATCAAAAATTCCCTAGCCAAACATAAAAAAATAACTGCAATGACCTTTGAGCCATCAAATGAGAGCACAGTGAACAACAAGGATGTTTGTGGTGGCCTAATACTACACTGGTGGAGTTCTAAGTAAACCACTATGAGAGGATTAACATTGTTGTATGGGGATGATGATCGACTCTATATTGATCAATTAATAGTTTTTCTAACTTCCACCATAATTCTACGATGTGAATAAATCAAGAAAGTAATGTCGTGTATTCCCCTTCATCATTTGTATTCATTTATTTTTGGTTGATATATTAATTACTTCAATAGGAATGTATGTTTTGGAACATGGCTTCCACAATTTTATCACGCCAATTGGAATGTCTATTTTGGAATAAGAGTTCCACAATTTTAATTTAATTTTCAATAATTATTAGTTGGATGGTGGGGATTTAAGCTCCATGAAATATTCTAGAATATTTTTAATGGTATTCACAAATGAAAAGTTGATATTTATCTTAAAATTAGTTATGTCATTTCTACCCTTCTAAATAAATTGATTACTTTAAAAAAATGTCATATGAAAAAGTGTCATACGAAACGAATTGTGGTTTTTTGGACATGTGGTGTGGATAAGCCATGTAAATGGTCCATGGTACTGTAATAAAGCTTATTTACATGTTAATAATTTGGATGGTAAAGTGGAGAATGTATATATATTTAATTCATATATTAGTTTTTTTTACAATTTATCATGATAATAATGATTTAAAATAAATTCCTAATTTAGTTAAATTTTATGATTTGTTTAATCTTAGTAATGTGAGATGTATCATAAAGTAAGTGTTTTGATTCTTATCATGGATTGATTCCTATAAATATTTACCAGCCATTTAATTTATATTGTTGTGCTAGTGAATAAAATCTTTAAAAAAAATTGAAATAGTGATCTTCATGCAAAGAATGATTTAACAATAAAGCATCCAATCACACTTTCTTAGACTTTTATAGTCAAATAGCTATGTAGAGGTGATTCCCTTATAACAAGATATTTCATATATCAATTTGATGTTTAGCTATAACCATAATCTTATAAATAATTTTATTATTATTATTATACACTTAATAAACATCCGATCAACAATATTAATAAATTTAATATTTTAAATTAAATTATTAGATCTTTGTGTATGAATGGATTCCTTGTCACATAAATAAAGATTTCATACACAAATTTAATATTCATTTTTTATCATAATATTTTTTCGAAGGAAAAAATCCTAATTTCATTCAAATTTTTAAACAAAATCACATTTAGCAAATACACGTGAATTTTCAGATTATTTGTGGGTGACCATACATAGCATAGGTAATAAGTCCTAATATTAACATACAAAAAGAATTACTATAGGCATAGAGCAGCCATCAAGGAAACCACCGGAAAGAGACTATCGTCCCACAAAAAGCCATAGAGGCTCAACTGAACATATGTTGGAAGAGATCAACACGCTATGCACCATGTACTGATACCAAAAACTGCGTTGTTCATGAGAAATGCGCAAAAATATATAAAGCAGTAACTTGTAGGGTCTCGAGAGGGATGCAAAAAAGACTGATAATGTTTAGCACATAGTCCAAGCCTTAATGAACCCATTCTTCATCCATATGTGAACAATTATACTAGCAGTTGCCCCAAAAGGTGCAAGGAGAGGCCGATAGGAGTATTGTTTGTGAATTATTAATTTGAAGTAATTGTAGTTTTTGAGATGAAGGAGATTTTGTAGATTTTTGCACAATTTTTTTGTAGCATATAAGATTATCCATCCCAATGTTGTCAAAGCTTAAAACATGGTGTTAATTTGACATTATACACACACAGACTGAATGGAAGGTGTTTATGCCTGAGACACAGCATGATCGACAGGACAAAGTGGTATTCTATTCAAAAACTCTATTTCATTTAGAAATAGGTAAGAGGCTAAAATTTGTTGTTACTTACACACCTGAACCAGATGGATAAGACAGTGTAGTAAAAAGTTATAGACCATCAGAAAACATAAATTGAATAAAGTGGTAGCCACTAAAAATTTATATTCCTTTGCTGCGAAATGATCAGAAAATGATCATAAGCAACATAATTTTTACATGATGTGGTTCCCTTCCCCTCTCCAACTAACAAAACCAATGTAAAAATCTGGCAACAAACTTTAAAAAAAGAACAGAAATATCCCATGTCGAAGATCCACTCCGAAGATGAAATCAGATTTCTGAAAGCATGAAATATGGAGATAGCATATAACTAAATTATCATCACAATTAATGTGAATCTATAATGTTGGACATGCAAAAGCAATCAGGTAGAGCAGATCCTCTTCCATCAACTAAAGCATCCCTGTGAGCTCCCACAAATAATCTGCCAGCCTCACTCCATTGAGACCTTGAGAAACAGCGTCTGCAAAAGCTCTCCTTTTGAAAAAAATTGTGTTTGGTTGCCCACTCAAAGCTCTCATTGCAGCTACCATCTTTTCCATGTTCCCAAAATATGTTCCAATGTATGCCTCACTGTTGATGGATATATAGTAGTCCAATGCAGCTCTGCTATTGCCAGGCAATTCCATCATGCTTGCCTTGTCTAGAAGAGAAGATATACTCACATCTATTGTAAGCTATCATGTCAGGTTCAAATCTCAGATGCAAAGATAAAAAGGGTTGAGGGAACCTTTGTAGCAGTTCAGCTCCCTTTAGCTCAAGATGCCTAACAAGGCGTAGAGCTCTGAAACATGCATGACAGCGAGCTGTTTTGGCATAAAATGGGTGTCTGCAAATTGGTCAGAAAGTCAGTCCACTGGTCTACATTTTTTTAATCATTAGACACCATATGCTTAAGAAAGCTAAAAACCATTGCCAAATCCATGGTAATAAACAGATTCAATTGGCTATGAAACAACTTCTGAATGCTAAAAAAAATTCTCACAATAAATCACAAAAATGTTAGAGAATAAAATCAATGACACCACATATTCGTATTTCAATTCATTTTCAAATTTAGATATTCACTAAATTCAGTTTTCAAGACAAAATCAATTATATATACATCATAAATCCAAAGTCTTAATTTTTAATCCTAGCTTGATGGACATAAAAGCTATAATATTTAATGACAATCAAACATATATGTGCTCTTATTCAATTCTCTATAAAGACTACCATGTCACTGTGCCTTCAAATCTGAAATGCTTAGTTTTCTAAGACATAAGTTTGTGTGACGCTATTGCAATGGGCCAACACCAATAGGAGTAGGGCATGCAAAGATAAGCAAATGATTTTTCACCGTTCACGCTCTTGCTTGAGAAGTTTGGATCTGAATTTAAGAGAGAGGATGGTTTGAAGTATGACCAGAGCATTTTTGCTTGAGATCATTCAGGGATTCTCAAAACAACTGGTGTGGATCTCCCAAATCATGGTAAGAACATGGTTGCAGAGAGTCCTGAGACTTAGGATCTCAAGGTCCAAAAAGAAAAAAAAAGTGAAGGATCAATTTCTCTGACCAAGAGGAATGAAACTAAAATGGTTATGGCAACATGAAAATGTCTAACAACTATAGAGAAATACAGAACCAATCGTCAAAAGCATTCTACTTTGGTTGAGAACGATATAGCCCAACAAATGTATTTACAGGGTTTCAACCTGCTTTCATAGCTCAGATTTCTAAGTTAAAAGAGAGCAAAAGATTCTGCAATAATGAAGCTCATATGATTGATCAACTTGGTTGAAAGCAATAGTTGCTATGAATGATTTTGCATAATCATACATGTTTATACATTAAACTAAGAATGTGAATCTGAATAACTGGTTCTAAACTAATTCTCACAGAGTTATCCAAGCTATATAGAATAAATAAAAGATAGAAAGGGACATTTTGAGATATCAAACGTGTTTCCATCAGATGAATGCACAGTAATCCTACAGGTAAATGGCAGATAGGAAATTTCTAGCCACAACCATGACTACGATACCATGTGAAACTATAGAAAAGCCAGGAAACAAACAGGTGTAAAATTGATACAACAGTAAGGCTATGGGTTTAGCTTCAATATCACAAATATTAGAATATGCCTGGAAGGTAAGATGTATGCTATAAGTGCCATGGAAAGCAGGAAGGGCCCACCAAGAGAATACTTGCTCATATTAGGCACAATAGCTTTGCTGCAGGCTGGGAATTTTGTCTTGGGCTCATTAGTTCCACACCAGGCATAAGGGTTATGATATAATCACATTGAATGTAAATCAACAATCAAATTTGACTAGACTTTAATCTAATGCGAGATTTTAACTGTGTCATTAAATAGCTTAATTATGAAATTTCCTGGAACATTGTGGTTTTTTTAATTATAAAACTCTAGGAGTAAGTGTTACATTGCCAAATACGATCGAAATGACACGCATAGGATGGATTTTCCTATCCAAAAATTAGGCAACAGAAATGACAAAAGTGAACGAAAACAGATTTGACAAGAAAACAATAAATTTAAGATTATTAATGTGAAGAATCCGCACAGACTGAATGATCATGTAAGTCTTCCATTAGCATACCAGTGTTCCAGACTCTCCTCAAGACTCTTATTTTTTGTACGTAATCCTACCATCCATATGTAATGTTGATTGGGAGAATTAGTTAATCTATGGGTGCAAAATTGCAAATATAGTCATTAAAAGTTTCAAATATGAAATAAGGGGAATAATGCTTTGTACGTTTTCACCTAAACAAGTCTGAACTCTAAGCTAACTCGGTTTTAAAAAGGTTGTTCAGTAAGAAAAATGATCGCAACAGGAAATGCAATGACCTGGAAGAATACAGCCTCCCCATGATTGCACACAACACATCGCACGGTTTTAGTGCGTGGAAGTGTGGGATTTGAAGCCACGTCCTGTAAAATATGTGTGCGCTCACCTGCTGTGTGATGAATCTCATTTCTGTATACACAATTTTTTTCTGCAATCTCCTGCACAAAATTACAATATCATTAGCAGGTCTTTCTTAGTTCACAAAGGTGTGAGTCTTTTGTTCCACGAAAACTCAAATCCCTAAAAATGGGCCGAAATTGGAGGAATAGATAACCCACCCACGGCATCTCCAATGAAATCTTTCTAGAATGTCATAAGCTAGCTTGCAAATAAATTCAGTACTCTTTATTGCAGGATTGTATGGTTGTATCAAGATATTAGTTGTAAAGCTATTGAGTTCTACAATGGAATTCATTTGTTACCAAAAAAGATAACCTGTCATTCAATTAGGGTGGGATGTAGAATGGGTTTTGTCCTGGCTTTTGTAAACTGGGTTGAGGAATGTTATACAACTGTAAGCTTTGCAATGCTAAATAATGGAGCCGCCATAAAAAAAATTCAGGCCCAGTAGAGACTTGAGGTAGGGTGTCCATTATCATCTCTTTTATATCCTGGTTGCATGACCGCAACAGGAAATGCAATCTATGTTAACATTTGATTCTACATAGCAAATTATTGGTTGAAAGGGATATAATCTTGCAAATAAATTCAGTACTCTTTATTGCAGGATTGTAGGGTTGTATCAAGATATTAGTTGTAAAGCTGTTGATTTCTACGATGGAATTCGTTTGTTACCAAAAAAGAGAACCTGTCATTCAATTAGGGTGGGATGTAGAATGGTTTTGTCCTGGCTTTTGTAAACTGGGTTGAGGAATGTTACACAACTGTAAGCTTTGCAATGCTAAATAATGCAGCCTTAATAATGCAATATTAATGCTAAATTACTTACCAGTGTCTAGATGATGTAATCCCTAGCTGTATAGCATGAGTTTCAAAGGAATGAGATTCGATGCACACTCAGGGTATGTTTCTTGAATCACTTCAGCAAAGAGTCAAAGAAAAAGAAAAGTATGAACCAACCGTTAGCTGCGGTCTACCTTAGTTGTTTAACAGGGTTTCAAAGGAATGAGATTAGATGCAAATCCCATATTGTTTTGGCCACATAACTACCTCTCAAACTGCATAAGGAAGGCCACACAAACCCTGAGAATATGTTTATAGAAACAATTTGAAAAGGAAAAGACAAATACTAACCATCAAATATATGACAGAAGACAGGGTAATGGTCCAATATCGACCCAAATATGAATCTGCAACAAAAGCTCCAACGAAAGGAAGCATAGATGCCACACAATTCCAGACATTCACATTCGTTGCAGCAGCAGTAGTGCTGTCATGCTTAACATCTGTGAGGTAAATCACCAAGTTTGCAAGAATGCCTGCATAGGCTAACCTTTCTGCTATCTCCACTCCTGTGAAGAAGATGCTGATAAAACATGTGGACCAAACACAACAGCTACTTCTATACAATTGAATGTGAGAATAAAATCCAGGTGTTGATCATAGAACCAATGGACCAAATAGAACAACTATTGCAACGCAATTAAATGCATAAGACAAAAGAATTGAAATGAATTCATACCAATTATGAAGAGTGATGCTTTCCATTGACCAGTATGAGCTCTCTAACAGAGCGTCCATGGATATCAACTGACCCATCTCCAACAAAACCACCTAACAGAGCGTCCGTGGAGATCAACTCATCCATTTCCAACAAAAAACCGTTGAATGAGGATGAGTGATTCTCTTCCATTGCTGTGTGTGCTCAAATAGTTTCCAGAGATTCCTCCTAACAATAATACTCAGCGATTGTAAAATTACCCTTTTGACAAGGAATCATTTAATTGTTTTATTTTTCGCTTTACTTCATCCTGATTATATATTTAATGTTGATTTTATTCAACATTTCGCTTATGATTTGTCTTGATTTCACTTATTTTAATCAAAATTAAACAAATAAAATGCTCCACTCTGATACTTCACTTATTTTAATCAAAATAAAACAAATCAAATACTCCAATCTGATGCTTCGTGATTGCTACTCTTTTGACATTTTCCTACCTCTTTCACCTGCTTGAAACATTGTCCTTTAACTGAAAATATCTCTGTTTCAATTGGTGCAGGTGTTACCGTACAAACGATGTAAGCCTCACATAGCACTAGTTTTTTCTACCAAAGCCACCAAAGATATTGAAAAACAGGAACACAATAACACAGGATGTTTACTAAAAAATCAAATTATGCTAAAAATACCTGGAACGTTTTGGGCGTCGAAACCCTCAGAGAAGGACGGAGACATTGCCAAAAGTCGCTTAAGTGTTTTTCCTCATAGGGCTTTTAATCCTCCACGATAGTTAGACCCTAACCCTACGTATTTGCAAAGCTGATTCTCTGTGTCGATATTAACCCTTCAAAATGCAGATCAATGCCTCTGGTAGTGGCAACAAGTAACAATCCCAACTCTAAGTTCGATCTCAATAAATTCCTCCAGTTGCAATTCCCATCTTTAAATTTTCAATTAGGAATTCTGTTGAGCTTAACTAAGTTGGGTTTAATCCCTTGGTCGTGCTTATTCAATTGTGACTCCTTCAAAATGGAGAATGTCAATATTAAGAGCAGGAGAGGGCAGGCAAAGGTTCTGGGCATAATTATTTCTATAGGTGGGGCAATGGTGATGACATTATACAAGGGGCCTGCAATTAAAATGCTTAGATTCAATATAAATGCATACAATTCCAAAGCAAGCAACACTGTCTTGGGCTCCATGCTGCTTTTCGAAGGCGTTGCCTCGTTTGCAACATGGATTATATTTTAGGTGACCATCAGCATGATTAAAAATGACAATTTTATCTAATTCCTTTCAATCCTAAGTGTTTTTTTAGGAATATCATGGAATTCTATGGATATGAATTAGATTAAACAATTTACTTCCCTCTCACTTCCAACCAGAGTTAAGTTAAAGCAATTCATTTGAACAAAAATCTAGTTAAAATTGGAAATTGAGAATTGAGATAAATGTGTTTAACGCAGGCTCCAGTTGTGAGGGAGTATCCAGCTCAATTATCATTAACTGCTATCATGTGTTTTTTTGGAGCACTGCAGTCTGGTGTGATTTCTTTGGTATATACGTATAAAATATCGAGCGTCTGGGTTGCTGGTTGGAATATTGAGCTTCTAAGTTATGTGTATTCGGTATAGATATTTACCTTGCAGCATTTGTTAGTTCATTGTTAAAGTGGGTATGGCTACTGATTTTTAAAATATTTTGGAATATAATTGACAGGAGCAAACTGAACTAACTCAATGGTTTAATTTTGTTCTTGTTTTTGGATTCCAAAATATTTTCAGAATTCACAATTTAGTTAAGAAATATCCTTAGAATTCACAATCTAGTTGAGTTCAGAGCAAGTGATCATTTAGTTAAGAAATATCCTTAGAATTCACAATCTAGTTAAGTTCAGAGCAAGTGAGCATAGGTTAAATTTTATAATGGATCGAATTGCTTATGGTTGTTTCAGGGATTGATGTGTTCAGCATTTGCAATATTTGTGCAAGCATGGTGTATACACAAAAAGGGACCTGTATTTGTAGCAATCTTCGATCCAGTGTGAACCTTTGTAGCAGCAATCTTGCAATATTTCATTCTTCATGACAATCTTAATAAAGGATGGTCAGCATATAAAATCATATCCTGAATAAATTTTAATCAATTTCTGCCATTTTAGATTTATAAACATGGATCACATTTCAATGTTCACTGTATTACAGTGTCTACTCTTATGGATTTTAATGTTTAATGTGTGCAATGTGGTGGGAGCAGTGTTGATTGTACTGGGTCTGTACCCTGTACTGTGGGGCAAAGCAGAGGACTATAAAAACGAGTGTCTAGGTGAAGCAGCTTGCTTCAGTGAAAATACAGTTGAAGTTGAAGATTCCCATGATATGGACACCACCCTTGACATTTCAAGGCCATTATTACAAAATCAGTTGCATTAGATCATCACCTGCTCTGCCACTGATTGAATATGCTTCCACATTTTCCCCTGAGAGAGACTATGCAACGTCTCTGGAGCAGAATTTTGTGTGTATTCTTATTAATTCCCCAATAAGAGACAATATCAATGTTACAAGGACACACAAAGGTGAATACTCTACAGGAAAAGGTGAAATTGGAAAACAGAGTCACACATTAATCTCTACCTGACATATTCAGGACATAAATCTATTTTGAATAGTCTACAGGAAATGGTGAAATTGGAAAAACAGAGTCACATATTCATGTCTACCTGACATATTCAGGACAGAGAAATCTATTTTGAAGTCCAGGCATAACAAAAATTCCAAATCATGTAATAATTTAATAAGTCACTGATTCAAGTAGGTACAACACTTGCATGCTTTCTTCCATAATGAGTAATGAATAAATTCATTACCAAAATTGACTGGTGATAAAGAATTAAATCCCGCCTTAGCTGCATATAAAATCCCTTAGTTTTCGTTGTTGCAGAATAAATTAATGAAATTTTCTTGCAATATCACACATCAAAATCGAAAGCGCTTAAGCAAGGATGCCAAGCGATTTCCAAGAAATAGCAAAAATCTCACAAATATATTCCCCTGCAGAAAAGAAATCTTTGGCCATCCGAAAAAATAAATATCGGAGACCCTATTGATGCACTGGAATGGCCTTACTACCATTGATAACCCTAGCAATCTGCTTATCTAAATCACTGCCCTCATATATAAAATTATTTTTGGTGTCTGCGATCTTAAATTCCATGTCACCATGGATTGCAATTACTCCACAAAATGCCCTGCTTAGTGATTTTCCTTGGGTTTCAAGGCTTGTACTTTTGAAGAAGCAGCTGTTGCTGCCAGAAAGGGGATCAAACTTTACTTCAATTACCAATTTTCGATCTCATAGGTTATTCACTGGTTCTTAGGGGAGATGTGAAGGAAGCCACATGACAAAAATTCAAAGAACCACATAGGCAAGGAAAAAAAATAAAAAAAACAAAAGAACTACATACCTGGGTTCGCCCGGTGTAGAAATATTGAAGCTGAGCACAAAGAATTGGATACTCTGCAAACGGGAGCCTAATAGCTTCCTCGCTCACAACCCACTGCAACACAAATGCAGCACAAACAACAACCTAGCCCTCAGAGCCCGCGAGGATCCTCAAAACGGCCAAATCCCAATTTTCAATAAAGCTAGTGAGACCTCTGCACACCAAAATCCCAATTTTCAAGAAAGCTAGTGAGACCTCTGCACACCAATGTAAAAGTAATCTGTGTAGACTGAACGGTCGAACTCATCCCTGTAGCAGCTCATCCCTGTAGCAGCGCAGATGAGGGTTATCCTTTCGCCAGACTAAAATGCCTACCATTCCGCCAGATATCTTTGCCCATAACTGAAATGACTGAAATGGAAATGCCTACCATTCCGCCAGTAAATGAAGACTGTGACAGGTAACTATGGTTGGTAGTCTATTTCTCTCATCGCATGGCCAAAGAAACAGGTGTCAAAGTATAGTGAAAAGTAGAAAAAACATGTGTCATCAGGAAAATGAATATGTTGACGAACAAAAACTTGATCTCTTTCAAAAGAGAAGGCCTATCGGCCTAAAATGTAAAATGGTATGAAATCCTGCATTCAGTTATATGCCAGAGCCCCATTCAAGTGAAACCCTCCTTAGAAATCATGTCGGCCTAAGAAGTTAAGGTGTAATCTGTGAATATCCTCCACAATCTTGACTAGATGAATGTTTCAACATAGTTGAGTTGCATTAACTCAATTGACCACCAATAAGGAATCGCCACAGATATGAAGGCTATCGCAACCCTTTTCAATGGAAAATGCAATCAAGGATCTGCTTGGAATTGTTTCAGCCTAGTTATTAGTTCTAGATCCAATGCCAATTTTGACATGAAAAGAATGATTTTTTGAGAGATTGAGAACAAAACCCCTCGTGCCTGCTCCCCATCACCTTGTGATACCCCGTCAAAATATCCCCAACGCATGGCCTTGTCTGAAATATCCATTGTTTCAAACCTAATAACTTGTTCATATTTAACTTGCGGGTAATGTTTAATAATGGTATTACTTCGGCAGTTATATTTCTAGGAAAAGAGGAGGAGTCTTGAAAATTTTCCCTGTTACGTGCTAGCCATATTCCCCACCCGATTATTAGAGGAAGGACTCTAATGACTATTTTAACGACTTGAAGCCAACTTTTCCAAGCTACAGTGAAAGATGACTTGTCCCATCTGCGTTGTAATCATGGGAAGGCACTACATGGATTCCATACCTTCTAAGTAAAGGGACATGAAACAACAATATGATATATTGATTCGTTATATCCTTTGCACAAAGAGCACTATCCCGACCCTATCACAGACCTGCACTATATAATGTCCCATGTAGGGATCTTGTTTGCCATGATGCTCCAACCCAATGGTTTAGACTTTGGAGAACACTTGGATTTCTAGATAGCACACCACCACCACTCTCGGAAAATTTTGATCATAACTTTTAAAATAACTACCTTTATTATTATCATAAACTTTATAAACATTAAATTGATAATATTTAAATTAAATTATTATAAGTCATATAAATTAATAAGATTATTAATTAATAAGATTATTAATATTGAATAATAGTAATATAAAAGAAGCCTTCACTGATACAGCTTGTTACCCAACCAACAAACTATTAAGGTATTCGTGTTGTTGTGCAGATTATAGGTTCAAACCTCGACTTATCCGTATGTCGTGTTTAGGGGTGGTGCAGTTGCACTAGAGATTATAATGGTAGTAGTCAAGGTTTGATCCGATGTCTATTCCGTCAGTCATAAATAATAATAATAATATAAAAAAAAAAGTTTTTACTCTTTCATAAATTTCCATCCTCTTGTCTTTTAAAAAAAAATCTATAGAACATTAAGCCATGATTCTTAATAATATATATATATATATATATATGAGATAATGTTTTGAATTATTAAAACATTTTATCATCAATATAATTTTAATATTATTAATAATAAATTATTGATCAAAATATTAATTTTATAAAGGATATTGTAATGATTTGAAATTACATTTTAATATAAAATATTTTCTTTATTATAAAAATATATGTTAATAAGTCAAAATTCAAAAATATTTATTATAAAAATCTACATTTAACATGTCATAACTAATTATTAAATACTTAAATAAAGGTCTTCTCAAACCTAGTGTAAGGAAGATGTTGTAATGTCTTCCATCTATAAAATTTGAGTGCATCGTTGTTTTTCAGAATGTATTTTATACTTCAAAAAAAATTGAGCGTTGAAAATTTTAATTCTTCTCAATATTTAATAAATTCAAAATTAAAATAAATCTAAACTAATTATATATGATATATAATAAAACATAAAAAATAAATAAATCATATCAATAAAATAAAATAAAAATAAATAAATAATATATAAGTAATATATATATATATATATATAATAAAAGAGGTCTCAAATTAAAATATATACGCACAAAATGAAAAATAAATATACCGCACTGAACCTTTTTCTTCGTAGCCGGTGACCACCAAAGAGTATCGGCCACATCCACGCTGAGAGGAATCTCAATCCACTTGCGAACCCTTGGCTTCGTGTCCAAGCATAATGTAGAAACAAATGGCCAAACTCCTTTCACTTTTAGGTTTTCTTCACCTAAGTCAAGTCAACTCTCATACCGAAGCATGGCTTCCTCTTCATGCCACCAGGTAAACTCATTTGATAAACATGTCCATATATTAGGAACCCCAAAATTCCACGCACTCCGCTCTCCATAAAATCAATTTTGCCACGTGTCGAGCCACCGTATGTTTTCTTGAGATTTGTTCTAAACGTTCGCCTTAACCTTACGAAATCTCCTCTTCAACGTGGACCCCTCTCCATTTTGCCGTAGAGGTCACATTGTTATGACGTTTGCTGTGACATCTAGTGATGCAAACGTTTGCTTTGAAATTCTGGGGGTGCGAAGTAAATTGTAAATAATAGAAAGTTGTAAATTTCAATAGTAATTAAGTTATAATTGTGTTGATAGGTAGTCTATTTTGGGATAAGATTTTTATAATTTTATTTTTATCAATAATATTAAGTGAATGGTAGAGATTTAACTTCTGTGAAATATTTTAAAATAATTTTAGTAGTATATACAAATCAAAGACTGAGATTTACTTTTAATATAGTGGTCTTTTTTGTCCTTTTACTAAATTCATTAATTAAAAAATATCATATGTGAATGGTAGAGATTTAACTTCTGTGAAATATTTTAAAATAATTTTAGTAGTATATACAAATCAAAGACTGAGATTTACTTTTAATATAGTGGTCTTTTTTGTCCTTTTACTAAATTCATTAATTAAAAAATATCATATGAACAAGCATCATATGAAATGAGTTATGGTTTTTGGAGCATCTGGTATTGTTGAAACATGGTATTGGCTCATGGTATTGTAACAAAGCATATTTCCAAATTAAAAATCTCTTTGATAAAGAGGAGGTGTATCTCCATAGTTAACACTCTTGTTATATGTTTTATAAAATGTATATATCTTTAATTTATATATTAATTATTATTTTTCTTCTTCTTCAATAATAATAATAATAATAATAATAATAATATTAATATTAATATTAATACAGGTAATTGATATTATTTTGGGTGGTTGGGAGGAATGGAATCCTCTCCAATTCTTGCAAGTGACATGATATATATATATATATATATATATATATATATATATATATATATAATTCTTTTTTTCTACACAAAGCTAATTTTTATTATATGGTAACAAAGAGTACAATCAAGCTTAGTGACAAGGGTTGTGACAAGGGTTGCGGAATTAGCTAACTCCCTCTGGAAGGAGACAATTCAAAAATTCAAAAATTGGGCTGCCCCTAGGTGGGAAACGAGCCCTTAGAGAATTCAACAAGTCATAGAAAGAGCTTCCCTTCAAGGGGAAACCAACAATTAATGGAGTATCAAAAAATTGAATTTGTTGCGCAGTAGAAAAATAAACATAGAAACTATAGAGAGACATGAAAATACTAGAAGAAAGGAGATCCATGGCTCTACATTTGTTTCTCCTTTGCATCATGGTGCCACGTGCGAGGCGGTTCTTCCACAAAGTAGCACCCATAATATGATAGGGCAACCTCCTTCTTGGAGAGCTAGGGGAATAGCTTTGGAGTGGAGGTGGAGTGAGCACCTATGTCCACTGCATTATCAATTTGTCGAGCTCCTTCAGCTGAGCTGCTACCCCCACTTTCTAAAGCATCCTCCATGCTTTTGACTCGAAGACCCACCATTTTCCTAGGTTGCGGGGAGGAGCGAGAGAGAGTGGATTTTCGAGGTCTCTTCCTAGTGCCAGAGCCAGAATGACTGTGGTGAATCTCCGGAAGATGAATTGAGAGCTGGGCCGAGAGCATCTGGGGGTCAGAGACCTTTGGCACATCCACCGCCACAGAGAAGGCCACTATGCACTCTGCCATGGCCAAAATTGGAGGGCGAGAGGGAGAAACTCTACCTCCTTCCTAACGGCATCGCATGCAGTGGCAACGAGGCATAGGTTCGTTGGACTGTTAGGGATGCAGAGCAGGGAATGGTTATGCAGAAGGAGGTGGAGGAGCACTAGTGTGAAGGGCGGAGGAAAAACTGGGGCAGATAGAGCTAAGTGTAGAAGCTTGCAGAGCAAGACGGAGAGAAAAACAGAGGGAGGCCCGGATCGAATGTAGGACGGAGTGGACTCCATTGGCCATAAAAGGGCAAATAATGAGACGTTGTGGTTGAGGCACTAGTGAATGCACCATACGCTGGAGTGAATGCTTTAGGTGATGGGGATTGAATGAGGCCAGTACTCTCCTGGAGGAATTTATGTCTCTCACGCTGGAGGCAAGTGAGACCTGAGGTGAAGCCAACTGTGTAGCTGTGAAAGAGCCATGTGACCTTCCAAATTTACACATTTAATCATTCACATCCGAGAAATATAATTAATTCTTATAATTCATATTATTACTATTGAAATTAAAAATTTATAAAAATAAATTTTAATTTTAATTTATTATTATAAAATTTAGACTTTATAAATCCAAAATTAAGATAAATTATATTAATTTTATCATATAATTTAGATTGGAAAATCCATTTTAAATAGACTTATATATATATATAGATATATATATACAAAGAATTATACATTTTCCTTATAGGAAGACGCCATGAAAATATCTTAACCATATTTTCTTTAACTTCTCATTGTTTTTTATATGGAGAAAATTGCGTGATAATAAAGTCCTTTACCGGATATGCCCATTAAAATAATTTTTTAAATCTCTTCTATATATATTCTTCAAATTAATATTAACCTCACCTATATTCCAAGGGTTGTCCAGATCGTCTCCTTCTTATTCCTAACGACAAGGTCCTATGGTTCCCATGGTATTCATTCTTTCTAATTTCTTTTGAAGGCATTACTCTTCTTTTCATTCTATAGTGTGCTTCTTATTCGTAACGACAAGGTCCTATTGTTCCCATAGTATTCATTCCTTCTAATTTCTTTTGAAGGCATTACTCGTCTCTTCGTTCTATAAGCTCATGATTTGAATATTTCTCGACCACTCTAATCGAATTTTTGGGTAGACTAACTCCATCTCACTTTAAAATCGTAAGTTTGCATGTTCTCTCTTATTTCTTTTTACCAATTGCAGCACATAGCAGCAATTTATTCACTTTGAATATTCTTTTTCTCTTGTTTTTGTTTTTTTTTTTTTTTTCCAGATGGAAAAAAACGTTGTTTTATATATTAAGATATGCAAAACAGTACATGATATACATGATGATACAGTGCATAGCCACACTGTACAAATAGCGCAAATTATAGCACAAATTTTTCTCAAAACAAGTCTTTTAGATCTATTATATTATTATATAATTGAATAAATTGTTGACGTATTTTGAACCAACTAATTAAGATAAAATTTCTTAACCATTTTAATGGTATCCATTAGTGGAATGTTTGGAAATCATAAGTTCCTATCTCCTCTCTTCTTCCTTTTTCCTTTTCTTCTCTCCTCTTTTGAAATCTCTTCAACATATGATTGCATATCCCTTCATCTTTAAACAAGAGAACTTGACTCTCAAAAAGTTTTCAAACAACTTCTTCACAAAGTGCTTTTCAATCTTTCGTATCTATGACATCAAATTTTCTAAGCTATATTCTTATCAAAACATTGAGGTAAATGTATTATATTCTTATTCTTTGAATATTTCTTCAACTCTCCTTATTCTAAAAACCTCTTTGGATTTCTCTTCAACCATTCTTCCTTGCTTATTTTTCTTCTCTAGACACTTCTTCACACTAATTCTCTTCATTTAACCTATTGTTTTAGTAATCTATTAGTGATTTGTTCTTTCTTGCAATATCTTCTCTTAAATTTCCAATCACTTAGCAAATTTGTGCTTCATTATAGCCCTACCTCAAATTTAGATAGAGTTCTTTCTTCCTTCCCTATGTGGTTCCATCCCACAAACCTTTGCTAAATTCTCTCCTTAAACAAATTGAATCCCTCTGCATCTTTTCAATTTATCAACTTTATCTTGGGATGGCTTCTTGTAATTCCATAGTCTTTAGTTAAGGTAAAAGCTATGGATGTCTACTCTTCTTCTATTGATTTCAAATATGCTCTTCACTTGGATGAAGCCCTCCATTAGATTATGCCAAATAATTCTACCCAACACATCTTCTATCACTAGAATCACCTTAGTAATTCCATCCAACAATCTGAGAGAGGTCATGTTGGTGGAGTTGTGTAAATTGCAACATCTGCCCAATAATGCCTTTCTTCACTGCTTATACAACTCTGCCCATTTAAAATTATGGTTTTTTTCCACACTACATAATCTACCCAACAATATTCGTGAATTTGTTTAAATTAAAACATCCACCTAATAATGTCTCTCTTCACTACTTGTATTGTGATTATTTGCCACACTACATAATCTACCCAACAATGCATCCCTTCAATGCTAGTACAATTATATCTCACTAGAATTGGAGATGTCCACACTAAGAGTATCCCTAATTACATTTACAATCTTTCAAAACTATAATTAAACTTGATACTTAATTCTCTACAATACAATGCAAAATAAAGAACTATTGTGATTGTGATTGTTTATTAGAAAAAACCACTTTGCATCCCAACATTATTTTGCTCAAACATATTACTTTGATTCATAATGTCAATGTTCACTTTCTTACTCTTTACCTACCTTTCAACCCACAATACACCATTATGATAGCAAAATAATGCATTGATGTAAAACACATATAAATAATAAATTAATTAATTAATTAATAACCCGCTAAAATTGCTAAAACCAATTTCCAGCAAAGCACTACTAACAATTTAAGATCACACAAAATTAACGTAAAAATGTAAAATTACATTTTTAATACGTATTCCAAGTAATCCACTCTCAGCGGATTAAGGCCGTCTTATGGGAACGGGGATCGACGGCTCCAGACTGATAAGTGACTGGTCTTCTTAAATTCCACCACACAATTCCTCGACGTATAAATCGGGCAGGGCAATCTGCCAATGCACTTTTATTATTAGTTTTTAGGTTTTTTTTTTTTTAAAGATGGGATATTAATTATTATAATTATATAAATTAAATAGTTGATAAATTTGTAGTTTAATTAATAGAGAAAATGGGTTTTTTAGGTATCTTTTCTGATTAATTATTATTATTATCTAATTGTAAGGTTACAATCAAGGCAGACAGTAAATTGGTTTATGAGACTCTCTTGTTTTTGGAACAAAAAATCTACTCCGTTGTTTGTGGGACAAGAGATCCACTTCCGGATAGCTATTTGACTGCTAAGTCTACGAAGACATACATACTCTACTCCCTTGGAAGATTTTAAAAAGATTTAAAAAAAATGAATTTAAGTTGTTTAATATATAGTGCCCCATAAACTTTTGTGGGTGTTGAATCTATTTATATATTAAAAAATGTATCATCAAAACACTTACTTCTAAACATTTCATTATATATTATATATTTTTAAAATTTAATAATTGACAAAAAAATAATCCAATTGTAATATTATTTTAAATTCTTATTATTATTAATTATTAAAAAACATCTTATGAATTAAAAATATATAAATTTCAAAAAACATGTAATAAGATTTTTAGCTATAAAAATTCACACCTATTTTATTACGGAGGTTCTTAATTTGTAAATAAGATTTGTTATAATACGGTGGTTTGCTAATATCATATTGCCAAAAAATGATGTTCATATCACACATGTTGATATGACATTTTTTAATTAATCAAATTTAGTAAAATAAAAAATGACTAACTACTTTTAAGATAAATCACAGTCTTTATTATATGAATATTACTAAAATATTTGAAAATATTTCGTGGAGGTTAAATAGTTAGGGTGCACCAATTTGAATTAATGATCTTCATGCAAAAAGTGATTTACAAATCTAATCATATCTATAGATTTTTGGCTTCTGTGATCCAACTTTAAATTATGAAGAAAGCTTTCAGTAATAATCACTTTACAATGAACAATGTCGACGTGTTTCAAACCGACCAGTGTGGTTCATCATGAGGACTAGGTAAGAGATCAGATCCGGTCGTTAAGTCTAAATAGATGTATAAATGGCAAAACAGGCCGCTAAAATAACAACTAATTTAACTTTGAAATTTAATAACGATTAGTTCTATTAATTTAAATATTTAATAAAATCCTAATAGCTAGTCTATTTCTACATCTATTTAAACTTAACGACCATCTAATCTCTCACCTAATCCTAATGATGAACACACTGGTTGGTTCGAAATGCGTTGACATTGTTCATTGTAATGTGATTATTACCAAAAGATTTCTTCATAAATATAATCATACTTTTTTAAATTTTTATTTAGAGATAAATCTCTTCTCTCATAAACCAAAAATTTTATAATTTGATGTTTAACTTTTCTCATGATCTTAAAAATAACTTGTCATTCTCATTATAAACCTTATCCACATCAAATTAACAATATTGATTAAATTTATCTTTTAAACTAAATTATTTTAAATAATATTAATTAAATAAAATTATTAATATTAACTAATAATAATACAAAAGAAAAATTAGAAAAATTAATCCCCTGAACTGCTCTATTGGCACCTTGCCAATAAAATATTATGTATCACAAAATTCCCAAACTTTAATCAACCTAAGATTACATAAGTAAGATTATTAAAACTAACTTAATTACTAATTCCTTAAAATAATAATAATAATAATTTTTTACATTCAATAAAATCCGATCAATCCATATTTATATATATTATTTTGAATCACTAATCTTATCAGGAATGTTTTAACCAACTACTTAATCATCAATATTAATAAAAAATAATCAAAATATTTATTTTCTAAAAGATATCGTGTTTATGTGAAATTACATTTTAATTTTGAAATATAATATTAAATTAATTTTAATTGGTCAAAAATTCCTTATTTTAATTCTAAATATACATCATAATAATTTAAAATTTAAATATATTTTAGTCATATTTCTTATAAAGAAAAAAATTAATTCACGCAATAGCAAATTATTAAATAACTATATGTTCATTAA
Organism: Pinus albicaulis; assembly: GCA_034641835.2. NCBI lineage: Eukaryota > Viridiplantae > Streptophyta > Pinopsida > Pinales > Pinaceae > Pinus > Pinus albicaulis. The sequence goes on from JAXQQM020088204.1 coordinate 66,928, forward strand.
ATGTAATGATATATCTAATATTATAACATATCTATTTATATTAATGAAAGGTAACATATCTTAAAATAAAATATATAAACACGCTAATGAAATTAAATAAATAAATATGGTGCAGTGAGCGTTTTTCTTTGTAGCTGGTGACCACCAAATAGTGTCGGTCACACCCACCATGAGAGGAATGTCAATCCACTTTGGAACCCTTGGCTTCGTCATATCAATAATGTAGAAACTAATGACCAAATTTTGTTTGGAGTTGTTGGTTTGTTTTTTTTTGAAAAAGTTTGAAGTGAAATTTTGATTTATGTTATTTAAATTGGTTTTTGATTATATATATGAATTCAACGCTCTAAAAAATCTTAAGATATTTTGATTTTGCAAAGTTATTCATCAAACTTTTGTTTTCAATAAATTAATCTAAGATTTTAGAAAAATTACACCAAAAAATCCACCACGTAACCCTCATTCAATAAACACCTCCACATGTTAGAAACCCCAAATTTCCACGCAACCACCTCTCCATAACCAAGGTTACCACGTGTCAAGCGACTACATGCTTTCTTTGGCATTTTACCTAAACATTCGCCCTAGCCCCACGAAATCGATTACTCTTCTACGTGGACCCTCTCCAACTTGCCATTCAGGTCACATTTTTATGACGTTGGCTTTGATACCTAGTGGTGGTAAGTCGCAAATGTCAAACGTTTGGCGTTGTTAATGATATCAAAAGGTACAGTTATTTCAACAAAACGCATATACTCTTATTATCCCTCCCGCGGCAACGGATATACGTATTCTCTTAGACTATGAATTAGTTGCAAGTTTGACTAAAAAAATTAATGAAAATATGCAAAGTTAAAATTAACCAATTAATTTAATTTATTTTTTAAAAATATTTTAATTTAATTTTACTAAATGTAGTTGACTACTTTACTTTTCTTTTTATTGTACCCGCAGCGAATTAGTTGCAAGTTTGACTAAAAATTTAATGAAAATATGTAAAGTTAAAATCAACCAATTAATTTAATTTATTTTTTAAAAATATTTTAATTTAATCTTACTAAATGTAGTTGACTACTGTACTTTTCTTTTTATTGTACCTGCCGCTGCAGGTCACTACGCATCAGGTTTTTCTTGATTGTGACATTAATTCACTTTGATTAGAGATATGTTTTTATTTTTGCCATGGTTCAATTATAAGATTTATTATTGTTTATTTATTTTAATTATTTTAATTTTTTTTTTCTGGAATTTTATTGGTTGCAAAATTCAACATGTTATTGCAAATTTCATAGATATTTGTGCAGACTACTTCCACCACAATTTTCTCTGCAAACTTCTCCTCGGACAGCAAGCAGAGCCACAAAAACAAAAATGTCCAGCTCTTCACACATTGCACATGCAAATTCCTCCCGCAACAGCAATCTCCTCTGTAAACTCCTCCTTCAACAGCAAGCTTTAAATATCAGATTGCTCAAATTCCTTTTTCAGACAACAATATCCTCTGCAAATTCCTGTCGCAATAGCAATCTCCTCTCCAAACTCCCCCTTCAACAGAAAGCTCCTACACATGCAAACTCCTGCCGCGACAACAATCTCCTATGTAAAAAACTCCTTCGACAGCAAGCTTCTGCATGTACTGTACATATATATGTTGAAAGCCCATAGGAAAACAAATATTCATCTCTTCGCAAATTACACTCTCTCGCAGAATGTAATCCTTGGTTCTATTTTCGAACCCAGGGCGCGCCCAATAGAAATTTTCTAGGGTCGCATCAGAGACGCGCCTGTGGGTCTCTTTGACGCTTTAAAACCCAACTGATATTCAAATATCCTCAAATTCCTCTTTCTGACAGCAATTTCCTCCTTTAGACAACAATTTCTTGCTTCCACTGCAATTACCTCTGCAAACTCCTCCTTCTACAGCAAGCCTACTTCAGACAACAATTTCCTACTTCCACCGCAATTACCTCTGCAAACTCCTCCTTCTACAGCAAGAAAAGCCACAGAAACACAAATGTCCATCTCTTCACACATTGCACATGCAAACTCCTGCCGTGACGACAATCTCCTCTGTAAACTCCTCCTTCAACAACAAGCTCTGCAGGTACTGGGCATGCATATGTTGAAAGTCGCAGGAAAGCAAATTTCCATCTCTTCAAATGACACTCTCTCCCGAAATCTAATCTTTGGTTCTATTTTCAAACCTACCAAATTCCTAATCAGCCCACGCCCAATTGAATTTCTCTGGTCGCATTAAAGTATATTGTTTGATTTCTCTGGTCACACTATAGTTTTATTTCCAAGTTAGATTAGTTTCTATCACTCTTCAATCTTTTTTGAAGTTTATAAAAATGATTTTTTCGGGGATTATTGATACTTTCTAAATTGAATGAAAATGACTGGTAACTATTTTTTTGAGGGGGATTATTGATACTTTCTAAATGGAATGAAAATGGCTGGTAACCAATATACACATTGAAAATCATTTAATTTTTGGTCCAACCGCAAATTGATAGCGGGTAAAACCCACAGTCCCTATTTACTCACATTTCAATTTCAATGTTGTGCATAAAATGCCTTCCAAATTCATTTCCCAAAAAATTCCACAAGTTTGGCAACCTCACAGTGTTCTAAATTTTCTAACTGGAAATTTCAATACTCTAATTCCTGGAAATTTAAATAAATATGGAAGCGCCTCTTCTTTACTTGGGGTTTAGACCTTCTAATAAACCCTCCTCACCAATTTGAAATTAACATTTCATCCTTGCAGTTATACACCCAAATATAATCGATCAACATGCCCTCGTTAATCCAAATACTATTCGGACCCACAATTCATTAATATGTTCTCGCATCAATATATGCCACTTAGGAATTAACCCACCATACCAAGCAATCTTTTAATTGCTCGAGTCTATATCCCTCTCTTTATTCTAAACCTCAGTCCTTTTAATAAAACACTTTAATCATGTTTGAAAACCCATCTTTTTGTATTGTATCCAAAGGTTACTAGCCGACATTCAACCTTCTAAGACTTAACCTTAACACTTAACATTATACCATGGTTCGACCCTTGGAAATACAATGCACATAATATTCTCTCGCATGAGAAACCCAACGGAACCTTGCATCATTTAAAATATCACCATATATAAATACGTGCCCTTATATATCTATATCACAACTTTAATAAAAGACCAACCACCACTTATATATATATATATATATATATATATATATATACTCCTCATTCAACGTTAAAGAAACATTGACGGAGATTGGACTTAGAATTAAAACCCCAACACTAACCTTTGAAATGTTTGGGCCCACTACTTCCTGCCTTGCGTTAAGTGTCAGATGGATCCGAAGGCCCAACTTTCATCGCACTCCAACCGTTGATCGAACGGGCGTAAGTGAATATCGCAAATTTTTTTGGTCCGAGCTTTAAAGGCTCAAAAAAATGCAATGAAAGTGGTTTAAAATAACCTCTCTAAGCCACATGTCATCCAGAAAGGGATATTGCGTTGATTTTATGAAAACAACTTACCACTTGTGAACTTGTGCGAAAACCATAAACTGTTCCCGAATTCCGCCTTTACTGTTCACTCTCCTTGGGGTTCCGCTTCTTCCTGGCTCGAGGTTCTGTTCTATCGCTCGTTGAATTCCGCCTCCCTTCAATCTATTTTAACTTCTCCTTTTTATGCACCAACCTTTATTTCTTCAGTCAAAGACTTGCGCTCCGGCTGCAGGGCGTATTGACATTCTCTCCTCTGATGTCAATGTAGGCTCGGTCTCATCTGCCACTGTGTAGTTATGTTTTGCCTCAACAGGCTTCGAGGGTATAATCCTCCTCTCCTTAACCTATACACAGGGATTCATTCAAATACATTCGAACAATAAAAGAAGTCTTCACATAGAGGATGTTAGCCCCAACTAAAATTAGCTTAACACATAGAAATTAACTACATATGATTCTAATATAAATTTAAAAAAAATTACCTAATATCCTATAAAACCAAAAAACTACAAAAATATAATCTAAAGATAACATTATATCATTCTTCAAGCATTATATTATTCTTCAAAAGTATGCAAAAAAATGAGAAAATTTGTAGCAAGTATCATATTGTTGGCATGAGGAGAGCATAGATCCCATCATAAAATTAAACATGTGAAAAATGTTCATGGACCATCAAATACCCCTAACTAAACCAAACACAGCAAGTGACCACAAGGATTTGTAATTAAATTTTAAAGAAACTTCTTGCTTTCCATAAACCCAGGAAATTCGTATTTTTTTTCTTTCACATATTGTCAAGAAAATTGTTGCTTCATTGGTAGGAAAGGAATATGACACATGCCCTTTAATGTGTGCAATCAATGTTAAAAAGACTTTTCAATTGTATGCTCAATGCATCAACACTATCATGTTCATTTGGAAAAGGAAAATGACTACGTTATATGTTAAGCATTTGAATTTGACAAGTTCATTGTACATGAAACTTTTTTCTATTTCTATATATAATTATATTTATTAAGTGAGCATTTAGTTATTTACATAATAGTATTATTTATATTTCAAATAATTTGCATCTATGAATATTTTAAATAAAAAATATTCAATATATAATGCATCAATTATATAAGAAGAAAAAACAAATTTAATTATAATGTCATCTAAGTTGTAATGGTTAATTTGAAAGGAAAGAAAATAAAAAATGTTAGGATATCATTTTAGTGTTAATTTTCTATCTATAATATAAAATAACAAATTACATTTAAAAAAACTTTTAAACATAATTTAAAAACAAATATCTTTCTGGGCTCTCTAAAATAAAATTCAAATATAATAATCCATATTTCTTACATTGATAAATTATAAATCTTATTAATAAATGATATATTTTGAAAATATAATAAATTAGACGTAACAATTGTCTAAATAATTGAAAAGGTTTTTAAACATATGCGGTGACGGAACAATTACCATAAATAAATAAAACTATTAGTTATTCAATGCACCTTAATGTGAAAAAGAAAAAAAATTATAATTTGATTAATATTTAAAACATTTTAATTTAAAAAATTATAAATATTATTATTAATACATTAATTAATAAAATCAGTAGGTGTGATTTAAATTATATAATCAACTATTCAGAATGCATATTTAGTGGTGGTATTATATATATTGTTATTGTACCTGCCGCAACAAGTATTATGCATCAAGTTTCTTGTGATGTAGATATTAATTCCTATTTCAATAAAAAAAAATTTACAATTTTAAATCGTTAAAGTTTAATATTTATTAATATTTATTTATTTTAATTTATTTATCTAATTTTTTATTGGCTAATACTTTCAACATGTTATTGCAAAACACTTTGCAATTCACGCCCTTTCTGTCGCAGTTGTACGAGGCAGACTCCGCCAACGGTTGTACGAGGCAGCATCGTAAAAGCGCATTGAGTGTAGTACTCAGTATCTACAAGGTTTCCAATTAGACAGGTGTACATGAAGATAAGCCATCAGAGGTAACGATTAGACAGGTCTACGAGATGAAGGAAATCATGATTGCAAACTTAAGGAACCTAACACAAGCAGTTATAAGATAATTTATCGGAATCTGAGATATAGATTTATCAGAATCTGAGATATAGAGTTCTCCAACCAATGTTTTTAGAGCACTTGCAAATTTACTCTCAGTGACATGTAGTTACCAAAGCACTAAATGCTAAGAGTTGTGTGCATAATTAGAAATAAAAGCAACAAAAAAACCTCCATAGGAAATCATCCAAACTTTATTCATCTACTATTTACTCGAAAATTTTACCAATGGTCGAGGTTCTAAAGCTACGCACAGTTGTATTGCATATCTGAAATAGTATAATACTTATGATTCTTCATGAAGAGACGAGTATAAAAACAATATATCTGAGTACCAAGCAAGAATGACTATGTTATCTGCTTTTACACAAACAAAAATGACTAGCATAATTAGAAACATCGAGAGTTACTAAAAAGGAAAAAGGGAAGACATGAATGATTTACAATAACAATGATAGCAAGTTAATAATTTATCATGTTTCTTAGTGATAGAGGCATATGCATAGTTATATGTATGTTTACAGAAACTTTAATATAGGAATAACAAATTCCTGGAATATATTTATGAACAAACAACAAAATTGTTGAGGTATAGATAGTTAATTTCAGATAATCTAACAACAAAACCTTCTAACCATTTGTATTTTCTATATATAGATCTTTCTTCATCTTCTTGAAAGTAGGGTGTTAAGGACAAGAAGTGTCAAAATTAGTTTATTTTTATATTTTTCATAGTGGATTAAAATGATATTTTTTTATAAAATATTTGTGTTAAATTTAACATTAATTTTAATTTTTAATATCAAATATAATAAATTTTCATTTTTCATAATGTAAAAGAATTAAAGAAAAATACAATTGGCATATTACATGATAAAATTAAGTAAGATTATATAATTCATATTTGTATTTATTAATTATTTTAATTATAAAAAAATTAAAATTAAAATTAAATTATCTTTTAAATAAACTCTATCATTTTTTTATTATTATTTATTTTAATTATAAAAATTCTAAAATTATTAGGATTAAAATTGGTTGAAATGTTAAATAAATCTAATACAAATAATAATATTTAAAATTGTGATTTTTTTTTAATAATTTTAGTAATTGGGATTATGTTAAATAGTTATAGTGAATAATTATTATTTTTCTAATTCAGATTCAAATTTTTACCAAGTACATGATAAACATTAATGTCTTGATGAGTATTACTTAAATTAGTTATATTTAAACTAAATGGCACCTTTTTTAGAAAGCAAATCCTCATAAACTTCCTCAAAGTCAAATTGCAACATTACTATATTTACACTAGTAATTATCAATTGGTTACCATCATCAACACAAAAGTTATTTTACTATAATTTAGATAGATTTAAACTACTACTATGTAGCACAAAAAAATTTAATTTTTACTTTAATTTAATTATATTTAAACTAAATTAACTTTATTACAAAGCAAATCTTCATATACATGCTCAAACTCAAATTGCACCAATTATTTCTAATTTAATTTAACTATACTTTATTACAAAACAAATCTTCATAGATATGCTCAAACTCAAATTGCAACATTACTATAATTACGTTAAGAGACATGTAATAGCTATTCATAAACATTTTCAAGATCACATTACAACATTACTACATTTAAATTAAGCCGGAGATAATAGCTACCTTGTAGCCTTGTTAAGTAATAATGTTAATTTGTAAGAACATGCCCATCAATTTCTCTTGCTAACTCAGCTCATATAGTCTGTAGTTAAGATTTGACAAGATTGTAAGGACAAGCTCCTTAACACTTCAGTCATCCAATCACTACAATAAATTATATACAGGACAAATTATATAGAGGACGACACTTACTCATGTCTGGAGTCGCGTCGCTGACATGAGTTTGAATATCTTAACAGGTCAGAGCATTCATTAACCACGATACACGATAATTAATAATTGATTTACTCGATAATTAATAATTGATTTATTTGTTAGCTGGAGTAATAGTATTTTATGACTTTGGTTGTTAGTTACCTGAGGTTGCGTGAATGTGAGGTACATAAATTATTCCATCTTTAATACCTGAATTGAATGTTTCTACTTACAAAAGTTTTAATAAAACAAATTTTATTGATAACTCATGGTTTTCTTAGTTTCTTAAACCTATAGTAAAATAGAATGTTGGTAAAATGCAAAAGCATTTCTAACTCAACTATTTTAAAAGCTACAGTAACAACCATTGCTTCTGCTGAAGAGGAAAAACGAAGGATACTTAGGTTGACAATGAAATTCCTTAACAAAATTCAAGAGATTGCAGGAACCAACACCACGGAGTAGATACTTCGTTTGGGTTTAGTTTACTTCGTTTGGGTTTAGTTTTTAAAAGTTATGTTATGCTTTGGTTTTAAATTAAGGGCGTAGTAATTTCACCATCTAATCCTTATAAAGATTTAATAAATAATGTATATATAAAATTTTATTTCCCTAAATATTATAATATAAGGATTGATATTTTATCCAAGTATTGGAGATTTAATAATAGGAGAAAATGTATTTCCTTTTTATACTGTACTATTGCTCTGAAAACAAAAATACTTAAACAATGGTTTCCTTCTCACAATTTTACATGTTTGATAGAAACTGGCAACATCACCACTATGCTTCTTTATTTCTTGAAACTATGAGGAGATTTTTCCAAATCATAACTCATGAAAAAATCTATAAATTGGGTAATTAAATGCATGATTATCATCAGAGATAACACTCTACGACATTTTGTGGTTGATCATGGACAGACTGTTGAGTGAAATCACTAGAAAAAACAGAGGTAGCCCGAACTGGCTGCTAAAGAACACTTGTAACCTGCAAAAGAGCACTAGTAACACCTGTGGCTCATTATTGAAATTAATTATCAATGTATTTTGTAAAGAAGTTAATGGTGTTTACCGTGGTATACGTATAGAGAAAAGTAGATTTCAGCTTTTTAGTTTTTTTTGAGATGCAATCAACTGTGTTCTTTATGTATTCAAGTTTATGTTATTCCTAGTGTTTGCTAAACACTTAAAATTATACATTCACGCTCTGCAATGCTCAACACTTAAAATTATTTAAAATCAATTTACTATACTTATATCTACTTTATTTAAAATTATTGCCATTTGTTTTTTTTTTTTCTGCCATATTTATGTTGTCGTGTACTTAGTTTAATAAATTGTAATTTGTGAATTTCATTTTGAAAAAAATAAATATATATGTTTTAAGAATTTGCATGGACCTAATTGTTATTGTTCAATTTTCAAGTTTTCAGATTCTTCTTCCCATTATGTATCTCAATGCTAAATGCAAGTTTCCTCTTCCCCAATAGATTTTGATAGATTGCCAAGGAAAAGCTAAGAAAACTGCAGTCACTTGCAGAAGCTGCAATTCTCAGCTATAAGAAGATAGCAAAAGATGTGATCGTTCATTAGGAAAACCGAAATAGGGTATTACATATCTTTCACTTCAAGAATCTTTCACACTCCACAAACAACCAAATAGCTGAAAAATTATTCAGAGGCATTTTAGCAATTTATTTGATTATGAACAATATGGAGTTAACATTGGTGAATCTTTTTGTCATCACAATATTTTAAGAATAATTTTGGAGAAGTTTCAATGATTCCAATTTTTCTAGGTTTTAGTTTCAAATGCGATACGTAGATTTTAATGTCTCTTTAAAATCTCTTCTTCTATAATTTTAAATGGAAATATTTTTTTATATCATTTTATTTTTGGGAATTATTTTTTTTAATATCATTTCAATTTTGTTAAAAATTATTATTAGAATTCTTTTTATATAACCTGGTTAGTACATAAATGTTGGAATTTCTGAATATTCCAAACACACAGAGAACAGAAATTCTCTTATCAACACAAGAGAAATACAAATAAATTTATTCAGGAGACAAAATAGTTCAACACTAAAAACAAACTATTTCATTCACCGTAAAAATCATTACAATAAAAAACTTCTTCCTCTAAGAGGGATTACAAAATGCTGACTGCAAAGACACAGGCCAAGCAAAACTCTTCTTTGTTTCCGCGTAAATACTCGTCTCTAAAACACTCACGCATTTTTTTACCTTCATCACAGCATTAACTCATTTCACATCACTGTGTAAAAACTTCTAAACTTACAATCTGTCTTTTTCCCCTTTTATACACACTGTTGTGTAAAATAAAAAGTTACACAGTAAATAAAAAAAATTACATTCACGAGCCTTTTTGTTTGTTTTTGCTTTCGGGCCTTTTAAAAACTTTCTAGAACATAACATTTAAAAATGAAACACTACTTATATATATTATAAATGTTAAAAACATTTATAATATATATATTACAATGCATATATATATTAACCTTGGTAAAAATAACTTTGCCGTGACTTTTAATTAAAACATGTTTTAAAAAAAAACTTTCACCCAAGGTTTAAAAAATTTATAAAATCTTTACGGACTTCAAAAAGTAAATCAAACTCTTTTGCAAATGCTCTTCGCGTTCCAAAGTTGAATGCTGATGTAGGCCCAATGTGTGATGCAGATTCTCAATAGAATTCACCCTATAAAAATTCGGGTCCGGATTTTGGCAATGCATCCAGCCCAACAAAACAACGCGATCCAATATTTTTTTCCTCTACGTGGCCTTTTTAATATGGCGGTAAATTTCTGAGTTTAATTTGTTTGGTGAAGGTTTTAATGCTGGTTGTTGCTGCAGATAGGATGCAGCTCTTCCAATGCTCCTGCATTCAACTCGCGGCTGTCTAAATTCCCATCAAACTTAACTTCGTCGCCGTTCAATCTTTCCTCATTAACTCCCTGTCCTGCAGACTTCTCTGGGCAGTTGGAAATTAAATTCCAACACTCCCCCTTAATTTCAACTACCGGGTTATCTGTCATACCCAAACATTTCCTTAAAAACTCAAAACTCTTCTGTCCCAATGGCTTGGTCAGAATATCAGTGAACTGCTCCTGAGTTCTGCAATGTTTTAAAATTATTTCTCCATTGTTCACTAACTCCCTGATGTAGTGAAACTTGGCATCAATGTGTTTTTTTCTTTTATGAAACACAAAATTCTTTCACAATGCAATAGCTGAGCTATTGTCACAATAAATCACTGTGGCTTTTATCTGTTCTTGGCACAAACTTCTCAACACTCTCCTCATCCAAATCGCTTGACACACTGCTGCTGTAGCTGCCACATACTCTGCCTCTGCTGTAGAAAATGCTACAATTGGTTGTTTCTTAGAAGCCCATGAAATGGCTCCTGAACCCATATGAAAAACATAACCGGAAGTGCTCTTCCGATCATCTACACTTCCAACCCAATCACTGTCAGTGTATCCAACTAATTCTGAATTTTCTGAAGCAGTATATAAAATACCATACCTTTTAGTTCCTTTCACATACCTCAGAATTCTCTTTGCTGCCTGCCAATGTGCTTCTTTTGGCTTCTCCATAAATCTGGAAATTAGACTAACAACATGCATAATATCCGGCCTAGTTGCAGTCAAATACATGAGGCTGCCAACTATGCTTTTATACAAACTTGGATCAAAATCCTTGCTGCTGTCATCTTTACTCAACTTCAATCCCATTACTGTGGGAGTAATTGCAGCTTTTCACTCCTGCATATTAAATCTTTCTAAAACTTGATTCACATACTTTTCTTGAGAAATAAAAATCCCTTTTTCACTTTGCTCTACTTCTATTCCTAAGAAGTATCTCAACAAACCCATGTCAGTCATTTCAAATTCTTCTTTCATGACTGTTTTAAAATTTTCAACAAGGTAATCATCATTACCTGTAAATATTAGATCATCAACATATAAAACAACAATCAACATATTACCATCCTTTTCTTTGATGTAGAGGGTGGGTTCTCCTTCACACTTTTCAAATCCATTTTCCAGTAGATAGGAGTCTATTATACTATACCATGCTTTTGGAGCTTTCTTCAGCCCATAAAGAGCTTTCTTCAATTTGCAGACCTTATGCTCTTGGCCTTTCTTCTCATATCCTAGAGGTTGTTCCACATATACCTCTTCCATTAAAACTCCATTTAAAAATGCAGATTTTACATCCATCTGGTATACTTTCCATTTGTTTTGCGCTGCTATGGAAAACACTGCTCTTACTGTCTCCACCCTTGCAATTGGTGCAAAAGTTTCTTCATAATCAATTCCATGCTTCTGCTTATATCCCTTAACAACAAGTATGGCCTTGTGTCTTTCTATATTTCCTTCAGCATTGCTCTTGGTCTTATAGACCCATTTAACTCCAATGACTTCTTTACCTTCTGGGAGATCAACCAACTCCCATGTTTTGTTCTTCTCTATGGCATTAATTTCATCATCCATAGCTTCTATCCATTTTCTATCTTTAATAGCATCTTCAAAATGAATAGGATCATCAACTTGACAATACAAAGCAAATAGGGAATTCATACCTTCGTTTGGTGCTCCCTGCTCATAGATTTATCTAATACTTCTGAAATTTTTTCCTCTTTCACTTGGTGTAGACGTGCTTGATGAAGCACTCAATTCTGCTCCACGTGGTGTGCACGGAGATGCACTCCCTCTATTTCTCAAGGGTGTTCTTGTTGCCGCTTAAGGCGTCCCTTGCTGTCCCTGTGTTGGTGGAGGTTGTGCTACAGATGGGTTGTTAATTTCAACCACATCTTCTTCATCTTCATCATGAGATAAACAGCTTTTAACATTAATTGTTTTCTCAATGCTTCCATCCCATGCTTCCTCTTCAATAAATTGCACATCTCTGCTTATCACAAACTTCTTTGTGGATGGGTTATACAATCTGTATCCTTTGGAATCTTCGCAATATCCAAGGAAAATACACTTCTCCCCCTTACTATCCAACTTCTTCCTCAACTTGTCAGGAATATTGGCATATGCCACACATCCAAAAATTCTCATGTGGGTGACTCCCTGTTTTTTGCCACTCCACGCTTCTTCTAGAACTTTTTTCATCACTGCTTTTGTGGGGCATCTATTTAAAATATACATAACATAGTTTGCTGCTTCTGCCCAATACTCATTCGGAAAGTGTTTTGCCTTTAGCATGCTTCTCACCATTTCCATTATGGTTCGATTCTTCCTTTCAGCAACTTGATTCTGTTGCAGTGTGTACCTTGTGGTAAACGGCTTGTGTATGTCGTTCTCTCTGCAAAAGCGCATAAATTCCTTTGATATATATTCTCCTCCTCTATCAGTTCTGAGAAATTTAATGTGTAGCCCGCTCTGTTTCTCTACAAGAGCTTTAAAATGGCAATTTTTTTGAAAAAATTCACTCTTATATTTCAGAAAATAAACCCACACTTTTCTTGTGAAATCATCTATGAAGGTCAGCATGTAATTGCTTCCTGAAACTGATGTTGTTTGCATCGGCCCACATAAATCTGAGTGAATGATCTCTAAGGGTGATTTCGCCCTTATGCTTTTCCCTGAAGAAAAATTTTCTCTGTGTTGCTTTCCCAAGATGCAGCCTTCACATAGGCTGTCAGACTTCTCAATCAATGGAAAGCCTCTTACCATTCCTTTTTTGTGCAGCAATATTAATCCTCCGAAATTGAGATGTCCAAATCTCAGGTGCCATAACGAATTTTCATCTTTCTTTTCCTTTTGAAAGGCTTCTTGTGTTACAGCTGCTATACTCTTTCCTTTTCCCTTCAAGTCAATGTTGAGCTTGAGTGGACACATTCTATTGCTGGTCATTTGTATTTTAGCAATAATTTTCTTGCTTTGAGGTATATCTTTTATTGTGCACACATCATCTTTGAATATTACATTGTAACCTTTGTTTATGAGCTGCCCAACGCTCAAAAGATTACATTTCAGACCTGGTACATAATACACATCAGGGACAAATTTCTGCTCACCATTTCTTGCTCGAATACTAACTTTGCCTTTTCCTTTTACAGAGATTTTAGTATCAGTCCCTGTGGTCACTTCAGATTTAATCTCTTCATCTAGATTGGAAAACATTGCTCTGTTTCCAGTCATGTGATTACTACATCCTGAATCTAAGAACCAAACATTATCTTCTCTATCTTGTGCTACATTACAAGCTAATAGCACATTACTTGGGTTCTTTTCTTCTTTTGCTATATTAGCATTCTGCCTATTTTTCATGTCATTTTGCTTCTTTCTACATTCATTGGCATAGTGCCCATATTTCTTGCAATAATGACATTGGACATTGGATTTGTCATACCTTTGTCCATGAGCATGTTGGTGTTCATGTCCACCTTGCTGATGTCCACCTTGTTGGCTGTTACTTTGGTCGTGGCTCTGACTTTGACTGTTGCCCCTTCCATGTGAATGTGAAGGGCTATTCCTTCCACCTCTATTATGGCTTCTGCCTCTTCCTCTTCCTTTTCTTTGACCTCTTCCTCTTCCTGAAGGCATCTGGGTCTTGAAGGCGTGCTCAAGAGATGAATGTTCATCTCTACTCAGTCTCTGTTCATGAGTTATAAGCGAGGCATGAAGTTCATCCACTGTGAACTGTGAGAGATCTTTGGTCTCTTCTATGGTGGTTACAATAACATCAAACTTTGAGGGTAAACATCTCAAAAGTTTCTCCACAATCCTTCTTTCTTCAAGAGTTTCTCCATGGGATCTTATCTGATTTACAATCCCAATCACATGTGTAAAAAATGTGTCTACATTATCTGAATCTTTCATGCAAAGAGTTTCAAAATCTCTTCTTAGCAACTGAAGCTTTGCTGTCTTAACTTTCTCCATACCTTGATAGGCTACTTTCAGAGTTTCCCATGCCTCCTTGGATCTCTTAGCTGCTGTTATCCTTGGAAACACACTCTCATTTACTGCCTGATACAAATAGAAGAGGGATTTTGCATCCTTCTTTCTATTGTTCTTCAATAAATCCTTCTATGCTTGAGTTAAGGCATTAAAATCCTGCTCATCAGCTGGTTCTGTAAAACCATCTTCTACAAACTCCCATAAGTCTTGTGATACAAACAGGGCTCTCATGGTAATGGCCCAATAATCATAATTATTTCCATTAAATTGTGGAAGCTAAACATTTCCAATGCTCACTCCAGTGCTTGGTCTAGCCATTGCTTTTAAACTGAACAATGAACTTAAACAAATTGTCTTTCCTTCTCTGAAAGAACAAAATCTTTTAAAACAAAACAACAGCTTTGTTTTCTTTGAGAAATACCTAAACTTTTGACTTCTGTTGGGCTTTCACATTGTTGGAGAAAATGCTGCAACAAGTCTTCTTCTTCTTCAGCTTCTTTGAAACCTTCAAAGAGCCTAAACTAGCTCCGATACCATGTTGGAATTTCTCAATATTACAACAGAAATTCCCCTTCTTTAACACAGAGAAATACAAACAAATTTCACTCACAGGAAACCGATTTCAACACTGAAAAATTCTATTTCATTCACTGTATAAGTCTATTACAATAAAAAAAAAAATTCTTCCTCTAAGAGGGATTACAAAATGTTGGACTGTTACAAGACACAGTGCCAAGCAAAACTCTTCTCTGTCTCACACAGAAAATACTCTGTCTCTAGAACACTCTGTGGTGTTTTTCACTTTCGCACTGCTGTGCATTCACTCATTTCACACTCTGCTGTGGGTAAAAACTTACAACTTACAATCTGTCTTTTTTCCTTTTATACACTGTTGTGTAAATAAACTTTTAATAAAGAAAATTACTCAGTAAATAAAAATTACATTCACGGCCCCTTTCTTTTGTTTTGGCTGAGCCTTGTAAAAACTTCTAATTAAAACATGTTCTTTAAAAAAAAACTTTTACCAAAGGTTTTAAAAAACTTTATGAAACTTTACGGACTTCAACCATAAAAAAAACTCTATTGAAAAATGATATTCGCGTTCCAAAATCAAATGCTGACGTAGGCCCAATGTGTGACACAAATTCCAAATTAAATTCTCCCTATAAAAATTCGGGTCCGAATTTTGGTAATGCAATCGACCCAACAAAGCTGCGCGATCCAATATATTTTCTCCACGTGGCCCTTTCAATCTGGCAGTAAATTTCCTCTGGTGTTAAATTTTTTTGGTGAAGGTTTTAATGTGGTTGTTGCTGCAGATAGGATGCAACTCTTCCAATTCTCCTGCATTCAACTCGTGCCTGTTTAAATTCACATCAACATTAACTCTGTTGCCTTTCAATCTTTTCTCAATTAACTTCTGCTATCCTACAAGCTTATACGGGTAGTTGGAAATTAAATTCCAACAATAAATGATTAACAAAAAAAAAATCTACATAGAATAAGTCATATGGGTCAACAGGCCCTTATTTCCAGGTATGTGACCTGTCCACCAGGTCTTTCTAGTAGCAATATTTAGATTCTATATGGATTTATTTTAATGCAATCCTTGAATATAACAAAAATAAATCTGTAATTTAAGCTTTTATGTAGGAGTTAGGTTATTTTATTTTTCTCATTTGTGTTCACGTTCAACATCATTTAAAATGCTCGTCTTTGCATATATGTAATTAACTAAATGCACATCCTACAATTAATTAATGTGTCATGCCATTAATTAAATGTGTCCTATGAAAACATGAAATACTTTGAGAATCTCATTGCACTTTTCATTTGCATCCAAGAGAATTTTATGGCTAGTCTTGTGGTGACTTTTGTTATTTTCTATATAATATACTTTGAACTATGGTTGGAGAAACTCCTAGTCTTTCAAGTATTTCCATGTCAAACTCAGTTTAGCCTAGTTTCCCTGCTATGTTATCTCGGTCCCATTTTTTACTATGGGTTATGCAAGTCAAACTCACAAGTACTAGTGCGTTCGATCTGTAGCTGAATCTAAACTTTAAATTACAGCTACAATATACTTCACTTTGGTTCAACAATATCACTAGGAAAGTTCAAGAAAATAGACACCAAAAATATGTAGGTAAAGGGGGGAAAATATACTTAGCCCTTTAGGGTACACCCTCTTTCATCAAAGATATGAAAAATAATCTAGATGTAGAAGATTTATTACAACACTAATTCTAATTTTTATTGTCTTCTTACCATCCTAAATCACATTATATATCAACCAACTTGTCCCAATAAACTAACTTATATAAACAATGTAAACATAATATTACATTAAATCATAAATGAGTATACAATGCAACACCTCAGCTCATCCCAATCAAGTAAAACATGTCCTTTCAGCTCATCCAAGAAAGGAAACCCCAATAGCTACCAAACCTTAGTGAAACCATCCACCATCAACAAAATACCAAAACTAGCAATACCAAAGTCTAGCAAGGCATCGTACAAGCTCTGTTAGCTGCAAAAAAGGCTTCACAACAAGCTAAGGTCATACCCAAAAGTCCATCCTTGCATCTCTCACTTTCATCACACATTTTTTCAAGGAGATTCACAAGATTGCATCACATATGAGCATGAAGAACTCCAAGTCTTCCCTAGAACATATGATAGACAAATCAAAGTGCACCAACTGTTCACTTAAACTTTTTAACTCTTGCATAATATAAGCCCAAAATTTGTTACAACAATTCCAATAAAACCATAAAAGGACTTTTTGTTATGCTTTGCACTTCCATCCACATATAAAGTTATAAACATTTGGAAATATTTTGTTAATAAGGAGTTTGTATTGTAAATTTGTTATTTATTAATAAAATCTGTTTTGTTTATCCTATAAATTAAAGCACATCTAATTTAATAAATTTAAAATTCAATATTTTAGAATGGAACACTAGTTATGCTGCCTTGTTACAATCATAATATGAATCAATATTAATATTAATAATAGCATTATATTAGCATTAATACTATATCAAACTAGTGTAACCATATAAATATTAATAATCATTAAAGTCAGATTAAGTATAACACAATAAATTTTTAATACATTTTATAGGAATAGGGTGTTGAATCCATTTATGCATTAAAACTTTTAAATATTTATAATCATTAAAATGAGATTAAGTATAACACAATAATTGTTCAATACATTTTATAGGCATAGTCTAATTTATAGAGAAAATAACCTTTTTTCACTTGAATTTACCAAAATCTAGCAATACAATTTCAAGATTTTTTGTTGTTTAAAATAAATTTTTGAATGCATAAATGGATTTAGCACCCTGAAAAACCTAGAACTACTCCAATTATGTAGATTAAACAATTTAAACTCAATTTTTAAAAAATACTTGTAAGATTTTAATTAAAAGTAACAAAAAAAAATACCCTTTTTCACTAGAATTCACCAAAATCTGGCAATACAATTTCAAGATTTTTTGTTGTTTAAAATATGTTTTTGAATGCATAAATCGATTTAACACCTTGAAAAACCCCTCGGGCAATCAAATTATGCAAAACCCCTGGGGCAATCAAATTATGCAGATTAAACAACTTAAAGTCAACTTTATAAAAATCTATGTAGGAAAAATATCGCGAAAAATATCATTTCGGCTATAAGTTAGACTACACCCATTTTATATTATCAAAATTTTAAAAATCATAAATTAGAGAAATTAAATCTTATTTTAAATTATTATTATGTAGCTATGTTTATTTAGAATATGAAATTGTGAATTTTAGTTTAATTATCAATAATTACATTGATAGGAATTTTTTTTGCTGGCTTGGGGTGGGAAAACACTGTTCACCCCAGCAAATGGGAAAGTTTAGATTTTTCCCTTCCAACTAATAATATTTTGACACATGTTTTCCCCTCCAGCAATAAAATCTTACCATGTGCAAATTGTTTTCTACCCATGTTACGAAAAACTTACCTATTTTTGCGTGTCACCACATGTCTCTATTACACGCCATCCTTGCATGCTTATTTTCTACCCATGTTATGGAAAACATACCTATTTCTGTGTGTCACGACATGTCTCTATTACGCGCCATCTCACCATACCTATCCTCTCCCTTTGTAATATTCCTAATTAGTCCTAAGCTAATGGGAATATTCATTTTTTGTTTTATTTTTCTGCTTCAGGAATAAAAATGAAAAGGAGGATCATAAAACTCATAAACAACAAATAAATCAATGCCAAATGTGAAAGAGGCTAAATCTTGGCTATGTAAGAAAGCACCCTTAGGTGTGAAAGGGGCTGGATGTTTTTACTGGGTCAACCATGACCAAATCTACAACGTTGTCTAGGAGGAGTGGCCATCAATGAGGCACAGCGTAGTTTTAGATGGAGATGGCTTGTGTGAAAGAATCTATTTCATTGAAGGTGGTTTAGGGTTTACAAGCTCTTAACTTATAAAAGGAAGACAATGGCAACATGAAAAGGTTGTTGAAGGATATTGAATTTATGAAGTATTGTCTGTTTAGACATACAAGCTTTCTTTGGTTGTTTAGCCTAGATTGCAAATATTATTTAGCATTGGGTGTTCCTGATCGGGAATCCCACCTCTTTCCATTGAATAGCTCTTGGGAGAGTCTTGTATTGCATAGTCCACTATCTGGCTTAAGGCCAAGCTTCTTGTTCCAACTACAACATAGATCCTGTTGAGGGTTTGGTTGTCTTTGAAAGCTGCAACAAGTGGAGGCTAGATCTATTCATATCTAGACCATTATATTGCTCCTTTTCAGTGGGGAAGGCTTCTATCCCATTAGCAAGGGAGTAATGGATCATTGGAGCATCAATTTCAGATCTTGGCCTGTGGCCAAACATTATATAAGCCCTACAACGGATTTTTACTTCCATTTATGTGTTTTTACTGTAGGTGTTGTTGCAGCGTCTTATGGCTTACTATTTGGAGAGTTGGTTTTCAAGTGTTGGGGATCTGCCCTTCACTTTGGAGATCCATTGGAGGGATCATTCTATTGTTTCATATCAAATCAAATCCATTTCCAGATTTGAATATTTCTACAGATCTTTTCTCTTAAAACTCAGATCTACAAGTTGTACATGGTGTAATGATAAAAACCCCAAGGGGATTCTGAAGAAGAGCCTATTTAGTGTATGGATCTGTTGCAGATCTGAATTTTCATGCACTAATTTTCTCTATATCTAAAGTGTAATCTTCAGCTACTGTATGCTCAATAAAATAACGTTTTCAAGGCATTTTCAGTCCATAGATGTGATTGCAACACCTCTTTCTGAGGATTTTCTTCTGTTAGAGACTTGTATTTCCTATTGTAAATCTTATGTGCCTCATTGTACACCTGATTTACTATTATAAATGATAAATAAGAGTCTCCATATTGGCCTTCTGCTTATACTTTGATGATTTGCGTTATTTTCCCTGCATATCTTTCATATATTGTTGCAGTCCCTATTTGGGAATATTACAGTGGTATCAGAGCATCATCTTAGCATAGCCTGTGCATTTGAAGAAGCCAATATGTCTTTTGAAGAGGAGAAGCCTCTTACTGATAGAGAGAAGATGTATCTAAAGATAAGACAGAAGAAATTTGATTACAACAATGACCATGAAGACAAGGGTAAAGCCCTGCATCTGGAAGTGAAGAAGAAGGAAAGGACTTTGCTAAGATCCTTTTGAGAGCCATATAAGATCTTGTTAGAGAGATCAAAGAGATGAGATTGGACATAATCAAAGAATATCCTAAGAGATTACATCTTGGAGAAAGCTCTGGCATGTCTCACCATTGGAATGATCAACCAGTGCATCAGCCACAAGTTTCCCAATGCTCTACCCTGCCTACTTTTTGGGCTGTGGGAAATGAAGGGTTTCAAGAGCAAGAATCCCTTGAAGACTATTTTGAAGAATATGAATCTAAAAATCAAAGATTCAAATATCACTTGAGTTTCCTGGATTTTTGTCACCTCAACGACAAAATAATACCAAGGCATCATCATAGAGATGGTGGATTCACTCCGAACCATGATCAACATCACTCTATGGGCATATTATTTTTACCCAATTTTGATGGGTCATCCAAGTCTTTTGCCAAAGCATGGGTAGAAAAACTTGACATCTACTTTCAGTTGAACAAGGTTCCAGAGATGGAGGCTATCAATATTGCAGTGCTGCACTTTGAAGGTGAAGCACATGACTCATGGTTCCATGGCTTGTTTAAATAGAAGGCTAGTGGAGAGATTTGACAGAAGAGATCCAGAGGCACCATTCATGAGACTTGCAAAGTTAAAGAAATAAGGTAATACATAGTCTTACATTTCTGAATTTTTAATATTATCTGCTATGGTTCCTGATTTGTCTACAGCAAGAATGGTGTACATGTTCATTGATGGGTTAGATGAACCTCTTCATGGGTTGGTAAAATCTACCAAGCCCACTACCCTGCATGATGCTATTGAAAGGGCTAGAGACCTTCAAGATGCCTTGCCAAAAGCAAAGGAAAGCTTTCAGCATAAGCCCTCTTGATGAAGAAGTCCAGAGAGATCTAAGAAAAAGGAAGCTATGCTTCATGTTAGTAACCTATAAATATAGGATTCATAATTTTGACTTGACTGATGGTAATCTTGTAAAAATGTACATACTTTGCCTTCTGCAAATTGTATTCCCATATTTTGTAAAAAAATCAAAAAATCAAAAAATCAAAAAGAGGGTAAAAAGTCCTAAAAGAAAAATCAAAGGACTTAGAAAAAAAAGTATACCCCAAAAGAAAAAAGATGAATAAAACATGAAAGTGTGCAAGTCTAAATGCCACTACTTTTACCTTTTGTAGTTGATTATGGCAGAGTGTCAATAAATGCCATAATCTATGATGAGTTGAACAATTTAATCTTGACTCGTCATTTTTCAATTTCAAATGTTGTAGATAGAGAATAAACAATTTTCATACAGTTTAATCATCACAATTCATTAGTTAGGTAGAGAATAAAAGAATCCAATAGTTTAATCAGGATTCTTGGATGCAATAAGTGTAGAATTAGATAGTTTACAACTTTCAAAAAGAATAAAATGTTGTAAGGTTGCTAGTTCAAATGCACCTGATTAAAATATAAGGAAAAAATGTTAGAAGATAATGATTGGGTAGGTAGAAGAAGGTGGGATACATCATTGTAAATATATTTTACCGGGCTACAAATAAATAATTTCCCCTCGCTATACAAATTTTATATTCTAGACTATCAGTCAAAGAGGCTCAAGGCATTTCCTTGACTTATGTTGGGACCGGACCCAAGGCTCAATGACTGACTAGTTGAAAGTGTTAATCTTCTATATTAATCCAAGAAATTTTCGTCATTTACCACTTCATGCATTCATCACCATTCAACTTCATAAGTGAGAACTCTTTTCTTACTTAAATGTTACAAAAATACCCATTTGATTAACCTCCTCCATTTTACAAAACATAAAAACCCTCAAAAGTACATTATATTCTAAGTAAAAGTGATTGAGTTATAATAATGAAGCTTTGCTTTAATTTTCACTTTTATTAGTTATATTTAAGTATTTTGAGTATTCACTTTCCCCTTTGTCATATTAACCCTAACTTATATATTAATTCCCTACCAATTATCCTAGTCCTATTAATATAGCTCCCTTTTATTTAATATCCCCAAAACCCTATTATTATATACTTTTCATGTCAAAGATATTAAACACATGTTGAAAAACATCCCGAAATCATCCCTTTGACATGAAACTTATCTATAATAAAATATCCCCCCTCCCCTATAGTTTTAGACATTTGACAAATCTGAAACTATATAATAAAAATTATATTGAAAATGCGCAATTTATTTACACAGTGTGTATATAGAACAACGAAGAAGAAGAAGTTTACTCACCTTTCCCCTTATAAATTTTACCCAGGGTTAAAGCTTTAACCGTATCCCATTTTCTCGATACATATCCCCTTACCACAATATTAAACTTTGGTTAAATATTTAAACCCGCCCCATTCTATGTGTAAAATATTTTTATACATAAATAAAAATGAAGCATCCTCGCATTCGTTCCCAACCCTCCGATCATCCTAATATTTTTAATCCTACAATCTAAACTAAACCCGATAAATCATTCCCGCGCCCCCACCATTCCCTATCGGATTGATTTTAAACCATCGATATTTTCTCATCAAATCAACGGGGATTATTAAAGTACCCGGTCCCACCTTATTTCCCCACAGCTTCCCGATGCATCTCAGCCGTTTGCTTCACTCAACCAAATTCGATGGCACGAATCCCATATCGCATTATCAAAGTGATCGGGTGAAGTTGACAAAAACATTTGCGATAAAATTTGTTTTACGAAAGCACTACCCGCTACATGTCCTAATTTTACTAGATCGCATTGCAAAAGAAAAAAAGCAGTCATCGCCCAGAAGCAATGCGATAACCACTAATGGTTTTGCCTTTAAACGCTTAAACCACCTATCCATTAATATCAACCTGCAATAAATGTTATGTTTATTGATAAGAATTGAGGTTTTCAACCTTAGTTCTCATTGTACATGCATTTGCGCTTACACCCTCTCAGAAAACACTCACAGACACCATTTCAAAACTTCTTTTAATCCCAGAAGCCATTTCCCCTCTTAAATTCACCTCCCAATACTCCCAGTGCCTTCTACCAAACAAGTTGCAACCAGTTTGAAGACTGGTACCACCTGCAATCCTCTTCGACTATGACCATACCTATTTAAAGGTATTTTTCAGTAATCCAAGCCTGCAAATTCTTAATTTTCAAAAAAAATTAAACCAATTGGAATTTAAAAGCCATAAGTACTCATCTGAGAGTACTTAAACCTTGAAAAAATAGGGGAAACCCTGTCAAAATTTTCCTAGAATTTTCCACTTCCACCCGAAGAATTTTTACCATCCAAAAGCTATTCCTATTGTGAAAATACCTTTAAATTACTGAAAATTCCATAAAAATCCCTTTCCAACCCTTTGCGCATTGCAAATCTACATTTTCCTCATAAAACCCTTGCCCAGTTTTTGAATTCTTCCCCAAAAGCTGCTTAATTGACCTCCTATTTTTAGAAAGAGCTGAGAAAACAGTCTAATCTTGCTCAGTTTCATTAAAAAATGACTAAAAAGAAAGTCACCCCTAGAATTGGAGGTCCCAAACCTCAGAAGCCTGCCTCCAACAAGCTTCCAAACCCCAAACCTTCCAAAATTCATAAACCTACTCCTTTCCTAACTGTAGATTCTACTGAGGTAGTTAGACCATTGCAGCCTCCTGTCACCTCTGAAGAGAACAATCCCTTGATTGACTTAGACTACAGAATTTATAATGCTACCTTAGAATTTGATCTACTGGAAGTACATAGTTGGTGTCAGGAAAATTTTTAGAAAAAAGTGGCAAATGATATACCTGTATGGGACTCCAACTTACCCAAATATGTGGTTCCCATCACACATCCAGCCAAATATTTCATTAGGTTGTGTCATATGCACTATATTCCTGACCAAATATGCATGGTGAACAAAGATAGTGAAGTCCTTTTCTACATAACTGCTGAAGAAATCAATGATATGCTCCAACTAAGCCATGATCCACGAGTAGTATCATTTGCAATAGAATATTTGACTCAGATGTATTTGGATCTAGATTTTCCTAGGAAGTTTGAGATCCTTCAAAATTTCATGCCTAATCATGTCAAACTTCCTAAGGTAAATCCACCTTATGATACTTTTGACTTCCTTGAGGGCTCAAGACAGATCATTTCAATGCTCTCCTTCATTCTAGGCTATGTTAATTATGAATTTACAGATGCCTCCATTTTAGGGTTCCTCTCTACTTTGTCTCCTGGACAACAGCCATAATTGGTATTTGACTTTGCCAAATTCATTGCTGATAATATACATTATTAGCTAATAAAATTACCTAATCAAGGAGTGTTTAGATATACATCATATCTGTTACATCTCTTCCTATTTTCTCAGGAAGATAATTTTCCAATTGCATTACAGAAGATGGATATGGAGGGAAAACCTCTTTTAGTAATATTCTGGACTTCTCTTCTCAGAAAAAATAGCAGTGAATACAGGTGCAGTGATTTCAATGATTTGTTTATCAGACCGGCCATAAGTATGTTAGACAAAGCAGAGCCACCAAGGATCAATGAAGAATCAAAAGAATTTTACAGTTGTCTGAAAACTGTAAAGTTGGAGATTGGTATTTGTATAAAAATCACACAAAAATCAAAGTGTATGGTGCAATCCTAGCTCCTTACAAACTACCAAAGTTTGTAACTACAATTATTTTTTCTTTGGAATACTTAAGACAGATTTTAAATGCAGATGCAGTGAACTTTATAGCATCCAAAAAGAAACCACAATTCAAGTTGAAAAGTCAAATTGGCTCTTTCATAGTCAACAACAGAGATGCTTTGAAAGAGGTAAGCAAAAAATTATCAGTATTCAAGTTCCAAGAAAGCTTTTACTAGAAATGTGACCCTCAAGGTATTTTGAGCAACCTCAGGGTCAAATGTAATTTAACTCCATTCCTCCATGAATCAAAGACACTAATTGAAAAATATACCAATAAGATGGAATGGGTTGCAAACACTTTAATTGATGATGATCAAGAGATGCAAACAAATAATCTGTAGGAAAATCATATGGACAATACACAAATGGTTACAGTTAACCAACAACCAGAGGTATCCAATAAAAGGCCGAGAAAAGAAGAAGGATATTTGGTAGAGAAAATCATTGAAAATAAATTTAAAATAGTCTACAGCAAAAAGGACAAAATGACTACTCTAGAAAAAGAAGGATTCATAGATGTAGATAATAATAATGATCAACAAACAGATGATGAGGCCACAATTATTGTTAATGAAACACTTAGGGAAATTCAGGATGAACAGGTACAAGCACAGGGAAAAGGCAAAGAAATGATTGAAGTAGATACAAAAGCTCCCTCTTCCTCTAAAACAAAAGAAGAAACTGATTTTGATATTCAGAAAAGGTTCAAGAAGATCAGGGAAAAAAATGAGGAAATCAAGAATGAATTTTAGTCTAAACTTCTGAAGGAAAAGCCAGGAGATAAAGACAGACTTGTAAGAACCTTTTATTACTCACCAAACAAAATGATCATGTCTTTTCTCTAGCTAGTAGTAACAGATCCAAAGTCAGCAACAGACTACAGGAAAACAGAGTTTGAAGTGAATGATGATACTATACATGAACTATATCAGATTAAGTTCCATAGAAGTGCTTCAGAGATGCTATATTAAAAGGTGGTAAGAAAAACCATGAGTACTACCATGCTTCAAAAGACTGTATCTAATTTGGAAACTCAAATGAAATTAGATAAAGCATCTCTACATGCTAAGGATTTGAGGATCAAGTCCTTAGAAGATTTGGTGATAGAAATAGGAGCATATCCCTCCAATACTGAAATTTCTAAGAAATTCATAAGATAGAAGAATGAGGATATTGCTGCCTTAAGAAATAAACTCAAATTGCCACAGAGTGAGCACCCTCAGGAAAAAGAAGTTCTTCAGGAAAAGACAGAAAAGGAGGAAACTGTGCAACTGGTTTTAAAAATGACAATTTAGATTAAAGATATGGAAAATCAAATAGAATATCTAGTGCAAGAAAATGAAACATTGAAGAAATCTCATGAAATCTCCATTCCCACAGTTATCCCAACTGTAAGTAAACTTTTTCCCTCTACATTGGCAGAACATTTGACACTGAAAGGAGTATTGGCAACTGCAGTGTCAATTACTTCTAATATATCTCTGCCACTTCTTCATATACATCACTGGTAAATCAAATAGGTCAAACAACTACCATAGTCAAGGCTATGAAAGACAAAAGAAGAACTGGTTGCCAAACATGCTCAAGCCATGAAGCTTATTACATTTTTGAATAGCAAACGCATAGAAGAGCTTGAAGAGCTAAAAATTTAGGATAGAACTGAAAGTATACTACAAATAAAGAAAGTCCTGAATAAGAGAAATATGATGAATAATTTGGAGGACAGATGCAAGGACATGAACTTGGCAATCACAAGATTTTGGGCCAAATACACAGTACTAACACAAGCAGGCCTTCTAGAAATTCATGCTTTGAATGAAAATTTGATGGCACAGAAGGATTATGACAACAAAATCAGGGCTTATGCCAAAAAGCAAGTCAAAAAACCTTTACCGCAAGGGTCTCCAACTGGTAAAGTCATTTTTGGAATATTTTGAGAACTTGTTCTTTTTACAAAATGAGATCAAACATATTTTCATTCTTAAGCCCAATTTTGCTAAGTATACAGAAGCAGATGAAAGTTAAAGAAAATTGAACAGTATGAGAATTCCCAGTGCAGAACAATGGCAAGAATTCACTGACTTAATCTAAATATTTGCAGTCAAAGTGTATCAGGGTCAGAAATAGAGTCAAATAGTGTAAGTCAAAACATATTTTTACTAAAAATAATTCCTTATTTTACAACAGTGAAGCAGTAAAGAGACAACGTAAAGAGTATCAATGATAAAGCAAAGGTTAAAGGATGTGAAATGGAAAGAGTGTCTTTCAAGTTATCTTCAAAAAGATCTTTTTCCAAAATGTCAGCAAGCATTTCCAGTAGCTACAACCCAACAACAATTTAAGATGATTAGTCGTATTTTTTATTGATAAGAGGACAGCTTGCCAGTTTGTTTTGCAGCTGTCCCTCTTTCTATGTAATAAAATTTATTTTTGCCTAGAGATATTCCTATATGTCTCTCAAATATTTTGTAATATTTTTTGTATAAATACTTCTCTTTTTGAAGTATTAGTGTGGAATAAAATTTGTCAAGACTACTATAGACATTTTGCTGGATATATTGGAGTTTGTGTGAGTCAATTAGTAAAGCAGCAAACTGGAATTAAGATTAAAGACATCATATCTCAGGATTCTTGTGCTGACCAGATAAGTCAAGTATTTTCATTTTTTCACTGTTTATCTTTCAAAAGTTCCATACATACATTTTAATGTTTTCTGTCTTTAATGATTAACTAGGAAAGTTTAAACATGATTAGTGTTAAAAAGCTCCCTATTTTTTACTAGTTATTCATTATTATGTTTTCTGCTGATAACCGAACTTAAGAATTCTTAAATGCTCTTAGTACCTGTTTGACCCCTTCCTTTATCTTCATTTTTGTAACTTAAGGATTCTTAATTACCCTTTTGTTCAGATTTCACCCATCTCATCAAAAAGCCTATTTTAAACCCTTTGAAATTCATCTACCATGCCCTTAGTACATTTTGTCTTTAGACCTTATTTCCTAGCTCTGCTTGCCAATAATTTGACTCCATAGCCCAATGGTATGGTATATCCCTTTGTGGTTTACTTTGAAGTAACTTTTATTCCCACCAAACTTTCAAAATAGATCCCACTGTCCAATCATACCTAGCCTAAAATCTTATAACATAAAATCAAGTTAAATCTTGAGGAGAGATCCCTCTCCAGAATTTAGGAAGGCTAGATCCTGAATTTCAAAAGAGGTTCTTGGCTACCCCTAGTTTTATTTAACTATAAACCAAAATCCCACGACCTAAGAATTACTAGGGTGATAACATACTGGCGACCACACTAGGAACCGTTGTGTAACCAACTCCAAAGAGAGAAGAAAAGAGATATTCACGCCTTAGAAATGAGCCACTTCGAGGGGGCAACCCTCCACATTACATGAATGAACAGTCTTTGGATGATACAAATGAACAAAACTCCTCCTTTCTATATAGGAGTCCATGGGGCTAAGAATAGGTCCTTTAGTAAATACACTAATCCATTGGTCACAATGCTAATAATAAGGCGTGTAAATAATAGTATTGTAAGCATGAGAGTACAATAATAACAATAAGGGGGGCTACACTAACATAATAAGGGCTACACTATTAATATAGGGACTTAACATGCCCCTCTCCTTCAAAAAAGTGTTGTCCTCAACGCTTGAGTAGCTCTGGGTGCTTCTGTATAAAATTCTCATCCTCCCATGTAGAATCTTCAGTGGGTAAGTTCTTCCACTTGATGAGATACTCTGAAATTGATCGATTCCGTAGTTGTCGAGCTCTTGTTTCCATGACCGCTTCTGGTTCCAATATGATTTTTCCTTCCTCATCAAGTTCTGGCAATATTGTTTGAACTGGAAGATTTTCACCTATAACCTTCTTTAAGCATGAAACATGGAAAACTGGATGTACTCGCGAAGAAGTAGGAAGTTCCAATTTGTATGCCATAGTACCAATCTTTTGCAACACCTTGTAAGGACCATAGTACTTTGGCGATAATTTATTATCCTTCTTTGCTTGCTTGAGGGACATTTGTTTGTATGGTTGTAGCCGTAAAAATACCCAATCTCCTACATCAAAACTTCTCTCGCTACGATGTTGATCTGCCTGTTGTTTCATTCGATTTTGTGCCAAATTCAGGTTATCCTTTAAGAGTTGGAGAACTTCTTGCTGATGCTTGATGTGATCTTCCACTGCTTGAACCCTCAAATTTTTCCTTAAAGATGATGTGATGGATGGTGGATGATATCCATAAAGTGCCATAAATGGGGTCATTTTTTCTGCGGTATGGAAGGAAGTGTTATACCACCATTCAATGAGAGGTAACCACTTGACCCATTGTGTTTGTTTATCAGATACAAAAAAGGAAGATATCCTTCCAAAAATTTATTCACTATCTCAGCTTGACCATCGCATTGAGGATGATAAGATGAGCTATGAGCTAATTGAGTACCCAAACAAGAAAATAACTCCGTCCAAAAATTTCCAGTAAAAATGGGATCTCTGTCGCTCACAATAACCCTTGGCTTCCATGTAGCTTTTGAATTCTGTCCATAAATGTAGTAGCAACTGTACTTGCTTTAAATGGATGAGATAATGCACAAAAGTGTGCATACTTGGTAAGTCTATCAACTACCACCATGATGACATTCTTTCCTTCGTACTTAGGTAAACCTGTGATAAAATCCATTGAAATCTCCTCCCAACGTTGACTTGGAATGGATAAAGGTTGTAGAAGTCCCGGGGTCTTAATTGTCTCAACTTTATTCTGCTGGCAAACAAAAAATTCCGCCACAAAATTTTGAATATTAGATTTAAGGCCATCCCAAAAAAATTCTTTCTTCACCTCGTGGTAAGTTTTTAAAAATCCCGAGTGTCCTCCTAAAGGAGAAGTGTGCAATTCCAGAAGAATATTTTGTTTTAGTTGGGAATTCTTACAAAGATATAAGCGATCTTTGTACCATAAGGAATCATTTTTCCAACTAAATGCATCAGATGTACTAGGATATTGCTGCAACTTTTGAATGAGTGTCCATACATCTTTGTCCTTCTTCCATTCATCTCTTGCTTCGGTTATCCAATCCGGTTGGATAATAGAAATGGCACAAAGCAATGCTTCCACCTCTTCATTCTTTCTTGAGAGTGCATCTGCAACAACATTAAGCTTTCCTTTTTTGTAGATTATTTCAAAGTCATAACCCAACATCTTTGTGACCCATTTTTGCTGCTCTTCTGAAGATAGTCTTTGTTCCAAAAAGTGTTTAAGACTATCATGATCAGTCTTTACCTTGAAGTGTCTTCCCATTAGGTAAGTTCTCCATTTCTTTAGTGCATGTAGTATTGCTAACATTTCCTTCTCATAAATAGGTTTATGTAAATACTTTCCTTTGATTGGACGACTTTCAAAAGCAATGGGTCTTCCTTCCTGCATTAAAATCGCACCAATTCCATTTCCCGAGGCATCACATTCCACAATAAATGTTTTTGTGAAGTCTGGCGTAGCTAAGACCGGTGCTAGGCACATTGCCTCTTTAAGATGTTCAAAGGCCTTAGTTGCTTCAGGAGTCCATGAAAATGCATCTTTCTTCAATAATGTTGTTAGAGTTGCTGCTATTCTTCCATAATTCTTAACAAACTTACGATAATAGCCTGTTAACCCGAGAAATCCTCGCAACTGCTTTATTGTCTTAGGGACTTTCCATTCCTTAATGGCTTTAATTTTGTTAGGGTCTACTTTAACACCCTCGTGGGATATAATATGACCCCGATATTCCACCTCTTGTACTCCAAAGAAACATTTGGATGCTTTTGCATATAATTGTTTCTCTTGCAATAGTTTGAGCACCCTGTCAACATGCTCAACATGATCCTTCCAAGACTTGCTATAGATTAGTATATCATCAAAAAATACTAGCACAAATTTTTTAAGGAAGGGTTTGAAAATGGAATTCATCAACCCTTGAAATGTAGAAGGTGCATTGGTAAGGCCAAAAGGCATGACCAAAAATTCATAATGACCCTCATGAGTTCGAAATGTCGTTTTCGGAATATCTTCAGTCTTCATTCTAATTTGATGATATCCTGAACGAAGATCCAACTTGGTAAAATAAATTGCTCCATGTAATTCATCCAATAATTCATCAATCACAGGAATGGGAAATTTATTTTTAATGGTGAGCTTATTGAGCTCCCTATAATCCGGACACATTCGCCATGATCCATCCTTCTTGTGTACCAATACTACAGGAGCAGAGAAAGAACTTTGACTAGGTTGAATTATACCGCCTCTAACATTTCTGCAATCATACGTTCAATTTCGCTCTTTTGGAAGTAAGGATATCTATAAGGCTTGATGTTTGGAGGAACACTTCCTGGAATCAAATGAATAGCATGATCATGATCACGAATAGGTGGGAGTCCTTTGGGAGTTTCAAACACCTTGGAATGATTGTCCAAGACTTATTGGAGATCTGCAGAAATAGATGATTTTGATGTTGGAACTTCTAGTGAGCATAATTGTGCAATTACGCCTCGCTGTTCTTTCTTTAGAAGCTTTGTCATGACATTAGAGCTTATTATCCTTCCTGGCTTCCCTGCAATACCCCGTAATTCGACTTCCTTTCCTTCTCAAAAAAATTTCAAGAAAAGTTCTTGAAAATTAAAAGCTATCGTCCCCAAAGATTGTAACCATTGTACTCCTAGTACAACATCAGCACCTCCCATAGGAATGGAAAGCATTGGACTAGTCAACACATATTCCCCCATGGTTAGCTTGATGTTATTGCATTTTCCAGAGCAATTTATAGTTCCTCCATTTGCAACCATCACTTGACATTCAGGTGCTAGGTATAGGAAACAATTTAATTCCTTGGCTACCTTACAATGAATAAAATTATGGGTGCTACCTGAATCAATCAACACTATTACCTTTCTTTTCTTGATTTGTCCTTTTATCTTGAGAGTTTGAGGAGTGGTAATTCCTGCCAGTGCATTACACGATATGGTTGGATTCATTTCTTCCTCTTCTAGGGCTGGTTCCCGGTGTATATCCTCTTCTTGTTCATTTTCTTCTTCCTCTTCACAATCTATGTAAAATAATTTCTTCTCAGCACACTTATGACCTTTAGTGTATTTTCTATCACAACCGTAGCAAAGCCCTTTTGCTCTTTTTTCTTCCAATTGTTGTGGTGTCAACCTTGTAGGTTGTGGAAATCTAGGCGTAGCAACACTTCCTTCTTTATAGAATTGAGTGGTAGGCTTCCTTGTCGCCATAATTTTACATTCAACTTTTCTTGCCAACCCGAATGCCTTCTCCAATGAATCAGGTTCCAAAACGCGAACTTCATGTTGGATGTTATCCTTTAAAGTGCCTAGGAAGAGATCAATCCTGTGTTCCTCTGTAAGATCAGTTACCCTTATATTGAATTTTTGGAAGTCCTCAATGTGCTGCCCCACTAAACCCTTTTGTTTGAGATTTATCAATTGGGTAAAGAAGGTGTTGCTCTTTGTATCCTCATAATGTGCTATCATTTCCTCCATAAAAATTGACCAAGTGACAATTTTTTTACGGGAGCAAAGCCATCGATACCATACAAATGTATTTTGTTCTAAATGTAAAGCTGCAATGCGTACCTTTTGTGTGTTTTGCACGTTATGGAGATCAAAATATTGCTCCATCTGTAGTATCCATGTTACCGGATCCTTTCCATCAAACTTCTTCATATCCATTTTTGGAATATGGTGGTTCTTCCCGCCAACATTCGAGTTTATGAAATCATGATTAACATTTATTTTGTTCTCATCATGAGGTTCTTCTCATATATTTCCGCCATTAGGAATCATTTCTGGTTTTAAGCTTGTCATCAAGCCTTCCATGTATGCTTTTAGATCATTCTTCATGTTTTCTATGTTGTCTTTCATGTCATCCATCTTAGCTTCCATGCCCACTTCCATGCCATCCATCTTAGCTTGCACACCATCCATTTTAGCTTCCACTCCTTTCTTCAAACCTTCCATCTTTACTTCCACGCCATCCATCTTAGCTTCCATGCCTTTCTTCAAACCATCCATCTTTACTTCCACACCTTTCTTCAAAACTTCCATTTCATTTTTTGCTGCTCTTTGCGAGAGTGAAATTTGTTGCACTTGTTCTTGTAATTTTGATAGATCATGTTGCAATTCTTCATCTTCATGAGTCATGGTAGAGCCTTCTGAAGGCTTGATGGGTGTTGAATTCTTTTTAGGGGCCATTTTAGAATCCAATATTGATATCTATTCTACAAGATGCCCTTAGAATCAATTCAACTTGATTCTTCAAACAAGACTTATGCAATTCGGAAAAAAAAATACACACCTTTTACTAGCTTTTAGGAGCTCGATATTGAAATTGAATTATCTCTGTAATTGAAAATCTTCGATATCTGAAATTCAGCCTTGTAGTAGCCCTCTGAAGCTTCTTTCAAATGCCACAGGTCTGACCTGATTTGGATTCTCCAAGACAAAGTTGTGTCCAATCTCCCACAATGACCTAATTCTCGACTGGTTTAGTAGAGCGAACTTGTACGACTTGCCACGTGTCACTGTTTTGTCCTTTGTCTCTGAAATTGATAGCCCAGAAACTTCAGTCTGTGTACTTGCGACCAATTTTTACGGCACTTCAATCCAATTCCTAGAGAGAGAGTTATTGAATTTTTCCCACGATCACCTCTTTGAGATGAAATTCAGGAGCCTGAAAAAGCACTACCTTCCACAGATCATATCTCCAAAAATATTGCGAACCAAGTTCTGAAATTTTTTGACGAATTTCCTCAGGATTTCAGCTTTGCACCATATGAATTTCAGACTCTGACCCTTCGTACAAACAAATTTATAGCGCAAATGCCACGATGACCTGTTTATGAGCCTGAAAAAATACCTAACTTCCACAGATGATATCTCCTCAAATATTGCGAACCAAGATCTGAAATTTTTATACAACCTTCCTCAAGATTTCAGCTTCGCACCCTAGAAATTTCAGCTTCTGAAGCTTCGTAGAAAAAAAGTTATAGCGAAAATTCCACGATGACCTGTTTGGAGCAGCGAAACCCTAGAATCCCAAAGCTCTGATACCAAATGTTGTGTAACCAGCTCCAAAGAGAGAAGAAAAGATATATTCACGCCTTAGAAATGAGCCACTTCGAGGGGGCAACCTCCAATACATTACATGAATGAACAATTCTTGGATGATACAAATGAACAAAACCTCCTTTCTATATATAGGAGTCCATGGGGCCATAATGTAATCCTAGTGGGCCACAATGTAATCCTAGCCGACCTAACAATAATAATTTAAGGGCACAATAATAACAATATGGGGGTTACAGGGGTACAATAATAACAACAAGGGGGGCTACACTAACATAATAAGGGGCTATACTATTAATATAGGGACTTAACAGAACTAACCACTCTCCAGTTTTAAGTTTAATCTTTGAGGAAGATTTTTAAACATATATTTTCTAATTTAAGATTAAGTTTAAAAGTTGTGGGTATTTATACAATAATCATTCTGGCTCCAAAGAAAGTCTATTATACTATATCTAACCCTGATCCCATCCCTGTAGATATAGTAGACAATCTGAACCAGATAGCAAAAAAGAAAAAACAAACTGTTAGTTCAGAAACTGCAGTACCCCTGAAAAGAGCTGATTCTTTACCCAAAGAATTAGTAAGCTTATCAGATATTGAATTTGATTTGAAGTTTGAAAAATCATTATTTAGAACCAAGTCTAAAACTGATTTAAAGGAAACTGTATTAGATCCTGTTTTTACTTCTTTTGTGAATGAGAAACATAAAATTATTTCAGAACCTATAAAATTAGACAAAATTGAAATTCAAAGTCTAGTAGAAAGGGTAAGTGTCACATGAATTAAAGACCTTGAAGAAGCTATTAAGTTAGCCAATTTTTGTCTCAATTTAAACCTCCAGTTTCTCAATTATCTACCACCATCTTTCCAGCAGCAGATTCTACTCTGTATGCTGCTACTTCATTTATAGATTCCACTATCAGTTCACCCTCAGAGCCCGTTAGTCTTGAGTTTCCTTTGTAGCCTAGGATCATATATTCATCATATCCTCAATCCACCGCTATTTTATCTACAAGACCATTCATCCCTGAGCTGCCCTTGTAGCCTAAAGTAGTATCTCCATCATTTACTAAATCCACTACAACCACTACCACAATAAGCACTAGCCATACCACTTATTTTGTTGAGATTGCAACAAGATGATGAGCTTAGTGAAAAGAGTCGCCTTCACTAAGTGGGCTCGCAGGAA
Organism: Pinus albicaulis; assembly: GCA_034641835.2. NCBI lineage: Eukaryota > Viridiplantae > Streptophyta > Pinopsida > Pinales > Pinaceae > Pinus > Pinus albicaulis. Next base: position 102,047 of record JAXQQM020088204.1, read on the forward strand.
ATTTTTAGCACAAAAACTATTTTTAGACATGTCGATCATATTCTATGAGTTGCAGGATGCTATTTGTGGATGGTTGGTCAAGTTGGAAAAATAGATGGACTTATATTTTTATACATATTGGCGGAATCTATTTTTAGATTTCCAGTCTAAAAATAGATATGTCGAATATTATTAGCTCTTAATAATATTTGGACTCTAAACATTATCTTATTCTCTTGGAGCACTTCAGTTAAGTGCACAGATGTGGCACAACATCTGACAGAAGGAATTATGCTATTCCTGAGGGTTTACTAGAGCTATTTCATGGAGACTTCAGTTAGAACTCATGTGATAGAGTTTGGTGAAGTTGTAGAAGTAGTTGGTGGAGTTGTGTTTAGTTTAACTCAGTTAGACATAGTTGAGCTAGTTGTATCTAGTCTAACCGATTGATACACTAGTGAGAGTGGTGTGAATTAATTAATAATTAATTCACTAAATATTAACTCATTAATCAACTGAAGAATACATCAGTTAACTACAGTGCATGGACAGTTTCAGTGGAGACCAGTGGAGAGGTAGGTGAAAGAGAAGGTTGACTATCAGTTGTGACTATAGTGTTGCATGATTTGCAACACACAGTGATTGGAGATGCCAATGAGGATTGCGTGAGCAAGGCTGGACCAATTCGAGTTCATTCAAATCCATTCTTCAACAGTGATTGTGCGTAGTAGAGGCAGGCTAGCAGGTGGCAGAGATCGGTGCATGGATTTGCTAGATCGGGCCTTATTAGTGTGTAGCGATTGTATTGTACTGAGAGCTTGATATGATCAGGTTTGTATGAGGATTTTTACATGATCTCTATGACATATATTATATACAGATAGTTGGGGTTTTTAGCTTCAGGATTTCCCGTTAAAACATTGTGTTCATATGTGTGAATTTTTATGGTTTCAATGTGTGCATGCAATTGATTTAATTTCCGCATATGATGATCAATAGTAGAAGAGATTATGTATTGTGCATGAAGTCAAATAGTGTGTGATCAGGAGAATCTTGGATGTATAACGCATTATTTATATAATTTCTACATGGTATCAGAGCTATATTGATCATTGGAGCAATTGCAAATCATTGAAGCGGTTGAGTTTTGTGCTGGTGGAATTCGAATTTGCAGCAGTGTTTTCTTGGTGTCGAAGTTGAGATGTCTTTCAACGGATTGCGATTGGAGTATGCCCTTGAGGGCAACTCGAATTATATTGCATGGAAGGACAGGATGGAGGCGGTGCTGGATGACAATGGGTTGAAGGAGTTCATAGATGCAAAAATTCCAAAACCTACTTCTAGTGATGCTGCCGTACTTGACGCATGGCAAAAGAAGACAACAAAGTGTCGAAGGATTCTGTTGGAAGGTGTGAAGGATCACATAGTGTCCAACCTTCATGGTAAAGCTTCTCCATTCTTGATGTGGAAAGCTTTGACAGATTTATTTCAAAGCAAGAGCGACCAGAGGAAGTTGGCGCTCAAGGATAAACTCAGGAACATAAAAATGGAGAAAGGCGACAGTATGCCCAAGTACCTCACGAAGTTCATCCAATGTAGGGATGAGATGGGAAGTGTGGGGGTTACTGTTGATGATGAGGACTTGGTGAGCTTGGCTCTCCTTGGGCTTCCGAAGAGTTGGCATTCCTATCAGGACTCTGTCAATGGTCGGGAGAAATTGCCAGGATGGGAGCGACTTTGGTCGGATTTTGTGCAAGAGGAGATAAGGTGGGGTACTGTGGATGGCTCTTCATCGAAGAATGAAGATGAAGAAAATTGTGCTTTGGCTGCCAAAGCAAGGAAAGGGAAGGGAAAGAAAAATCCTTCTCAATTTGGTGCGAAAGGCAAGAAGCAAGACATATCCAAGGTGAAGTGCTTTCATTGTCACCAACACGGACATTACAACACTAATTGTCCACAGAAGAAGAAAAATAAGCAGGTTGTTGGATCTGCAGTTGGAGAGGCCTTAGCCTCGCAGTTTGAGCTGTATTTTTCGTTGATCGCATGCTTGGTCTCAAGTGTGATGGGATCAATGTGGTTTCTTGATAGTGGTGCGTCTTTCCAGATGACCGGAGACAAATATTTTTTTACTGATCTGGATGAAAAGGATCTTGGAGTGCACATCGAGATGGGCGATGATGGTAGATACAGTGCGACTGGTATCGGGACCATTTCCTTTGAGAGGGAGTCCGGTAAACCTTTCATCTTGAAGGATTTCATGCATGTTCCAGGATTGAAGAAGAATTTGATCTCCGTGGCGATGTTGGAAGACAAGGGTTATGATGTTGTTTTTAGCGAGGGAAAGGCTTTCCTGTGCAGTAAGGAAACTGGTGAAACCTGGAGGATAGGGGTTCTAGTTAAGAACCTTTATCAATTGTAGGTAGATGGCTGCGCAGAAATGGCAGGCAAGGTAGAATGAGTGGTGAGCCGGGATGAGGGCGAGCTATGGCACAGGAGATTGGGCCATCTTCACCATGGTGATTTGAAAATTTTGCAGCAGATTTCTACCGGGCTTCCCAAAGGTACACTTGCGCAGTCAGATCAGTGCAAGGGATGTAATTTGGGAAAATTTGTGAAAGCCAACTTTCATGAGAAGGATATTTGTGCCATGAAGATCCTTGAGAGAATTCACAAAGACGTGTGTGGACCTTTCTTAGTAGCTTCGACAGCAAAGCACAGGTATTATGTGATATTTGTTGATGATTTTTCTCGTAAGTGCCGGATCTTATTCATGTAGAAGAAGAGCGAGACATACTCAAAGTTCTGTGAGTTCAAGGCACTGGTTGAGAAAGAATCAGGGAAGCAGGTGAAGGCTCTTAGGAGCGATAATGGTGGTGAATTCATCTCTGGCGAATTCAAGGACTTTTGCAGCGCAGAAGGAATTCGAAGAGAGCTCATAGTGCCTCATAACCCATAGCAAAATGGGGTCGCAGATCGAAAGACCAGAATGATCGTGGGTGCTTCACGGGTGATGTTGCATGATTAGGGCCTTCCCATACACCTATGGTATGAAGCATGAAATACTGCGGTTTATGTGCAAAACCGTTGTCCTCACAGAGTACTTGGCATGAGTACACCCGAAGAGGCATTTTCTGGTAAGAAGCCTGATATTTCTCATTTGAAGATTTTTGGCTCACCTGTTTACATTCATGTGACGAAGGATGCCAGGAAGAAGCTGGAGCCGACCGCAGAGGTTGGGATATTTTTGGGGTAAACAGAAAAACCCCACAACTATCATGTGTATTTTCTAGATAGTCGGAAGACTGTTGTGCGACGGGATATAAAATTTCATGAGAAGAAAGCCATGAAGTTTTCTCTTGAGAGGGAGCTACACTTGCATGCAGATGAGGAGCTATTAGTTCCTAAGGATGAGCCTTAGGATGTGGATCAACCACAAGAGGAGGTTCATGGAGTGGAATAAACCACTCATGTGCAGCCGCCAAACATCGCAGAGGCGTAAGCGCACTACATGTTTCCAGAAAGTAATCACCCTGATGTAGAGAAGATTGTAGAGCACCTACATCACAACGACAGAGACACCGACCGATAAATCGGATACATGGCCTTTCGATGAGAATTTGTATCATGACAAGAACCGTCTTCTTCGAGGAAGCTGTGGAGGACCCTCGATGGGTAGATGCCATCGTGGAAGAGTATGATTCGATTGTCAGAAACAGTGCATGGGATATTGTCCCAAGGCTAGAAGGGAAATCAGTGGTAGGTTTGAGATGGATCTACAAAGTGAAGCAAGCTGCTGATGGGAGCGTCGAGAAGTATAAGGCAATATTTTTTTCCCGAGGCTTCTCACAGATCGAGGGGATCGACTATGAAGAAACCTTTGCACCTATCGCAAGGTATTCTTCCATATGGAGCATCCTATCTCTCTCAACGAAGATGGGTTGGCACATTCATCAGATGGATGTGAAGACTATGTTCCTCAATGGAGTCATTAAGGAGGAGGTGTACATAGAGCAGCCTGAAGGATTCGAAATCTTCAGCAGAAAGTCGCATGTGTGCAGGCTCAAAAGAGCGTTGTATGGGCTGAAACAAGCACCTCGTGCTTGGTACACATGGATAGACAGTTATTTCACTGGACTTGGATTCTCCAAGAGTGAGGCGGATCCTAACCTATACCAGATTGTGGTGGAGGGTAAGTTGCTGATCATTGTACTTTATGTATATGATTTGATTTTGACAGGTGATGAGCTGTTGATACTCTCATGCAAGGATGATCTTGCAAAAGAGTTTGAGATGAAGGACTTGGGCCTCCTTCATTATTTCCTGGGATTGGAAATTTGGCAGCGCAGTGATGGACTGTTTGTTTCTCAGGGTAAGTATGCCCGGGAGATACCGGAGAAGTTCAACATGCATGGCTGCAAGCCTATAGACACTCCTCTTCCTGGTGGTTGGAGGAAAGAAGATGCTACATCGGCAGAGGTAGTGGATGCCACTGTTTACCGGCAGTTGGTTGGTTCACTCATGTATCTAGTCAATACACGACCGGACATATGCTATGCTGTTAACCAGCTTTCACAAACTATGGTTAAGCCTACCAAGCTCTTTTGGAAGGCGGGGAAGCATGTATTGAGATATCTCGCAGGCACATCGATATGGATTATGGCATGGCTGGGGCTTCGATGAGTGTGAAGGATGCATGGCTTCGTCGTATTGTAGATTGGGCAGTGGAGCCCATTGAGAGAAAAGAGCTATACGGAGGGATTTTCGCATCGATTCTACAATGCTTGGCACCAACAGAAACAGAGATCCGTGCACTCGCTCAGTTATATTTATACATGGAAGCAGTTTTGCTACATGCGAGGTTATAGGGTTGAGCGTCTGAGGAAGACTTCGGTTGGATTGTTCCTATTTCACACTTAGATCCTACTGTGATATATTTTGATAATCAGAGTTGCATCAAACTCTCGGTTAATACAGTATTTCATGATAGATCTAAACACATTGACATTCGGTATCATCATATCAAAGATTGTGTGCAGCGGAAGATCATGTTACTTTCATACATTCCCACGGAGGATCGGGATGCTGATATCTTGACGAAGGCGCTCACCAGGAGAAAATTCGAATACCACAGAGGCAGGATCGGGGTGGCAGATAATCCCTATCTTTTTGAGAGGGAGTGTTGAGATTGCAACAAGATGATGAGCTTAGTGGAAAGAAGTCGCCTTCACTAAGTGGGCCCGCAGGCTATTTTTGGCGCAAAGTCTATTTTTAGACTATGTCTATTTTTAGACATGTCGATCATATTCTATGAGTTGCAGGGTGCTATTTGTGGATGGTTGGTCAAGTTGGAAAAATAGATGGACTTCTATTTTTAGACATATTGGGCGGAATCTATTTTTAGATTGCCAGTCTAAAAATAGATATGTCGAATATTTTTAGCTCTTAATAATATTTGGACTCTAAACATTATCTTATTCTCTTGGAGCACTTCAGTTAAGTGCACAGATGTGGCACAGGAGCTGACAGAAGGAATTACGCTATTCCTGAGGGTTAAGTGGAACTATTGCATGGAGACTTCAGTTAGAACTTGTGTGATAGAGTTTGGTGGAGTTGTAGAAGTAGTTGGTGGAGTTGTGTTCAGTTTAACTCAGCTAGACATAGTTGAGCTAGTTGTATCTAGTCTAACTAATTGATACACTAGTGAGAGTGGTGTGAATTAATTAATAATTAATTAAATAAATATTAACACATTAATCAACTTAAGAATACATCAGTTAACTATAGAGGATGGACAGTTTCAGTGGAGACCAGTGCAGAGGTAGGTGAAAGAGAAAGTTGACTATCAGTTGTGACTATAGTGATGCATTGATTGCATCCAACACATAGTAGAGTTGCCAATGAGGATTGAGTGAGCAAGGCTGGACCAATTTGAGTTCATTCAGAGCCATTCTTTAGCAGGGATTACGCAGTAGAGGCAGGCTAGCAGGTGGTAGAGATCGGTGCATGGATTTGCTAGATCAGGACCTGATTAGTGTGTAGTGATTTTATTGTACTGAGAGCTTGTGAGAAGCTTTGTATGAGGATTGTTACATGATATCTATGAAATATATTATATACAGAGAGTTGGGGTTTTTAGCTTCAGGCTTTCCCGTTAAAGCACTGTGTTCATATGTGTGAATTTTTATGGTTTCAATGTGTGCATGCAATTGATTTAATTTCTGCATATGATGATCAATAGTAGAAGAGATTTTGTATTGTGCATGAAGTTGAAATAATGTGTGATTAGGAGAATCTTGGATGTATAACACATTAGTTATATAATTTCTACATATTTTTCATCTCCTTTTCCAAGCTCTTCAAGTACAGCCTTCAACACATCTACTATTGTAACCAGCACTATCCCTGCTACTACTACTGTACCTCCTATTTTAGCAAAAATTCAAGCCATGGTAGCCAGATATGCTCCCTTGGTCTTACCTCAAAACCTCCATGACATGCCCTAAAATTACCAAACGAATATCCCATTGTTTGATCATTTTTCTCAAATCATCGCACAACAACATATCACGAGAATGAATGATTTTTGGGAAATTTATGAGATATATGAGTCTGATGTCTGAATGAGGTTATTTGCACAAAGCTTAATTGGAGAAGTATAAACATGGTTTAGAAATTTAGGTCCTGGTACTATAGAAGACTTAGCTGCATTCCATAGAGCTTTCCTAAATAAGTGGGAAAAGAAGAAAAATCCCATACAAATATTATTTGAGTTTGATGCTGTTAAGAGAGCTCCCAATGAGTCTGTCCAAGATTTTTTCACCAGATACAACAATATTTACAATTCTATTCCTGTAGACCTTAAACCCACTCCATATTTTGTGCTGCTCAAATTCCCTGATTGTTTTGATGTAGACATGGCCTATCAACTTAGAGAAAGGGATGCAAACACCCTAGAACAAATGAAACTAAATGCCGTTAGAGTAGAAATCAATATCCTTGCCAGAAAAGCTAGAATGAGAAACGAGAGGAGGGTTACTATAAAAGAAGAAGCTTCAAAATTAGATGGTAAATTTGATTTTATTAAAAAAACATTAGAAAAAGTAGTTGAGAGATTAGACCACATTGAAAGAAAACCACAATGGGACAATCAATCCAAAATCAGGAATCCCAACTATAGGAAAAACAAAAATCTTGGGAAAGGTAAAGAAACCTCCCCAGATCAGAACATAAGACCCCCATTCCAAGAGAACTTTGCAGAGAGTTCTCAAACCAATGTTTAGGATGAGGAAGACATCAACATAGTTATGGGGATAGATGAAAGCAATACAATTTTCCTCACTCAGGAGGACCAAGAACTCTTTGAGCTACAACAGGTCAAAGTGGAATTTGGTGAATCCTTTGACTATAAGCAAGGTTATGATTTCTCAATCAATGAAATTCACAGCCAATATAACCTTAGGAGCAAGAAAACCATTGAGCCTACTACAAAAAACAATGCTCCAACTCAAAAAAGCCAAAACAAAAAGAATATTGAGGCTCCCAAAACGAAACTTTTGCAGATTCTTACCAGAGAAAATAAAAAAAATTCAAACCCACCTAGTCCTAAAAAACATCCTAGTCCAAAGATTGTAGATATTACTGATGAGGTGGCTCAATCCTCCCGTTGCACCATTTTTATGGTCATCTAACCTATTATTATTAGATGAACCCAAGTACACTATGTAAGACCAATTTTACCCTAAGTAAAATTGCTTTCACCATGTGAAATAACTTATTTGTTTACATTTCCCGGTCATATTTAACCCAAAACAAGGAAATAAATTAAATAAATCCTTATTTATTTAATTATTTCCTAAGAATAAGTTATTTAAATCATTATTTAAATAATATTCTTAGTTAAATTTGACTAAATCATCCATAAATAGTTAAATAAACCATTATTTATTTAATTATATTCCCATCACTTCCCTAAAATGATAAATAAACCATTTATTTATTTATTATTTATAAATAAAGGAATTGACCCAAGTCAAGAACCCTTTTCCCTCCAACAAATATAATAAAATATTCCTAAAGGGTTCTTCTAGAATTCGATTAATAACATTTTATTCATGCACCGAGTTCTAGACCGCCCCAATATTTTGTTATAAATAGGGGGGTTTTCCCCATTCATTAGTCACCTTCATTGCATTAGATCACTCTAGATCTACTCTTGGTCACCATTTTCCATTTCGTTTTGTGAACTCCCATTGAGTTCTATGTTTGTTGCTTTACACCCATAAGAGAGAGAAATGTTAGATCTGAAACACTGAGGACTTTCAAGAACCCATCCCACTGAGGAGAACCGGAAAACACCTTTCTTGTTTTCCTCTCAGGTGCCCCATTCTTTAATATAATACAAAATTCTTTTAAATACATTCTTCTTGTCTTGTCCATTGGATTTATGGAGCTATGTTATATTTTATCTGCTTAATGTCTTTTGTGCTTAGATCTGAATTTGTGCAGCAAACTTAAATATATTTTGCAGCCATAATCGATGTTAGGGCTATTTGTTATGCGTAGCTAAAGTGATCTTTTACGACGAAAGAATCATACTAACAATTGGCGACTCCACACGGGTTTTCTTTTGCGACCGCTGTCGTTTTATCTATTCCTGCATATCCAGTTGTTTCAGACCCTAGGGTTTCTCTTCCACTTTTTTTTCCTATTTTTATGGTGATTTTCACCCCTAAAAAACCCTTAAACAATCAAATTTTTAACTTCCATGTGTTTATGGCCTTATTGCACAGGTGACAGAAATCAGCCGCAGCTGAGACGACAAATTTTTCTGAAATCTGCCGCCGAGAGAGCCGGATCTGCAGGTCGCTCTTATCGGCCCAAAAAGTGCGACCCGAGCCTCAGGACGCATTTTTCTGCCCCAAACCTGTGACCTGGACTGAAAATAGGTCAGAACCTGCGACCTGCACTTTTTCTGCAAATTTTTTAGCACTTTTTCTGGGTTTGTCTGAAGCTTCTGTCAGGGTTTTCCAGCCCCTGTCTCTACCCGTTTGGACCTGTTTCTGATCTGCTTCACTCAACTAAGAGGGAATCTTGCCCCTTAAGGGTCTAGTACCCTCCACTTTTTTGTGGACTGTTTCAGAAGTTTGAATTTCCAGAGTTTCAACCCTCTTTTTCTCCGATCTGATACCTCCTTTTCAGAGCCCTTTAGATCAGCTCTTCTCCCTCTCAAAACCACCTCATATCATTTTGTTTGGGTTCATTTCCAAGGCCACTGCCTTGTCGCTTCTATTTTTAGCTGATCTCCTCCTTTTTAGCAGCAACCTTGCCTCTGCTTATTTGCTGTTCTCTGCACCACTTTTCAGCAGATTTACCCTTTAGATCCCAGTCCCTTCGGACCTTCGATCTATTGGCCTCTTTTTAGCGTGCTTTGCCTAGTTTTTTCCCTCTTATAGACTAGCTTTGAGAGTCCTGCCTTCTTGAGTTAGACTGCTGCATTTTTAATTGTTAATTTTCTGTTCTTTTAGTCTTATTTACTGCCGATTTCTTTTCTGTTACACAGCACACTTTTTATTTTACTCTCAAAACGTTTGGGTTTAAACAATTAAAATTAATGCACGCCACACACTGACCCTAAGTGAAGAAGCGCCTGGTTAACACCGCCTGGCAAAGACTTTAAAATCAATTGTCACTGCACCTTTCTGCCCTTGACCTCACTTGATTTTGTCCCTCCCTGCCCTTGTCGGTTTTCTTCTTCCCGTCATCATTGCACCCCCAAGGCGCCTCACCCGGAGACTTCTTGGCCTTCATCCTCAGTTTTTGCTTGATCGACTTCCTCCTTCATGTCGACATCGAGTAAGTCTTTCCCCGAGTCCGCACTCTGACTCTTCCTCTGATTGTTCGGGTTCTCCCCCTCCTGGTTCTCCCCCTGTCACTTTCACCATGTCTACTTCAGGGCCTACCACTAGCAGTAACCCCAGTACTACTGCTGGGTCTGTTTCCAGTGGAACCACCTCGAGACCTACCTCGACTGCCCCATTACTCCCTTATATGGCCGGCCTTAGTCTCCCCGACTTCAATCAGTTGATTAATGATCCTATCCACCACGATGTTAGTTGGCCTGCTATGCCAACCAAGCTCTCCTCTGACATTCCCAAGTTCGAAGGCCTTGCTAGTGAGGATCCCTCCAACCATATCCGATCCTTCCATATGTGGTGTTCCTCCAATTCCATTACTGACGACTCTATTCGTCTTAGATTGTTCCAACGCACGCTTACAGGCGAAGCTTCTAAATGGTATGTTGAACAGGCCACCTCCTCCCATACCACTTTTGCGACCATTGCCCAAGCCTTTTTATCTTATTTCCAGCTCCCTCTCTGATACGACACTGGTACCGAGCTTTTAACCTCCTTCTCTCAATCCTCCTCCACCCGCCTTTCCACTCATGTCCAGGAATGGCGGCGCAGAAGAAGCTTATGTCGAGCTCCCCCCTTTGAAGATCGGGTTTACATGGACTGGTTCCTTTGCTCTCTCTTACCTCCCATTGGAAAAGATGTCGCATCCCATTTTCCCCAAACCAAAGAAGCCGCCCTCCAAATCGCCTTGAAGTATGACCTTATCTACGCCCAATCTGGTTATGTTTATACCGTCCTTCCTGACCTTCCCAAACTCGGTGGCCCTAATTCCTCGGGGGCATCTCATTCTGCCGACGGTATTGTTGGAGCCCTGTCACATACCTCTGCCCAACCTCCTCTGGGCCATGGTTTTCCTCTAGGGGCTAGCCCCTCCGGCATTTTTTCCCCTCCAGGTAGCATGTATTCAGGCTACGGCATGCCTCCTCCTTTTACCCACCCCCCTGCTTACCTTACTGCTGCCCACCCTACTCCTTATCCATATCTGCAACCTGCTGTCCCAGCTCCTCCAGCATTTGGACCTCCCACTCCCTTGCCTTCTCCACCCCCACAACCGCACTTACTACCCCTTCCAGGGCAAGTATTTGCACAGCAAGGGGCACCTAATTTTCCTCCTTCTCAAAGAAGGAGAAGAGGCAATCAATCTGCTTCTGGTAATCATGGACCCAATCCTTCCAATATCGACTCTACCACTGCCAACCAGCCATAGGGCTCTCAGCCCAAGTCGGACAAGCCACTTCGCACCAATAAGCCCTGTTCGTGTTGCGGTGTTTATGGTCACTACACTCACGATTGTCCCTTATTACCACAAATGCGGCTACTTTGGGATTCTCAGGCCACCGTGCGGGGAAAACACTCCTCCCCTACTACCCCTCCCACCCTCGTTACTTCTCAACCTGTTGTGTTTACCGATCCTTTCCTTCAACAAGGATTCGTGGCCACTCAACCACCTCACGCCCCGGTAACCACTCAACCTTCCCCTTCTGGTTCCTCTGATTACCAGATTCTCATGATGGCTTCTGACCCACCTCTCACTATCGACCTCAACCTTCAAACTCGATCCCGTCAGTATTCCACATCTCCTGTTCTGTCTGTCTCTGAGTCTCCATCGTCAGGTCCTACAGAGCCTCTATCGACACCCAATGGTCCCTTGCAACTCCCTCTTCCCAAAGCTGAGGTTCATCCCAAGCCTCTTAAGGGACCATTATGTCAAAATGCTGCCTCTGGTCTGGCTGCCCATTCATACAGCATAGTATATGATCTGGCCCAATCTCCTGCTGCCATTTCAACACTGGAACTCCTCCAGTCGTGTCCTTCTCAAAAGAGGGCTCTACTATCTGTCGTGGGCGCTGTAGATCCTGTTGATGACCAATTGATTGTTTTCGACGCCCGTCAGTCAGACCATCCCCCTCTTCCTTTTTCAGTTGCTTTCCAAATCCCAGTCAAAATCCGAAAGCCAATGTTGCTCGGTGTATTATTGATGAGGGGGCATCTACCTGCGTAATGTCCGCTTCAGCTTGGAAACAACTCGGATCCCCTGAACTGGCCCCTTCCACCATCACCCTTCGTGCATGGGATGGCCATGCCTCCCAGCCCATTGGCCTATTTCGTAACTATCCTATCACCCTTGCCGGCAAGACTGTTTGTGTCGACGTTGAAGTTATCGACGCCCCTCTTGACTACAACATCCTTTTGGGGCGTAGTTACACTTATTCCATGTCAGTCGTTCCGTCCGCAGTCCACCGCAAGATATTTTTCACTCATAATGGCAAGATTGTCACCATTGACCAGTTGACTTACCATGAACCAAAATCTCAGACCTCCCCTGAGTCCACCATCTCTACTGTCACCAACAATCAAACTGTTGATTCTTTGACCAGCGTTTCCCTCGACGTCTACAAAGACTCCTCCTTGCTTGGCACCTTTTTCGACTCCCCTCCCGTCTCTGATCCTAACTTGGCGAACGTTTTCATGATGCAATCATATTGGGCTAACCTTACAGAGCCCACTTTGGCTAGTCAGCAACCTCAACCTCAACCAGCTCCTAGCCCTTCGCCCCCGTTAGCCACCCTTCTTCCTTCTGAATCTTCTTCTACAACCACTCCTCATGGGTCGATTCCACCTGAAATCAACCCCCTTGGCACCATTCCTCCTGGCCATTTCCATGCTAGTCAGATCCCTTTTCTCGCTCCCCCTCCTGGAGCTTATTCGGTCCCTACCTTGGCCACCCTATCCCTCCCCAACTTGACCTTGGGTATACCCGTCTAGTATCTTGACCCCCCAGCCACCACTCTGCCCGGTCAACCTAAACCATATATTACTTTGACCCCGGTTCAACCAATCCCTACGACTTCTCTTGTTACGCTGGTACCTCAGTCACCTCAACCAACACTGCCTCCTGTTACAACCGCTTCGAGTAAAACTGGCAAAGCTCGCAGGGAGGCATCAAAGGACAAACCTACCCCACCCAACCCTACCCCTCCTCGGCCTCCCAAGCATCCCATCCAGTGTGCTATGTGTGATGTTGTTGGTCACACCACTCATACCTGCCCTGAATTACCACCTCTCAAGACCATGGTTAATGAAACGTCTCCAGAATCAGACATCCCAGAAGTCCATGTCACCATACCGGATTCTACCCCTAAACTTAAGAATTTGCGTACCAATCACCCTTGTTCTTTGTGCAATTTCCATGGCCACGATACCCACCTTTGCCCCCGCCTTGACGAGTATCGTGCCTCTTTAGCCACATACCGCCAATTCGAAGCCGCCCTCGCCTGTAATCCTTCTTCCCTCACACAGGACCACCTGTCTACCACGATTACCATTCCTCCTCTTGATACCGAAATGACCGAGACTTCAGCTACCATTTCCTACCATTCCTCATCACCGCAATTCTCGAATACCAACCCCTTAGTACCTTCCCCCAATGCTTCGCCTGATCATTCAACTGCTCACTCTGTCACCTCACATAACATCGTACCTGTGAGCCCTTCCCATCACAATCAAGAGTCTCATCCCTCTACCTCCTCAGGTCAACCTCTTCCATCCTCTCTTCCCATTTTCCAGTCTGATGAAGACATCATGGAAGCCATGACCAACCCTGATTTTCCATGGGACGATATGCACCATCGTGCATATTTCCTCCCACATCAATCCCATGACCAATATGCCCTCGAATCCAAAGACTTCATTCCTGATAAAGTCGATTGGTTCAAAAACCCCATCCCTGCACCTGATGCTTTCGAAGAAGGCAATATGGCTAATATCTCTCCCACCATCAAAATCAACATTTCTATCAAGCCAGGTATTGAAGAACATATCACCATGGGCGCCCAATGCACTCCGGAAGAAATTGAAGCCTACACGAAACTCTTCAAAGAATTCTGTGATGTTTTCGCCTGGTCATACTCAGAAATGCCCGGACTCGATCCTGCCATTGTCGAACATCACATCGACACATGGCCTGATGCCATTCCATTTTGTCAAAAGTTGAGACCCATCCATCCTTCTAGACATGAAGCCATCAAATCTGAAATCGACAAGCTCCGATAGGCTGGTTTCATTTACCCCATTGAATATACCACTTGGGTGTCTAACCCAGTTCCTGTCCTCAAAAAACAAGGCACCATTCGTGTTTGCATCGACTTTCATGATTTGAACAAAGCTTGACCCAAATACAACTTCCCCACACCATTTATTGACCAAATCATCGATGAGTGTGCGGGGCACGAGATTCTCTCCTTTATGGATGGCTTCTCCGGATACAACCAAATTGTTATCCATCGTGATGATCAACTTAAAACCGCGTTCATTAGTCCGTGGGGCACTTTCGCATACCGAGTCATGCCATTTGGCCTTAAAAACGTCGGCGCCACCTTTCAACGAGCCATGTCTTATTGCTTCCATGACTTAGCCCATATTATCCTTGCCTATTTAGACGACCTTACCGCACGTTCTAAACATCGGGCGCAACACCTTCATGACCTGCGTACCATTTTTCTCCGATGCCGCAAGTATAACATTCGCCTTAACCCTTTGAAATGTGTCTTCTGTGTTCCCGCCGGTCATCTCCTCAGCTTCATCATGTCTAAAGACGGGATAACTCTTGACCCTTTGAAGGTTCAAGCCATTCTTGAACTTCCTTTGCCTCGTACCTTACGCCAGCTACAAAGTCTCCAAGGCAAAGCTAATTTTCTTCGTCGATTCGTTCCTAACTATGCCACTACCACACATGGCTTCCTTAGACTTCTTCGATCTCACACCCCTTTTGTCTGGGATACATACGCTCAAGAGTCTTTTGATGCCCTCAAGCATGCTCTCACATCCGCTCCCTTGATCCGTCCCCCTGACTTTGAACGAGATTTCATCCTATACATCTCTGCTTCCACATATTTGGTTGCTGGTGTCCTTATCCAGGAGGATGATAACGGTGTCGAACATGTGATCTATTATGTCAGTAAGAACCTTGCCGGTCCACCTGTGTCCTACTCGCATGAAGAAAAATTAGCACTAGCTGTCGTGTTCTCGGTCCAAAAATTGCGTCATTATATCCTCATGCGTTCCACCAAGGTTGTGACTGATTCCAACCCCATGGCTTTCCTATTGAGTCGCCGCATCCTCAATGGAAAGTACGCCCGTTGGGTCGTTATTCTCCAAGAATTCGACCTTGAATTTGTCACCCCAAAAAGTAAGAAAGGTTTAGTCCTAGCTGAACTCATTTCTGATTTTCCTACCCAGACGCAAGATACTCCTATTAATGATGCTCTTCCAAATGAACATTTTTTTGCCATCACCACCGAAGATCCTTGGTACGGTGATATCCTTACTTACTTGCGAACCCAAAAGTTCGCCCTTCACCTTGATCGTGATGCTCGACGACGTATCCGACACCAAGCCTCTCGCTACCTTTTAATCGGTGATGACATTTATCGTCGCAGCATAGATACCGCCCTTCGTCATTGCCTCACCCATGCTGAAGCCGAGCAAGTCCTAAATGCCTATCATAGTGGCGCTTGTGGCGGCCACCTCTCCGGCCTCACCACCGCCCAAAAAATCATGCGTGCTGGGTATTTTTGGCCTTCTCTCTTCAGTGATTGCATTGAAGTAGTCAAACACTGTTCCAATTGCCAACATTTCGCCCCCAAGGCGCGAGCTCCTCCCTCTCCTCTCCATCCTGTCATCACAGCTGGTCCTTTTTGTAAATGGGCCATCAACTTTATGGAATGTCGACCTCCATCTGCTGGTAACCACAAATATATCATCATGGAGGTTGACCACTTCACAAAATGGGCTAAAGCTATGCCTACGTTCAACAATATGGCAGCCACTGCAGCCCTCTTTTTCTTTAACCATGTCATTGCTCGATTCGGAGTTCCAAAACAGTTAGTCTCGGACCATGGCCGACATTTCGAAGATTATATTTGGCATGAGCTCTCCTCCTTATTGGGTTTTGAACACCAATATTCATCTTCCTATTACCCCCAAGGTAATGGCCAAGTTGAAGCGGTCAACAAAATTCTTAAGACCATGCTTCAACGAATGGTGAATAAACACAAAACCAATTGGCATCTCATGCTCTTCCCTGCTTTGTGGACCTATCGTACTTCTGTTAAAACCGCCACTGGTTTCACTCCTTTCCACCTTGTCTTTGGTGAGGAGGCAGTCTTACCAATCGAATGTGAAAAACCTTCCCTTCATTTGGCCGTCGAACTTCTCCCTGATACCCAACATCTAGAACAACGACTTATCATGCTTAAGCACGCTTCTGAAGATTGTCGTGTTGCATTACAAACTCTTGAAGCGGCCAAAAAGCGCACCAAAGCTCAGTATGACCGAAAAGTGCATCCTCACACCTTTCATGAAGGTGACCTTGTTCTAGTATATGACCAGGCCCACGATACCCTCGGTCATGGGAAGTTCGACTCATTATGGCTAGGTCCTTACATCATCAGTAAAAATCTTGGGAAGGGGGCATATCTTTTAGAGGACTTTGAAGGCCACCCCCTTCCTAATCCTCACAATGCACTCTATCTCAAGAGGTATTACCCTTAGCATTTCCCGCTCGAAATGCATGTTTTAATTTCTTGTAGATAGCCAGCATATGTTTGTTTTCATCAGTCACTACTTCACCAGGACACATGTTGTCCACGAAGTCTTCCTTTCCTCCTTTTTCAAATCAGATTTCCTCACTTACAACACTTTTCCTTGGGGCACCACTTAGCCTCCATCTTTATTCTTGTCTGTGTCGATTTCCGTCATGAGATACCATTTCATACTCATGTTTTTCGGGTCCCCTTTGGACCTTTCATCATTTCAACATCATCATTAGTCTTCGTCTGGGTACCTTGGATCCAACCCCTTTTCAGCATGTTCGCGATACGTATACTCGGTGATCCAGTGATGCCACA
The DNA here is from genome assembly GCA_034641835.2 of Pinus albicaulis. NCBI lineage: Eukaryota > Viridiplantae > Streptophyta > Pinopsida > Pinales > Pinaceae > Pinus > Pinus albicaulis. The sequence goes on from JAXQQM020088204.1 coordinate 118,845, forward strand.
GCAGCTATTAGTGCTTCTCGGGAATGTGTGAGATGTCTCAAACCTCATGAAGGGGTAGCCCTGCAGGTAGCCCCCCACATGCCCGGATGACTTCATTCCCGCCCTTGATGCAGCTCCTCTCATTTGATGATATCGGCTTCAACCGCTTGCAGCGCCATTTTCAATTCACATGTCTCTATCAGATTTTGAGAGCCCTTCCCCATGTGTAGGGGGAATTTGGGTATATTTGTATCTCATGTACTACCATATTATTGTATAAGTCCTGACGATTATTCCAGGCATCACATGTATGTGGGATTCATCCTATGATTTATCTGGCTCATGTTTCGGCCAGCACATGCTTCATTATTACGTTCCGTGGTTTTCCGGGTGCCTTATTCTTTGTAATTTGTCTCGGCGAGCATAGGTATGCCTCCCCCGCTGCCTTTAGCACAGGTACCACTTCATAAACTAGAGACTTGTTGCACCTATAAGTCTCATCTCCTCAGGGTCTAGTCCTTTAGCACATCAGACAACCTTACATTTCTCTCTCTCACTTCCCTCTCGATATCTAGTGATTGAGTTCTTACAACGTACTTCGGTCATACGATTTGCTCCTAACACTCGTACGTTGGGGGGCAATCTGTTACACCATTTTTTTGGTCATCTAACCTATTATTATTAGATGAACCTAAGTACACCATGTAAGACCAATTTTACCCTAAGTAAAATTTCTTTCACCATATAAAATAACTCATTTGTTTATATTTCCTGGTCATATTTAACCCAAAATAAGGAACTTAATTAAATAAATCCTCATTTATTTAATTATTCCCTAAGAATAAGTTATTTAAATCATTATTTAAATAATATTCTTAGTTAAATTTGACTAAATCATCCATAAATAATTAAATAAACCATTATTTATTTAATTATATTCCCATCACTTCCCTAAAATGATAAATAAACCATTTATTTATTTATTATTTATAAATAAAGGAATTTACCCAAGTCAAGAACCCTTTTCCCTCCAACAAATATAATAAAATATTCCTAAAGGGTGCTTCTAGAATTCGATTAATAATATTTTATTCATGCACCGATTTCTAGACCGCCCCAATATTTTGTTATAAATAGGGGGGTTTTCCCCATTCATTGGTCACCTTCATTGCATTAGATCACTCTGGATCTACTCTTGGTCACCATTTTCCATTTTGTTTTGTGAACTCCCATTGAGTTCTATGTTTGTTGTTCTACACCCATAAGAGAGAGAAATGTTAGATCTGAAACACTGAGGACTTTCAAGAACCCATCCCACTAAGGAGAACCGGAAGACACCTTTCTTGTTTTCCTCTCAGGTGCCCCATTCTTTAATATAATACAAAATTCTTTTAAATACATTCTTCTTGTCTTGTCCATTGGATTTATGGAGCCATGTTATATTTTATCTGCTTAATGTCTTTTGTGCTTAGATCTGAATTTGTGCAGCAAAATTAAAGATATTTTGCAGCCATAATCGATGTTAGGGCTATTTTTTATGTGTAGCTAAAGTGATCTTTTATGACGAAAGAATCATACGACCATACCTCCAAAGACGACCAAAAGGCTAATACCTCAAAGACCACTAATTCAACAACAGTTACTGATCCAAAAAAGAATCAAGTTGACTCAAAATCATCAAATCCTAAATATTCTACTGAGAATTACAAATTTGACAAAGCATCTGTTAACACTCAAAGTATTCCTAAAAAAACAATTAAAGATAGTATAAACCAGGAAACTCAAATAGAATATAAAATAAAACCTCAAGCTAAAGGTAAAACTATTGAAACACAAGAAAAATCATCCCAAACAATAGTTCCAAAAGATGAAATAATTCAAGCTATCAAATCTCAATCAACATTTAACATTCAATCTGAAATATCTAAGTTAAATATAATTGTTCCCTTAGTTGAATTGACTAAAAATGACTTGTATAGATCTATTATTAATGAAACTTTGAATGTAAATGAAAATGAGGATACAATCAATATGAGTGATAATAGACCTGAATTAATATTTGGTCCAAATGTAGATGGTAAGCATTTAGATGGGTCAGTAACTCCATTTTATTTAAGTCTTACTATACATGATTATATATTACACAATGCTATGCTAGATACTGGAGCTTCCCATAACCTAATGCCTAGAGCAATAATGGAAACCCTGAATCTAGATGTAACCCGACCATATAAAGATATTTTTTCATTTGATTCATCTAAAGTCCAATGCATACGATTGATTAAAGATATGTGTGTAAAATTAGTCCAATATCCTGGTAAAAGCATGATCATGGATGTTGTGGTAGCTGATATCCCGCCAAAGTGTGGCATGCTTCTTTCTCGCTCATGGGGAGCAAAGTTGTAGGGATCTCTACAACTTGACATGAGTTATGCCACTATCTCGGTATTTGGGTAGCCCAAAAAGCTTTACAGAGAAACCTTAATGAAGTTTATGATCAGCAATGCTGAAAGACCTACCAATTACGCAATCTATTCAACTCCTACTAATATTGATTCCTTTATTCTCTGTAACTCTGATCATAATAATAGCCAAACTGAACTCACTGATAAGAAGCCTAAAATAATGGATGATTACATTGGTAATGAGGCTTTATGGCATTTTGATTTTGATGGATCAGTGAATAAATCAGGAGTTGGAGCTGGTGTATGGATTACCAACATTGAAACTAGCCATTCCCAAGGACATGCCTTTAGATTGAATTTCAAATGTACCAATAACATGGCTGAATATGAGGCTTTAATATTAGGTCTTCAAATCATTAGAAAATTGGGAGGGCAACGAATATTAGTCATGGGAGATTCTGAGTTAGTTATCAAGAAAATAAACGCATAATACTTTGTTCATAATCTCAGACTGGCCAGATACAGGGAAACAGCACATGATTTGGTTGAAGATTTATTAGAAAGCAAGTTTGCTATCATTCCTAGAAAATAGAATCTTCAAGCCCATCGTTTAGCAACCTTTGCCATCACTTGCAAATTTCCATTTTCACCAATACAAAAATACACTGTTGAATTCAAACACAGACCTATTGTCCCAGATAATGTAAAATACTGGCAAATTTTCTCAGAAGATGAACAAATCTACCACTTTTTGAACAATGAGCGAGAGTTTCAAAACTTCCAAATTGATAATGATTGTAATATAGATTCACCTTGTACTATAGATTCAAATTTCTGTCAAATAGATGATTTAGATGTACATAATTTTGATAAAACTACTATATTTACTCAGAGTGACATAGATGAATTAGAAAAAGTAGATATAGAGGAAATGATGGAAGATGAACCAGATTTGATTGATTTAAAACATAACATTTTACCCAGAGGTTTAACTCTCCTAGAAGACTTGTTTGATTCCAATGATGTCCCCAAAAGGCCAAAAATGGAACCAGTCAGGTCTGATATAGAAGATTATAACTTAGGGACAAATGAAAAACAAAAAATGATCAAACTATAAAAATCCTTGTCATTAGAAGAAAAGGTTAAATACATAGAAATTTTGAAAGAATATTAGGATGTTTTTGCATGGGGTTATGAAGATTTGAAAACACACAACAAAGACATAATTCATCATAAGATTCCTTTGAAAGAAAATCAAAAACCTTTTCAACAAAAACTAAGAAGGATTAATCCAATTTTGTTACCCTTAATCGAGAAAGAAGTTAAAAGAATTTTTGATGCACAAATAATTTCACCAGTCAGGTATTCTGATTGGGTATCTAATTTAGTGCCCACCAGAAAAAAAATAGGAGAAATTTGACTGTGTATAGACTTGAGAAATCTCAATAAAGCTTCCTTGAAAGACAATTACCCCTTTCCTAAAATGGATCATATTTTGCAGAGCGTGGCAGGTTCTTCAAGAATTTCTTTACTAGACAGTTTCTCTGGTTATAATCAAATTCTTGTTCATAAAGATGATCAAACTAAAACTTCATTTACCACTCCTTGGGGAACTTTCATGTACGTGAAAATGCATTATGGATTAAAAAATGCAGGAGATGCTTTTCAGAGGGCAATGGATATTGCCTTTGCCAAGGAGATCCATGTATTTTTAGTTATCTATCTTGATGTATTACTGTCTTTTCAAAAACCAATGATGAACACTTAGATCACCTGAGACAAGATTTTATCAAGTGTAGAAAATATGGTATATCCCTTAATCCTAAAAAGACTCTTTTCAGACTAGAAGAAGGAAAACTATTAGGTCACATAATCTCCAAAGAAGGCATTAGAATAGACCCTGCAAGAATTGAAGCTATTTTGAACATTCAACCACCAAGAAACATAAAATAACTTCAAGCATTTTTGGGTAAAATTAATTTTTTAAGAAGATTTATCTCTAATGTAGCTGAAATCATAAAAGAACTCAACAATATGCTTAAAAAGGACTCGGAAATAAAGTGGAAAGTAAAGGCTAAATAATCTTTCGAATCCACAAAACAGGCCTTGAAAAAAGCACCAGTCCTCATTAACCCAGATTATACAAAATATTTCATAATATTTTCCTTTGCATCTGAACACACCATAGCTGCAGTTCTTCTGCAGAAAAACAATCAAGTTTTTTAATAGCCAATTGTGTTCTTTAGTAAAGCCCTCAGAGATGCACCTCTGAAGTACAATATAATGGAAAAATAGGCTTTAGCCCTGGTTAAATCCATAAAGGATTTCAGAGTTTACATACTTCATTCCCACATCATTGCATATGTCCCCAATATAGTAATCAAAGATATTCTGACACAAGATGGACCTGATAGTAGGAGAGGAAAGTGGATTGCCACTATCCTTGAGTACGATATGGAAATTAAACCAACAAATCTCATTAAAGGACAGGGTTTAGCCAGATTGATGGTCGAATCAAATTGAAATGCTTTAGACATTAATTTCATTGCACAAATAGATGACCAGGAGGAGATGGCAACTCCATTGATAAGTGAGGCCTATCTAGACTCACCATGGTACTCTGACATTATCTTTGTACTAACACATTTACAACCTCCTCCTGGGCTAACTAAAACCAAAACAAGATTCATCAAATAGAAAGAAACGAGGTTTTTTATCTTAAACAATGCAATTTACTGGAAAGAAAGTAGTGGGATTTTACCAAATTGTTTATTAAAATTTGAGGCTAACAAAATTCTTGAGGAATTTCATGCAGGAGACTGTGGAGGCCACCTATACTGGAAGAGCACAACAAACAAAATACTGAGAGCTATTTTTTACTGGCCAACTTTATTTTCTAATGTTAAAAAATTTGTTACCTCCTGTCACAAATGCCAAAGTTTTGAAGGGAAAAATAAACTATTGCCCTTACCTTTGAAGCCCATATCAACCAAAAGGCCATTTCAACAATGGGAGTTAGAATTCATTGGTGAAATCCATCCCTCATCCTCAGGCAAACATAAATAGATTTTAACTGCTACAGATTACTTTACCAAGTGGACAAAAGCCATTCCTACTAGGCACGCCACTGATACAGTTATAATCTCATTTATAGAAAGTAATATTTTATCAAGAGTTGGATGCCCACATAATATTATTACTGACAATGCAGCTGCATTCAAATCTAAGAAAATGATTTCTTTCTATCATAATACCATATTACCTTAGGTCATTCCACTGCTTATTATCCCCAAGGTAATGGTTTAGCCGAATCCTCAAACAAAAGCTTAATCAACATCATCAAAAAATTACTCCAAGAAAACAAAAAGACCTGGAACAAAAAGCTAGTCTATGCCTTATGGGCTGATAGACTTACCACAAAAAATTCTATTGGAACTTCACCCTATCAGATTGTTTATGGAATAGATGCAGTTTTCCCCTCTTCCTTGGGTGTTCCAGTCATGAATATTATCCAAGAATCAGAGGTGGAAACAAATGATATTCAACGAAGAATCAATGAAACCATACATCTCCAACAAAATGGGAAGAATTTTATGAAAAATCACAAGTTTTACATGACAAAATCAAAAAGATTTTTGATAAAAGGATTAAAGATTTTTCATAGGAGATCAAGTTTTGAGATGGGATTCATGAAGAGAAGATAAAGGGAAACATGGAAAGTTTTACTTTCTATGGAAAGGACCCTATGTGATATATGGTTACAGAGGTAATAATTTATTTTTCATTAGGAATTTGGATGGAACTGAACTGCAAGAAGGACCAGTGAATGGTAGGATGCTGAAACACTACTATTCTTTAGAATCACTCAAAAATTAGATTGATTTACTTTATCATTGTAAATATTCATTGCAAGTGTGTATATTGGATTGGAGATTTTATCTACAAAGTTGAAGCCCGAAGAGAAGGCCCTAAGCTTTGCAGTATAAAATGTCATAAGTACGAATTGTTGTAGAAAACATAAGACAATTACATGATCACCAAGGTCAAAGATGAAGGCTACTGATCTCAGAGTTCTTGACATTCCACTAGGAAATGCCATCCCCAAGTGAAGCTGATGTTAGTAACCTATAAATATAGGATTCATAATTTTGACTTGACTGATGGTAATCTTGTAAAAATGTACATACTTTTCCTTCTGCAAGTTGTATTCCCATATTTTGTAAAAAAATCAAAAAATCAAAAAATCAAAAAGAGGGTAAAAATTCCTAAAAGAAAAATCAAAGGACTTAGAAAAAATAGTATACCCCAAAAGAAAAAAGATAAATAAAACATGAAAGTGTGCAAGTCTAAATTCCACTACTTTTACTTTTTGTAGTTGATTATGGAAGAGTGTCAATAAATACCATAATCTATGATGAGTTGAACAATTTAATCTTGACTCGTCATTTTTCAATTTCAAATGTTGTAGATAGAGAATAAACAATTGTCATATAGTTTAATCATGATAATTCATTAGTTAGGTAGAGAATAAAATAATCCAACAATTTAATATGGATTCTTGGATGTAATAAGTGTAGAATTAGATAGTTTACTGCTTTCAAAAAGAATAAAATGTTGTAAGGTTGCTAGTTCAAATGCACCTGATTAAAATAGAAGGAAAAAATGTTAGAAGATAATGATTGGGTAGGTAGAATAAGGTGGGATACATCATTGTAAATATATTTTATCGGGCTACAAATAGATAATTTCCCCTCCCAATAGCAATTTGATATTCTAGAATGTCAGTCAAAAAGGTTGAAGGCATTTCCTTGACTTTTGTTGGGACCGGACCCAAGGCTCAATGACTGACTAGTTGAAAGTGTTAAGTTTCTATATTAATCCCAGAAATTTTTCTGATTTACCCCTTCATGCACTCATCGCCATTAAAATTCATAAGTGAGAACTCTTTTCTTACTTAAATGTTACAAAAATACCCGTTTGATTAACCTCCTCCATTTTACAAGACATAAAAACCCTCAAAAGCACATTATATTCTAAGTAAAAGTGATTGAGTTATAATAATGAAGATTTTCTTTAATTTTCACTTTTATTAGTTATATTTATGTATTTTGAATATTCACTTTCCCCTTTGTCATATTAACCATAAATTATATATTAATTCCCTACCAATTATCCTAATCCTATTAATATAGCTCCCTTTTATTTAATATCCCCAAAACCCTCTTATTATATACTTTTCATGTCAAATATATTAAACACATGTTGAAAAACATCTCGAAATCATCCCTTTGACATGAAACTTATCCATAATAAAATATATCCTCTCCCCTATCGTTTTAGACCTTTGACAAATCTGAAACTATATAATAAAAATTATATTGAAAATGCGCAATTTATTTACACAGTGTGTATATAAAACATCGAAGAAGAAGAAGTTTACTCGCCTTTCCCCTTATAAATTTTACCCAAGGTTAAAGCTTTGACCTTATCCCATTTTCCATATACATATCCCCTTACCACAATATTAAACTTTGGTTAGATATCGAAACCCGCCCCATTCTATGTGTAAAATCTTTTTATACATAAATAAAAATGAAGCATCCTCACATTCGTTCCCAACCCTCCGATCATCCTAATATTTTTAATCATACGGTCTAAACTAAACCCGATAAATCATTCCCCCGCCCCCACCATTCCCTATTGGATTGATTTTAAACCATCGATCCTTTCTCATCAAATCAACGGTGCTTATCAAAGTACTCGGTCCCAGCTTATTTCCCAATAGCTTCCTGATGCATCTCATTCGTTCGCTTCACTCAACCAAATCCGATGGCGTGGATCCCATACCACATTATCAAAGTGATCGGGCGAAGTTGAAAAAAACAATTGTGATAAAAGTTGTTTTACGAAACCACTACCCGCTACATGTCCTAATTTTACTAGATCGCATTGCAAAAGAAAAAAACCAGTTACCGCCGAGAAGCAATGTAATAACCATTAATGGTTTCGCCTTCAAACGCTCAAATCATTCCCACCATTAATATCAACCTACAATAAATGTTATGTTTATTAATAAGACTTGAGGTTTTCAACCTTAGTTCTCATTGTTTACATGCATTTGCGCTTACACCCTCTCAGAAAACACTCACAGACACCATTTTGAAACCATTTTTAATCCCATAAGCCATTTCCCCTCTTAAATTGACCTCCCAATACTCCCAGTGCCTTCTACCAAACAAGCTGCAACCAGTTTGAAGATTGGTACCACCTGCAATCCTCTTCGACCATGGCCATACCTATTTAAAGGTATTTTTCAGTAATCCAAACCTGGAAATTCTTAATTTTCAAGAAAAATTAAACCACTTGGAATTTAAAAGCCAAAAGTACTCATCTAAGAGTACTTAAACATTGAAAAAACAGGGAAAACCCTATCAAAATTTTTCTGGAATTTGCCACTTCCACCCGAAGAATTTTGACCATCCAAAAGCTATTCCTAGGATGAAAATACCTTTAAATTATTGAAAAAATCCATCAAAATCCCTTTCCAACCCTTTGCACATTGAAAATATGCATTTTCCTCATAAAACCCTCACCCAGTTTCTGAATTCTTCCTCAAAAGCTGCTTAATTAACCTCCTTTTTTCAAAAAGAGCTAAGAAAACAGTCTAATATTGCTCAGTTGTTTTTAAAATGACTAAAAATCAGGTCACCCATAGAACTGGAGGTCCCAAACATCAGAATCCTGCCTCCAGCAAGCTTCCAAACCCCAAACATTCCAAAATTGATAAACCTACTCCTGTCCTTAATGCAGATTCTACTGAGGTAGTCAGACCATTGCAGCCTTCTGTCACCTCTGAAGAGAACAATCCCTTAATTGACTTAGACTACAAAATTGCTGATGCTACCTTAGAATTTGATCTACTAGAAATACATAGCTGGTGTCAGGAAAAATTTGAGAAAAAAGTGGAAAATGATATACCTCTATGGGACTCCAGCTTACCCAAATATGTGGTTCCCATCACACATCCAGCCCAAGATTTCATTAGGTTGTGTCAGATGCACTATATCCCTGACCAAAGATGCATGGTGAACAAAGATAGTGAAGTCTTGTTCTACATAACTGCTGAAGAAATCAATGATATGCTCCAACTAAGCCATGAGCCATGAGTAGTATCATTGTCAATACAATATTTGACTCAGATGTATTTGGATCTAGATTTTCCTAGGAAGTTTGAGATCCTTCAAAATTTCATGCCTAATCATGTCAACCTTCCAAAGGTAAATCCACCTTATGATACTTTTGACTTCCCTGAGGGCTCGAGATAGATCATTTCAATGCTCTCCTTCATTTTAGGCTATGTTAATGATGAATTTACAGATGCCTCCATTTTAGGGTTCCTCTCTACTTTGTCTCCTGGAAAACAACCATAATTGGTCTTTGACTTTGCCAAATTCATTACTGATAATATACATTATCAGCTAATAAAATTACCTTAGGAAGGAGTGTTTATATATACATCATATCTGTTACATCTCTTCCTATTTTCTCAGGCAGATAATTTTCCAATTGCATTAAAGAAGATGGATATGGAGGGAGAACCTCTTTTAGTAATATTCTGGACTTCTCTTCTCAGAAAAAACAGCAGTGAATACAGCTATAGTGATTTCAATGATTTGTTTATCAGACCTGCCATAAGTATGTTAGAAAAAGTAGAGCCACCAAGGATCAATGAAGAAATCAAAAGAATTTTACAGTTGTTTGAAAAATGTAAAGTTGGAGATTGGTATTTGTATAAAAATCACACAGAAATCAGAGTGTATGGTGCAATCTTGGCTCCTTACAAACTACCAAAGTTTCTAACTACAAGGATTTTTGCTTTGGAATACTTAAGACAGATTTGAAATGCAGATGCAATGAAATTTATAGCATCCAAAAAGAAAGCACAATTCAAGTTGAAAATTCAAATTGGCTCTTTCATAGTCAACAACATAGATGCTTTGAAAGAGGTAAGCAACAAATTATCAGTATTCAAGTTCCAAGAAAGCTTTTACTGGAACTATGACCCTCAAGGTATTCTGAGCAACCTTAGGGTCAAATGTAAGTTAACTCCATTCCTCCATGAATCAAAGCCACTAATTGGAAAATATGCCAATCAGATGGAATGGGTTGCAAACACTTTAATTGATGATGATCAGGAGATGCAAATATATAATCTGCAGGAAAATCAGATGGACAGTACACAGATGGTTACAGTTAACCAACAAGTAGAGGTATCCAATAAAAGGCCAAGAAAAGAAGAATGATATTTGGCAGAGACAATCATTGAAAATAAATTTAAAACAGTCTACAGCAAAAAGTCCAAAATTAATACTCTAGAAAAAGGAGTCATAGATGTAGATGATAATAATTATCAACAAACAGATGATGAGGCCACAATGATTGTTAATGAAACACTCAGGGAAATTAAGGATGAACAGGTACAAGCAAAGGGAAAAGGCAAAGAAATGATTGAAGCAGATATGGAAGCTCCCTCTTCCTCTAAAACAACAAAAGAAACAGATTCTGATATTCAAAAAAGGTTCAAGAAGATCAGGTAAAAAAATGAGGAAATCAAGAATGAAGTTTATTCTAAACTTCTGAAGGAAAAGCACGGAGATAAAGACAGAATTGTAACAACCTTTGATTACTCAACAAATAAATGATTATGTCTTTTCTCCAGCCAGTAGTAACAGATCCAAAGTCAGCAACAGACTACAGGAAAATAGAGTTTGAAGTGAATGATGATACTATACATGAACTAGATCAGATTGAGTTCCATAGAAGTGCTTCAAAGATGCTGTATTCAAATGTAGTAAGAGAAACCATGAGTACTACCATGCTTCAAAAGACTGTATCTAATTTGTAAAATCAAATGAAATTAGATAAATCATCTCTACATGCTAAGGATTTGAGGATCAAGTCCTTAGAATATTTGGTGATAGAAACAGGAGCAGATCCCTCCAATACTGAAATTGCTAAGAAACTGATAAGACAGAAGAATGAAGATATTGCTGCCTTAAGAAAGCAACTCAAATTGCCACAGAGTGAGCACCCTCAGGCAAAAGAAGTTCTTCAGGAAAAGACAGAAAAGGAGGAAACTATGCAATTGGTTTGAAAATGACAGCTCAGATTAAAGATATGGAAAATCAAATAGAATCTCTAATGCAAGAGAATGAAACATTGAAGAAAGCTCATGAAATCTCCATTCCCAGAGTTATCCCAACTGTAATTATAGCTGGTCCCTTTACATTGGCATAACATTTGGCACCGAAAGTAGTATTGGCAACTGTAGTGTCAATTACTTCTAAAGATATTTCTACCACTTCTTCATCTACATCACAGGTAAATCAAACAGGTCAAACAGCTGCCATAGTCAAGGCTATGGAAGACATGTCCTTGAAAGATAAAGAAATAATCAATCTGAAAGGTACCATCAGAAATATTGAAACATCTAACAGAGATGTATTAATTACATCCAAAGGACATGAGTAGAGAGCCAACAAATTGCAGGAACAGGTAAAGATTCTACAACAACAGGTTAATCTCATTGAGAAGGTATATTACATCAAGAATTATCTCTGAAACAACATCATTCAGGGCATACATTTACAATGGCCCTCGACCCAAATTATTTATGAACAAAAAGAGTTACTCAAAGCAGCACAAATATAAATTCAGAAGACAAAAGAAGAACTAGCTGAAAAACCTACTCAAGCCATGAAGCTTATTACATTTATGAATAGCAAACACAGAGAAGAGCTTGAAGAGCTAAAAATTCAGGATATAACTGAAAGTATACTACAAATCAAGAAAGTCCTGAATAAGAGAAATATGATGAATAATTTGGAGGATAGATGCAACGACATGAACTTGGCAATCACAAGATTTTGGGCCAAATACACAGTACTAACACAGGTAGGCCTTCCAGAAATTCATGCTTTGAATGAAAATTTGGTGGTACAGAAGGATTATGACAAAAAAATCAGGGCTTATGCCAAAGAGCAAGTCAGAAAACCTTTACCACAAGGGTCTCCAACTGGTAAAGTCATTTTGGAATATTTTGAGAACTTGTTCTTTTTACAAAATGAGATCAAACATATTTTCATTGTTAAGCCAAAATTTTCTAAGTATACAGAGGTAGATGAAAGTTACAAAAAATTTAAGAGTATGAGAATTCCCAGTGCAGAAAAATGGCAGGAATTCACTAACTTAATCTAAAGATTTGCAGTCAAAGTGTATGAGGGTCAGAAACAGAGTTAAAGAGTATCAGTCAAAATGTATTTTTACTACAGATAATTCCTTATTTTAGAACAATGAAGCAGTAACGAGGCAAATTAAAGAGTATCAGTGATAAAGCAAAGGTTAAAGGATGTGAAATGGAAAGAGTGTCTTTCAAGTTATCTTCAAAAAGATCTTTTTCCAAAATGCCAGCAAGCATTTCCAGCAGCTACAACCCAGCAACAAATTAAGATGATTAGTTCTATATTTTATTGATAAGAGGACATCTTGCCAGTTTGTTTTGCAACTGTCCCTCTTTCTATGTAATAAACTTTATTTTTTCCTAGAGATATTCCTATATGTCTCTCAAATATTTTGTAATAATTTTTGTATAAATACTTCTCTTTTTGAAGTATTAGTGTGGAATAAAATTTGTCAAGACTACTATAGAAATTTTGCTGGATATATTGGACTTTGTGTGAGTCAATTAGTAAAGTAGCAAATTGGAATTAAGATTAAAGACAACATAACTCATGATTCTTATGCTGAACAGATAAGTCAAGTATTTTCCTGTTTTCACTGTTTATCTTTCAAAAGTTCCATACATAGATTTTAAATTTTTCTGTCTTTAATGATTAACTAGGAAAGCTTAAACATGATTAGTGTTAAAAAGCTCCCTGTTTTTTACTAGTTATTAATTATTATATTTTCTGCTGATAACCAGAATTAAGAATTCTTAAATGCTGTTAGTCCCTATTTGACCCCTTCCTTTATCTTCATTTTTGTAACTTAAGGATTCTTAATTGCCCTTTTGTTCAGATTTCACCCATTTCATCAAAAAGCCTATTTCAAACCCTTTGAAGGTCATCTACCCTGCCCTTAGTACATTTTCTCTTTAGACCTTATTTCCTAGCTATGCTTGCCAAGGATTTGACTCCATAGCCCAATGGTCTGGTAGATCCCTCTGTGGTTTACTTTGAAGTACCTTTTATTCCCACCAAACTTTCAAAACAGATCCCACTATCCAATCATACCTATCCTGAAATCTTATAACATAAAATCAAGTTAAATCTTGAGGAGAGATCCTTGTCCAGAATTTAGGAAGGCTAGATCCTGAATTTCAAAAGAGGTTCTTGGTTACCCTGGTTTTCTTTAACTATAAACCAAAATCCCATGACCTAAGAATTAATAGGGTGATAAAACTTCACTTGCCAAGAATCATGGGCACTTGGACATATATGTGTTGCTAGAAAATCACATTATATAGAGGCCTTCTCAGATGTTGAGGAGGAAGAAGAAGATGAACCAAGAAGAGGTCATAGCCCTGACACTTTAGGAGGAGAGCCAACTCCATCAGGAGATGGGGATGCAGCATTTTCTCCTATTAGAGGGGCTCTTGCATATTTGAGAGGAGTACTTAAGTAATTGACCTTAAGAGTTCAAGGTTCCATCTTGAATCAAAAGATTTTTGTTTTGATTAGTAGTGGGGCAACTCACAATTTCATTAATGCCCATCTAGTACAGAGGAGGGAAATACCCACTAATACCTTTGAGGGATTCTCTATTTTGGTCCCAAAAGATAGAACAATGGAATGCATGCATTATGTCCCATTACTATCAGTCACCATGGGAACCTATACTTTGGTGGATCACTTCTTTGTGGTTGACATATTAGACACCAATGTGATTTTGGGTGTTCAATGGTTGATTACATTGGGGAAAATCACCATTGATTGGGAGGCTTTGCAAATGGAATGGGTGGACAAGAAGAGTGGTGAAACTCAAATGATCAAAGGAGTGCATACATATCCCTCACATAATAATTCCACACAAAAAACATAGGTGGATTTGTGCAGTGGAAGCAAGAACCTTATAGGCCCATCTATCATGCTCATGAGGTTGTTGCATGGGACACTCTTATCTAATGGAAAACCACCTGGGAGGCCACCTGATTTAGTTTTTGTGGTATATTTCTCACCACATGATGCTCCAAATTTAGATCCATGAGGGATGGGAGCATTGGAAGACAACCATACAGCACTGGGAGGTTTGAGTAGGCTCAAGGAGGAGGGAGATATTCTTCCCTTATCATCATCACCCACTCTCATTTTTTATTTTTCACTATGGGAGGAGAAGAATGGAAGGAATGGCTTTCCAAAATACACCTTTGGCATGGGAGATGTTGAGGAGAGTAGCAACATGACAACCATTTCTCTTGATACATCATCATTGCTATCATTGTTGGGCAATTTAGATCCATATTGGAAATCCCAACTATTGGTGGATTATTACAAGGATATTCACACTAGTATGATACTTGATGACCAGCTGCATGAAGAGGGTTATCTATTCCATGAAGGAGTCATCTATCATCATGGTAGGATCTTCTTTTCTAGAGCCTCCAAGCTCAAGGAGAAGTTGCTACAAAGGGCCTACAAAAAGTTTTGTTTCAGCCACACCTATTCTATGAGGATCTACAACATCATCATGAGAAGCTTTGAATGGGAAGGTTTTGGAGGAGAACTACATCAGCATTTTCAAGAATGCATGGACCATGTGGAGTTGGGGCAACAATATGACTCTATGAAAGAGTTGTTTCAGCCATCTCTTCCTTCTTTTGAGAGAGGATATAGACTTATACACCACTCCATTTGTATGAGGAGGATTATTAGTGAAGAACATGCTCATGTAAAACATGTTTTATTTTCTAATTGTATGCACTATTTCACCATGTTTATGTAGGCCATGACTCCAAGGAGGAGTAGTGTATCTTGTAAACTTCATGGCCAACATGGGGCCACAAAAATTTCTTAACTTGGCCACTCCCTTGATGGACAAAGGGAGATTTTTCATCATGATGGGTGCTTTCCTAAGGCACCAAATATATATCACACTTTCAGCCATAGTGAGATAACATGTGCAACAAGTAAGTGGTGGGGAAACCACTTACCACATCTAGATTTGATGCAGGCAGGAGATACACTGCACTGGTTCCACATGTGGGACTATGACCCACCTCCATATGCACAAATTTCTATTTGTTTGTACATTTTTTTGCTCCCATACATTGATGATATACTTGTAATTTTATGGGGATGTATGGAGGGAGGATGGGAGGTATGCATGTACCTTATGGGATGGAGGTTATCCATGTGTCTTATGCTACATATTTTAGGGAGGACATTAGGCGAGCCATGATTGTTTCATTTGAGTTATTGTCTCCTTGTGGGATGGACTATTTACATCTCATGAGAACTTTGAAGGAACAATTCATGGAGGCTTGGATTGGTGAACACTTAGCTTATGGAGGAATCTTATCACATTATGGTGTCACCTATGGAGGAGGAGAAGAGTTGCAACACTCACCTTATTAGTTTCTTGAGGACAAGAATTTTTTTTGAGGGGAGGACTGTAATATTCCCAATTAGTCCTAAGCTAATGGAAATATTCATTTTTTGTTTTATTTTTCTGCTTCAGGAATAAAAATGTAAAGGAGGGTCATAAAACTCCTAAATAGAAAATAAGTCAATGCCAACTGTGACAGAGTCTAAATCTTGGCTATGTAAGCAAGCACCCTTAGGTGTGAAAGGGGATAGATGTTTTGACTGGGTCAACCATGACCAAATCTAGAGTGTTGCCTTGGAGGAGTGGCCATTAATGAGGCAGAGCACAGTTTCAGATGGAGATGGCTTGTGTGAAAGAAGCTATTTAATTGAAGGTGGTTTAGGGTTTACAATCTATTAACTTATAAAAGGTAGAGGATGGCAGCATGAAAAGGTTGTTGAAGGATATTGAATTTCTGAAGTATTGTTTGTTTAGACATACAAGCTTTCTTTGGCTATTTATCCTAGATTGCAAATTTTGTTTAGCATTGGGTATTCCTGATTGGGAATCCCACCTCTTCCCATTGAGTAGCTCTTCGGAGAGTCTTGTATTGCATAGTCCACTATCTGTCTTAAGGCCAAGTTTCTTCTTCAAACTACAACATAGATCCTATTGAGGGTTTGGTTGTCTTTGAAAGCTACAGCGAGTGGAGGCTAGATCTACTCAGGTCTAGACCATTCTAGTGCTCCTTTTCAGTGGGGAAGGCTTCTATCCCATTGGCAAGGGTGTATTGGATCATTGGAGCATCAATTTCAGATCTTGGCATGTGGCCAAACATTATCTAAACCCTACAGTGCAGTTTTACTTCCAGATCTGTTTTCTTACTGTAGGTGCTATTGCAGGGTCTTTTGGCTTTGGAGATTTGTTTTTCAACTATTGGGGATCTGCCCTTCACTTTGGAGATCCATTAGAGGGATCATTCTATTGTTTCATATCAGATCATATCTATTTCCATATCTGAATATTTCTGCAGATCGGCTGTCTTAAAACTCATATCTAGAAGTTGTGCATGGTGTAATGCTAAAAACCCCAAGGAGATTCTGAAGAAGAGCCTTTTTAGTGTATGGATTTGTTGTAGTTCTGAATTTTCATGCACTAATTTTCTCTAGATCTAAAGATTAATATTAAGCTAATGTATGCTTAATAAAATAACGCTATCAAGGCATTTTCAGTCAATACATGTGATTTCAGCACCTCTTATTGAGGATTTTATTCTGTTGGAGACTTGTATTTCCTATTTTACATCTTATGGGCCTAATTGTACACCTGATTTTCTATTGTAAATGATAAATAAGAGTCTCCATATTGGCCTCCTGCTCATACTTTGATGATCTACGTTATTTTTTCTGCATATCTTTCATATATTGCTGCAGTCCCTATTTGGGAATATTACACCCTTCCACCTTTAGTATTGATGCCCTTCTCTCTAGCATCTTGTACCTTTCTCCTTCCCGTTGGTCCACCATACCTCAATGGCCACTTGTACCCTCCCTTCCGCCTTTAGTTTTGATGCCCTTCTTTCTGGCATGTTGAACCTTTCTACTTCCCGCTAGTCCGCCATACCTTCCACATTGAATTTCACTATCTACCATCCTTACTTATGTTAAATAGGCATGTACCCTTCTTAGCAAAACTATGTGAGACGTTATAAAATAATGAACATTGAAAGAAATGTTGTTGTCGACATGTAAGGAGCAGTGTGAAGGAAAAACTGGTATTCATGTCGTAGTCGTTTCGATGCCTAGGCAAGGCCACGTCAATCCCATAATGCAGCTCACAAAGAAGCTCTCTTACAAGGGATTTGTCATCACATTTTTCCTACACAATTAGGGCACAACTTCAAAACTGGCACTAGTCTGGATGCATTTTCCCAGCCTCGAGTTCTTTTCCTTGACATTCAGTTAGCGAAAATACCTGATTTCCTACCCGACGAGTTCAAGAGATGGAACAAGCTCCAGGATTTTGCTTAGTTGTTGGATAATATGAAAATACATGTATATGATATCATAAATAATCTGCAACCACTGTCTCCTACTTTGTTTCCGATACTTTCCTCAGAAGGGAGTGCCTCTCGCCAAGAAGCTTTACATGTTGTATGTTTCCTTCTAGATGAAGAATGTGTCAATATTTTCCATCACTTACCATTCATATTTAGGTTATTTCCCCATTCATATTTACCATTCATATTCACTGACATTTCCCCATTTTTCTCAATATCCTAATATTTTTTTCTTCATGTTGTTTTGCAGCAAAATGTGTGCACAGATCGATGATCCACATTCTGGGCGTGACCCCTTTATAGAATACATATATTACATTGGATTTAAAACGAAGTTGAAGTAATGTGATCTCCAGAGTGGTTGCTTTCTATTTTCAAAAAGTCAGAGAAGCAAACTAGGTTTTATGCAATTCCTTCCACAGGTTATAAAGTCATGCAGTGGAGGCTTTGTGGGAGAAAATTCTAGTGTACTATGTTGAGCGATTTATCCCTTTGGCGTACCTTGGCCTCTCATATCCTCACGACTCTGTAGAGACGGGCACAACTTTTTACCAACCAAGTCGCATCCTAGGGTGCCCAGTTTTTCACCAACAAGCCTTGTCCTATTGTGGATTTCACTGCCCAACAACATTTCAATAAAAAACACAATGTTTCATGTTTCCCCTACCTTGAAGAACATATTCTACTCAAAAAAATTGTTGTGGGCTAATTTGTGGAGTCTCAAAAAAATTTCCAATGAAGACGAGGATGATATTGTTGGTTCTAGTAATTTTGGTAGTAGGAATAACACATTGTTGTATATTCGGGTAGCTGCATGTAATTTTTCAGAGAATTTTTTTCCCACGGAGGAAGGTGAATCTGAATGTGTTGATTGGGGTTTTTTCTTGTCTTGTGGTGTTTTCCATGATTGTCACACTTAATTTTTATGGTTGGAAGCGATGGAACTTGGAAATGAGTTATGTTGCAGGCGAGGGTTTTGATGCAACGATGTTGATTATTTTTTCATATAACAAAATTCATATTGCAACTATGAAATTTTATAAGAAGATAGGGAGCAGAGGGTTTGCATATGGTTATAAGGTTTCTCTCACAGGGTTAATCCCAATTATTTTCAAGAAATTGGAGAGGTGCTATGGTGATGAGAAGCAGTTCCGAATGGAGGTGAGCACTATTGGGATCCAACATGTAAATATTGTTCTTCTTAGGGGATTATGTTCTTACGGTGGTTGGAGACTGTTGGTCTATGATTACATTCCCAATGTATCTTTGAATGCATTTTTGTTTAAGGAACAACATAAAATTATGGACTGGAAGGCCCGGTTTCGAATTGCGCTAGGAACAGGAAGGGTGATTTCCAATCTATATTTACATTCCAATGAATATAAAGTGAGTCTTTTTCATCTTGGTTGGGAAATGAATGGAGGGGGAGGGGTTTGCAGGTGAGCTTAAATCCTTCGAGGCGTTTACTTTAGAGGACACATTGGGCTATGGATGAAATATTGAAGAGGGATCACATCTATAAGCCCCCATTTTCAACTAGCATTGATACAAGAGAAGCCAACAACTCTCCTCCTTCATAGTTCTCAGAGGAAATATATAATATTTCAGGAAATATATAATATTTCAGGAAATAAGCTTGTTTTCATTGGGTTTGAGGCACAAAATCCTACTTCCATACATTGGTTTCCTATGGCTTGAGGACCTATGTAGGGCATTGTCCATCTATGTTAATGAGAATTGAATAAGTGATCCGTTATTGTGTCAAATTTATTTCTTTCATGATATCTAATTCACTTAGTATTCCATGGTTACTAGGCCTTGTTGAGTATAATCAAATTTTTCTCAGTTATTTGATGGTTTCTATATCTTATTTAAATGCTAATTTCCACACTTTTATTGCTTCTCACTTTTTTATGGACATTGGACAATAATCAAAATTCGATTTAGCCTTATATCTGTTGTGGAAAATTGGATTACCACTTGGTTATATTACAATTTTTTGAAAGAAAGATTGATCCTTCAAACTGGGAATTTTATCACAATGTAACTAGAATCTACTGGATATAGAAGACTCTATTTTAACTTTGAGTTATAGAATATTGGGAATCGTGGGGTGGTAGTATACATATTT
Organism: Pinus albicaulis; assembly: GCA_034641835.2. Classification (NCBI taxonomy): domain Eukaryota; kingdom Viridiplantae; phylum Streptophyta; class Pinopsida; order Pinales; family Pinaceae; genus Pinus; species Pinus albicaulis. The sequence continues at coordinate 139,000 of JAXQQM020088204.1, forward strand.
TCATAAATAGCTCAAATAGTCAGTTTATTGAAGTTAAATTTTTTGTATATTCTCATTAAAGTTTATGAAAAAAATATTAAATAACACTCAAATTTGAATGGATACGTGAGAGTCTTCTATTTAAGGGATATTCGATTGCAATCCTGTATAGTGCTATGAAAACAAAAGAAAAAGGGTTCTTAATTATGGACATATGATAGTGGTGGAAAAAACCAGATGTGAATTGAAAATCCTAGCTTTGATTTCTCAAGTAACCACTTGAAAATGGGCCAAAACCCTTTTCAAATTACATAATGTTGGTAAACAAGCCTAGAAATTATTGGTGGTTGAAATAACAAGGTTATTGTACGCTGAAATAGGTTTTTGGGGCATGTGCCTCTTTAACATTTGTTGGGCAAGTAAAATTTTCTTTTCAACCTTCATAAGAGATATTTGGGCACCCATAAACAGAGACCTGACCTTCTTTAAAGCTTGTTAGGAATTAGAGAACAATTAAAAAAACACTCTAACAAATTATGTGCTCAAAATATGCATGTAGAACTTAAAAACAAACCTCCTAGAGGAAGTGCTTCCCACATATCACTTATGTTGCATGTGTATTGCTTTTTGTTGGAAATTCCAACACAAAAAAACAACCCCAAACATGGGTATTTTGGGAGCAAAACTCCACATCCAAGGATATGTTGTAGATGTGAAACGGTATGGGGCCCTTGGGAGGTGAATCTTGTAACTCAGTGGCCATTCGATATTATAGGGCTTATGAGATGATTCTTTCAAATCATACCACTTCATATGGTTTTACCGGTTCAAGTCAAAAGAATAGATGGCAGATGTAAGTATGGAATTTTATTATAGAAAATAGTTCAGTATAAATGCCATGTACAAATCATAGGCAGGTCCACAAAATAAATCAGAGTTGCTTGTTAGTTAGAAATTGTGCATGCAATGAAAATGAACATTGGTGATAAATAATATTGGATATATGTGACAATATGAATAAAACTTAAAAGTATGGGAGAATCATATTGTATATATGTGACAATATGATTCTCTCATACTTTTAAGTTGTATATCTCATATATTCCGTTGTCTGAAATATACACTCTTCACAATCTAAGATGATGTTAAAATTAGGAAATTTTCTAACTTGTGCAGTAGAGTGGCTCCCTTAAAATTTCTTTTCAGTGCCCATCTGACATTGTTGCTTTACTTGAGCTGGAAAAGAGACAAAAATTAAAGAAGAATGAAAAGTGAAAGAAAAATTTTGATTGGCTTAAAGAATAGGGAACCATGAGAAAGTATACTAGAAGAGAAGAAGCCTAAACTTGAGCAGCCCAGAGAAGATCTTACAAAAAGGTAAACATGAAAAAGACAAGAATGCAGTCCACAATTTAATGTAGTCTAGAGAAAACCTTACCATTAAAGAGGAGAAAGTGTTAAGAACAAAGAGAAGGTTGAGGAGAGATTGAGAAGATGAAGGAAATAAATAAGACAAGGGGAGAAAATCTTGAAGTCAATGTATGAGGTAGTGTTTAATCTTGTATATCACAAGCTACAATGTTTTTAATTTTGGTTTTAATTAATTTTCAGTTATAAAAAAAATATCTGACGTGGGAAAGAAATAGAAGTCTTTCTGCCGAAGAGGAAAATCTCTAGACAAGACGCTCATAAACTCAAGAAAGAGCTTAGTGAAGAGAATTGTGTTATGGCTTTTGGTAGGGGAGTTTCTCCACATGCACATCTCCAAGGCTTAAACCCATTATCATTATAAGAATACATTTTCAGAGTTTGACAAATAGGAGGTTATAATTTTATTTGGAGATGTGAAAATGTTGGTCACCATCATGTGCAAAAATGTATAGTAGGTATCAATTAAAAGGATATTTCGTGAACAACATAAGATGGTTATCTTGGATAATTACATTTTTTTGGGATGGGATTCAATTTATGGATGATTTTTTTGGTATTTTCGAATGGGACTCAAATTAGTCTTAGTGTAAGTTTATTATGAGTAATTTTTTTTTCAATTTATCATGTAGAAATTTCTACTTTAATTTTTCATAAATTCAATATTAAATTAATGTTAAACATTTAAAGACTTGTATATTTTTCTCTCATATAAAGTATTGAAATATATATATAACTTGAACATTGAAATATTTTATTTATGGTTTTAATATTTTTTTAATGCAACGTATTAACTTTATATTAAAGTAATTGTATGTTGCTTTGCAATATAGAACATGGTATTTTAACTAGTTCCATGTATTTCAACCATAAAAAAGATAAAACATCAAAACAAGAGGGCACATTAAAATACACTAAATATTAAAAAAAACAACCAAAAAAATTTAAAATTTAATATATCAATATTACTTGCATGATTATTGCACCATTTTGGGGCAATGGCTAGTTATTAGATAGATGGTAGATATTTAACCATCATGGAATATTCTATAATATTTATAATAGTATACACAAATCAATAATAGACACAAATCGAATGTTGAGATTTATATCCAAAGTAGTTATGCATTTTTTTCCTTTTTAATTAAACTGATTAGTTTAAAGAAAATCTCATATGAATAATTGTCATATAAAGTGAGCATGGTTTTTTGAGCACATGTTATTTATAAGACATGGTATTGTAACAAAACCTATTTACAAATTGAAATTTTCCATGTCAAAGTGGATGTAAGCGTTTTGATCAAAATATAAATTTGAGAGATGCTCTTGCCTCTCAAGCAATTCTTTATGACACGATTTTTTCTAAAATGACCCTTATATTTACTTTTACCCATAATTTCAATAATATATATTACGTGCATTTTTGTTTATTTTTATTATAGTGAACTCCTTAATTACAAATTAGTGAAAAAATTGTATTTCTTTCTAAAATTGCCCTTATATTTACTTATGCCCGTAATTTCAATAGCATATATTACATGCATTTTTATTTATTTTTGTCATAATGGATTACATAATTCCAAATTAGCCAAAATTTACAAGAAAATTTGTGTTTGCATGGAAAATACTTTAATTCCAAGACCAAAATCCTTAGACCTTATTATATGCAATTCAATCAACAACGTATCGTATCCATTAGCCACAAACACTAGTTAGTTAGTGGATATCCATTAGCGACAACCACCCAAGAATCCCTTCATGAGATTGCACATTATTTCTTACTATTCGACCATAACACCTCCTTAGCTATCCTTAATACTCTATAATTATAAAGAATTCTTCCACTACATATTTGGTTTATAATTGGCATTTTATAATTGAATAATTTTGACAAATACACTTCTGCAAATTAGGAATTTTATAAATGGATTTTCATTTTGGAAAATGTAAAATAAATATAATTAATTAAAATGATGGAAATTATTATTATGAATTTTACTTTGCAATTATACAATATTTATTATTTTAATCTAGTTTAATCTTTGATATATTAAATATTATAGACATTTGAGTAAAAGTAAAAGCTTATCCTTACAAATACATTTCTTTTCCTATTTCTTATTCCTAGGTGTCTATGCTATCAAGAAATTTGTAAAATGAATTAGAAGGAATATATTTTCTTAAATTATTTACAAATTAGGACGCTCTTAAATGTGTATGTGAAGTGCTTTTACACTGAAGTTCCTCCTCTCATATCTTACTTTTCCGTTGAGCAACTTGACAACTCCATAGTTAGGAACAACCCGCGAACAATAAATGTAATTCATTAATATTTGGAAAAACAAAATTGTACTAAATAAAAACTAAACCTATTTCAAATATTAAAACTAACATATTGTTGTGTTGGACTATATTAATATATAGAAATGAGTTACACCTCAATTGGATAGTCATATAGGATTTATAATTTTCCATTAAGTGTGACAGCTGGCTTAAGTGCTAACTAGCTGATTAACTAGTTGTTATGTCATTTTATTTGTTTTGAAGAAACTAATACATTTTATTCCTTTGAGAAAGATTACTTCATGAACATGAATTAATTTTGTTCTATTGAAAATATAACCAGTTATGGAAAAGTGGTTCCATAAAAGTAAAAAAAAGACTGATGGTAAAAGTATTCCAAGAATTGAGAAGTGGTTGAACAGGTTGGACAGTTACCTTTTCCTCCAAGGATAAAGGTACATCCTATTGAGGAAAAGGGGTTTCGTTTAGTTACTAGGAAAATAAAAGGAATAGAGTGAAGATTTCATGAGATAGTAGAGACCAGTGGAAACACTCAGCATTCCTGAAGATTTCTAGAAATAAGACTGGACTTGGGGTCCCGAGGTCTCTCTAGAAACTATTTGTCAATCTATACTTCTCAAGTGTGGAGCACGGGGCAAGATGAGGACGTAATCGCCTCTCTTATGGTTGGGAGGACATCATTAGCAGATCCCAAAACGAGATAAGTAAATAGATTTATTTATTGCAGATGTGATAGAAAGATAGCTTTAATACAAGAAATAATTAGAACAAGTTGTTTTAAGAAAATTTTGGTTTATTCATTAAACTTTCAAATGTGAATGGATATCTAAAAGAATTATAGGACTATGTTATTGATAAATTCTTACTTTCAGGTAATGCAAGAAAACAATGAAATAAAAATTCTGAACTATTAGGTTGGAAAAAGAAAAATTCTTTAACCCAAAGTATAACTAGGAGTGAAATGTTGGTTCAGGGTCCAGGGTGGGAACCCTAGACCTCGGAGCTGATCGTTCCTCCATATCTATGCTATACATAGACAGAAGGTAAGATGGTCCAGCCATCAAACTAAATTGTAAAATAATAAACAAAATTTACTGTTCCAGAAAGATGAAGGAAAAATCTGTTGCAAACACGAATTCATCTTTACAATATACTTAGCAGGAAAATTATGAGAATAGCATGCATGGTTGAATTGCAGAAAACATTATTACATCCGAAAGATAGACTGCATTAAAAAGTAAAACACAGTGAATATAGTTTACAACAGAGAACAACATTATAATGTGCATACCAAAGGGCACAAAAGTAGTCTATATATTTATATAGTGAAAGTTATCGAACAAGGAAACCATATCATAACTTTTAAGGTTCAATTGCTTAAAATAAATATATTGTTAAACCCCGTAGGGTAAACATGAGACTGAAAAGGAAAATTGTATCTCGAGCTGTGTGGGAAAACATGCATGAAGAACCCAATAATTTATACAATGAAGACAACAATAAACCAAAAAGAAAAGTTTCATTAATAATTTAAACCAGGTCTCTCTATACACCATAGAAAAAATCTTAACAATAATTCAGACTGGAGACCAAACAAACTAAACATTAAATGAATAATGTTTGCAAGTAAGCTGAGCAGGAAGAATCATGTCCAAGGAGCAACAAGATAGACAGCTCGATGACCATGCCACTCAAGTCGAGACCTAGTGAGTTGGGATGTGCTTAACCCTAAACTCTTGGCAACCAAATAAGAAGAAAAACTGAAATACCTAAAAGGGTAAAGAGAGCCTCAGGAAAAATCGTTGAAAGATGGAAAAAATATTTATTAGGAAAGGAATGTGTCGAGTAACCTCGACCTTCAGGCTAAGAGGTACACCTACACCAAGAAAAAAAAAAAAAGTCAGCGGCAACAAATATATTTTAAAAATTAAGCACATAAATGATATTAACCAAATAAGATATGGACATGATTACGAACTTGTGAAAAACCGCATCCGTCGACTTGAAACTGAAAACTGTGAGAAACGAGAAGAAAGAAACCTAAGCTAAAACTCGCGGCAGTGCCGTTGCGAGTAGTAAGCTCAACATGTGCTATCGTGAATAAAGAATATTGAAACAAATCATTTCATATACCTACCGTGGCAGAGGAAAACTCCTCAGGAGGTAGCTAGAGCGCCTTGGTGTTGGCTGAGGCTCCTAAACCCTACAAAACACCAGCAATCATTGTGAGAACTATGTAACCAATTGAAGAGGCAACATAAATGCATGATTTAAACCACAATGCGAAGCAATCCAACCATGGAGGAACTAGGACTTAGAAAAAAAAACAAAACGATAACAGTATCAAGAGACACCGCTTACCAGGTCATGGTGGAAAGAATTGATTCGGACAGGAGCATGGCCTTTACCCAACATAATCTACATGCCGCCATGGAGGTTGCAGACGAGGCACCCATCGGAAAAAAGACAAGCGAAAATGAGTAAAGTTGGTTAGGGTTGCAAGGGCATTACCCTAATCAGTTCTCCTTAATTCCCCCATCATTGATCCCAAGAGTCCCAAATCGAACAGAGGATGAATAGGTAGGTGGCCTCATACAGTGAAAGTACAAACCTTAATTGTGTACAGCTGTAGGTTTAAATAATTGATAAGATATCCGATGGTCACAAGTGTTTTGATTAAAATGACGAAGTACGATTGTCATAATAACTTTTCCTATAAACCATTAATGATTGTGTACGAGACTTAATATGAACAATTATCAAAAAATCTCGCACGAGAATCTTGGGTAGTATTAAACCCACAACCTTTATATAATGACATTTACCCAATGTTTTATTATACAGCAAGTAAATGCGTGTTATAAGAATTGTATTGGTATAAACATGTTTATGTATGCAAGACAATAGTTCCGGTAAATAAATATATATATGTTCGGTGAAGTTGATAGGTAAAGTAACAAAGTAAGGGAATAAAGTAAAAATAATTTTTTTTTATGTATGTTACAAGTGGTATCAGAACAACGTTCACACACTGGGACCCTATGGGTCACCTAACATGATAACTTGTGTGTATAAAAGATGCACAGAAAAGAAATAATATTTCAGAAGACAATATGAGAAGGGGATCGAAACAACAAACACTTTAGAATACTGGGGAGCCTACACCCCAACCCCAACCAGAAATGAATCCTGAAATGTGGATTCCGCTGAGTGTGGATTAGCACCAACAAACTAGTAGAATGTTGGAGGAGCAACAACACCATGCCTATATATTGCTAAGTACTATGTAGAAGTTGCAAGAATAAATGGTCCAGGTGAGTCGTGACAATGAACACCTGATGCAAGAATAGGAAAGGATACTTAAGAGCCTTTCTAACAAATAGAATCAGGGGGTGTTACAACCCAGTCCCCATAGGGACATGCAGGAAGAAAAAAATGAAAAGCCAAGGACCAAACCACTGACAGAGTGGAAAAAAGCCATTCACAACGAAGAAACAAGAACAAAAACTAAATGAGTCTGAGTTTGATAATGTGTCTGATCAGCAGGAAATTAAGAAACAAAAGGTGGAACTACAAGGTGAGTTCTGGAAGATAAAACCATGTACATTTGATGGAAAAGCTGAAGAGGTGGTTGAAGCCTGGTGGATTAATATGAACAAGTACTTCCAAGTCTATGAGTACAATAGCAACCTTAAAGCCAGATTGGCTATCTACCAGTTGAAAGAAAAGACCACTATGTGGTGGGAGGAAGTAAATAACGTTCATATCATTGAAAATCAAGATGTGACATGGGATTTTTTCTTGAAATACTCTAAAGAAAAATACTTAACAAAACGTTTCTATGATGAAAAATCCAGATAATTCCATGATTTGAAGTTGGGTCAAATGACAATGGATGAGTACATAACCAAGTTCACTTCCCTACTAAGATATGTTCCTTATCTAAGGGATGAAAAGGCTAAGGTTCAACGGTTCTTAAGTAGTTTGCCAACTCACATGAAGGAACAAATTGAATTCATGAATCCAAGGACCATGGATGAAGAAATTCGAAAGGTGACAATGTGCTTTCAGCAGTCTAAGGAAAAAGGAGAACTAGGCAAAATTAGTAGCCAAGAAAAGGAGAGAGATGCAGTTCAAATTTAAAAAGTGCTGGGAATAGAAAATTTAATAATTCTGCACGGAATGCAGTGAGAAAACAGTTTGGAAGGAACCATCAAAGAACCTAATGGCCTATAGAAGAGAGGCCTACAAATTCTTTGAGCAAACCTGAGCAAGGACAAGCCCCAAAACCACCTCTGCAGTTTTGGGGGTGCGGTGAGGCTCATTACTACAATAATTTCCCACAGCAAGTGAGAAGTTAAACAATTTCCAATCTGAAAGAAGCTTCTAGAGTGGGATATGTAGCCAGAAATATACCTAGAATCAACATAGCATTGGAAGATCATCAGGTAGATTATCAACCAATGATGATAGAGTTGGAAGGTAAGCTACTTTCACAGCCTGTTTCTATTTGGGTTGACCCAGGTGCAAGTTTAAGTTATGTAAACCCCAAAATAGTATAATGATGTAAATTATAAATTAAGAAATTAAAAAATCCCTAGCTGGTACAGATAGCCACTAGTGCAAAAAGAAAGGTAAGTGCCAAAATTCCAAACTGTACATTGGAAATTGGAAACTAGCAGTTAAATGTGGACCTGAATATACTGCCATTAGGGTCCTAAGATGTACTGTTGGGCATGGATTGGCTGGAGAAACATTGGACATTAGTGGATTGTAAAGAAAATATTATATATTATAGGATGCCAAATGGAACTTGCAAAGAGATTCAAGGAATCAAGAAACCACTATAACAGTGTCCTATTATAACATCCCAAATGAATAAATGTATTAGGAAAGGATGTCAAATATATGCTGTCCAAGTGGGTTTTTCCAATTCCAAGGAGAAGACTCCTATGATGGAGAATATAAGTGGTACAAGACTTCATGGATTTATTTCCAAAAGATGTACCAGGATTACCTCTAAGAAGAGATATTGATTTCACCATGAGTTAATGCCAGGAGCATCACTAGTTTCAAAGGCCTCATACCGAATGAGTATTCCGGAGCTAACATAATTAAACATGAAATTGTAGGAGTTGTTATACAAAGGGTACATTCAACCAAGTGTGTCCCCTTAGGGAGCACCAATGCTATTTGTAAAGAAGAAGGATGGAACCATGCGAATGTGCATGGATTATAGACAACTCAATAAAGTTACTGTAAAAAATAAATAGCCCTTACCTCAAATTGATGAACTGTTTGATTAGGTGAAGGGGGGCACAGTGTTTTCAAAAATATACTTAGGGTCTAGGTACCACCAGATCTAGATAAAATATGAGGATATCTACAAGACTACTTTTCATACTAGATATGCCCATTATGAGTTTGTGATACTACCCTTCGGTTTAACTAATGCACCAGCAACATTTATGAGGCTAATGCACAGAATATTTCACCCCTTTCTGGATAGTTTTTGCTGATATTTATCGACGATATTTTAATTTATTAACAGAATATGGAGAGCACAAGGAGCAATTAAGAATAGTGTTGGAGATGTTAAGAAAACATCAGTTGTATGCCAAGTTCAGCAAATGTGTCTTCTACAAGGAAGAGATCCAATATTTAGGCCATGTTATTTCTGATGAGGGAATAACAGTTGATCCCAAGAAAATTAAGACGATTATGGAATGGTGAGTGCCCCAAAATGTAGTAGATATCTTATCCTTTATGGGATTGGTTGCATACTATCGATGGTTCATTAAGGGGTTCTCCAAAATTTCTTTCCCAATTACTTCCTTGCAGAGGAAGGGGAAGTATCTAAGTGGACTAATGAATGCCATAACAGTTTTGAAAGATTAAAGCAGTTGTTGACCATTGCCCTACTGTTGAGGGTAGCCGACCCCAACAAAGAGTTTGAGGTTTGTATCGATGCTTGTAAAGAAGGAGTTGGGGCAGTTTTATGGAAAGAAGGAAAAGTGGTTGTCTATGAATCAAGGAATTTAAAACACCATGAATAGATATATTCAACCTATGATCTAGAGCTGACAGCGGTAATGCATGCACTTTGGTATGGAGGCACTACTCTCTAGGAAAGAGATTTCTATTAAAGACTGAACATAATAGCCTAACCAGCTACTTTAAGCAAGCTGATCTAAACTCTTGTCAGGAAAAATGGAATGCCTTCTTAAGTGAGTTTGACATTGATATTCAACATGTAAAATGTAAAGAAAACTGTGTGGTGGATGCTTTAAGCAGAAAACTGCATGGTGTTTATGAACTTTGCTATAACTAACTTGAATGTAAACTTCTTCTAGACAAGTGAAAGAGAAGTTCTACGGACTCAATACCACAGTGGAAGAAATGGAGGAGCCCGTAAGACAAGAAAACCTTTGACTAAAAGAAGCTTAGCATTAGCAAAGATCAAGCATTTTTATGAGGAGATATACACCTGTAATCGAATGGATTTGAAGGAGCCGACCATGAATGACTATCACCGAGAAATTATTTAGGACACTCAGATACCAGAAACATTGACCGCATTTAGAAAGATCTGTCAGCCTATAATGGAAAGCATTGTTTAATATTTAAACAATACTGGAGGCTTCACTGTGTAAAGGGAGCATCAACATCCAGCTAGATTGTTTCAACCCATACAAGTACCTCAATGGAAATGGGAAGTTATATATCTAGACTTCATTACTGGTTTACCAAGGTAAAAAAGGAACAATGACTCCATTATGGTGGTGGTTGATAGATTGAGCAAGGTAGAACATTTTATACCAGTATAGTCTACTTACAAAAACTATACAAATAGAAGATATCTTTATGAGAGAGATCTTTAGGCTGCATGGAATACCAAAGACTGTAATATCGAATAGATATGTGAATTTTACTTTTGCATTCTGGAAGACCTTATTTATAGGTCTAGGAACCCAAATAAATTTCAGAACCACTTATCTTCCTCAGACGGATGGACAAACCGAGCGAGTAAACCAAGTCTTGGATGATATGTTGCACATGTACGTGATGCAGCAGCAAAAAATATGGGAACAATATATTGACTTGGTAGAATTTTCCTACAACAATGGTTATCAGGAGTCTCTTAAGATGAGTCCCTTCAAAGCTTTATATGGACGGCAATGTCACACACCCATAAATTGGAGCAGCCCTGAAACTAAGTTGATGCTTGGACTGAAAATGTTGGCTGCGATGGAATCATAAGTAAAAAAAGATCAGAAAAAATCTAAGAGCTACTCAAGATCGACAGAAGGTATATGTCGATAAGAAGAGGAATTATCGAGAATTTGAAGTGGGTGATCATGTGTATGTAAGGATTAAACCAAAGAAGAGCACATTAAGGTGGGCCTTCTGTGCCAAGTTGGCTCCTAGGTTCTGTGGAAATTTCCAGGTATTGGAAAGGGTGGGGCCTATGGCATACTGATTGGCTTCACCCATCCATATTTGGGTGCACAATGTGTTCCATGTATCCTTACTGAAGCGATATGTGCATGAACTGATGCATGTAATCCACTGGTAAAGCATTCAGGTAGGATACCATTAAAAATCCTAACTTGAAGTATAATTTTTTTTAAGAATTTAATTAGAGTTTTCTGATTGCATGTTGAGTCGGACAACGAATTTCTGGTCGAACCTTAGCGTATACTCGACCGGAGAGAAATCATGCTCCAGAGGCGAGCCATCACTCGGGTTAAAGTGCAGTGGAAGCACTTCAGCTCAGATGAGGCTACCTGGGAAGACGAAGGATTTATTTGTGAGGCTTATCCAGAATTGTTTGTTTAGTTGGTCTAAAACACTAAGGACAGTGGTTACTTCCAGGGGGAGAAGTTGTGACAACTAGCTTGAGTGCTAACTAGTTGTTATGTCATTTTATTTGTTTTGAAGAAACTAAAATATTTTACTCCTTTGAGAAAGATTACTTGATGAACATGAATTAATTTTTTTCTATTGAAAATAAAATTAGTTATGGAAAAGTGGTTCCATAAAAGTAAAAAAAGAAAATACTAATGGTAAAAGTATTCCAAGAACTAAGAAGTGGTTGAACAGTTTGGACAATTACCTTTTTCTTTGAGGATAAAGGTACATTCCAGTGAGGAAAATGGGTTCTGTTCAATGACTAAGAAAGGAAAAGGAAGAGAGTGAATATTTCCTAAGCTGGCAGAGATTAGTGGAAACACTTAGCATTCCTGAAGATTTCTAGAAAGAAGACTAGACTTGGGGTCCCGAGGTCTCTTTAGAAAATCTCTGTCAACCTATACTTCTTAGGTGTGGAGCACAGGGGAAGATGTGGACATAATCGCCTTTCGTATGGTTAGGAGGATATCATCACCAGATCCGAAAATGAGATAAGTAAAAAGATTTATTTACTGCAGATATGAGAGACATAGAGCTTTAATACAGGAACGAATTAGACCAACTTGTTTAAAGATTTGGAAAAATGTGTATTCCAGTCAAGAAATAATGATTTTATACCGTTTATATCTTGTATGAGACTTATCTGTGTATTACATTTGAAAATTCTGGCTCATTCATTGAACTGTCAAATGTGAATGGATATGTAAAATAATTATAGGAATATGCTGTAGATAAATTCTAACTATCAGGTAATGTGAGAAAATAATGAAATAACAGTTCTGAGCTATGAGGTTGGAAAAAGAAATTTGTTTAACCTAAAGTATAACTGGGAGTGAACTATTGGTTTAGGGTCCACGGTGGGAACCCTAGACCCCAGAACTAATCGTTCCTCCATATCTATGCTATACATGGACATAAGCAAAGATGATCTGGCCATCAATCTAAACTGTAAAAGAATAATCAAAATTTATTGTTCCTATAAGATGAAGGAAACCTCTATTACAAACATGAATTCATCTTTACAATATGCTTAGCAGGAAAATTCTGAGAATAGCATGCATGGTTTAATCACAGAAAATATTATTACATCAGAAAGATAGGCTACATTAAAAAGTAAAACAAACTGAATATAGTTTACAACAGAGGACGAAATTATGATGCGAGGCCCAAAGGGCACAAAAGTAGTCTACATATTTATATAGTGAAAGTTATCGAACAGGGAAACCATATTATAACTTTTAAGGTTCAATAAGCTCAAAATAAATATACTGTTAAAACCCATAGGGTAAACATAAAACCGCAAAGGAAAACGTTACCTTGAGTTGTGTGGGAAAAAATGCGTGAAGAACCCAATAATTTAAGATCCTTTTGGATCTTTTGTGTCTTTCCATTCTTGATTCTTTTTCTTGGCATCAGGGGGGTGATTTGAATGGGAATATTAGTTCTGTTGTGGTAAGATCCAATTTAGAACATAAACAAAGTGCTTGAGAATGATGACCTTAATTGCAAGTTTAACATGAGTTTTTATGTGACTTTCATGAGAAAATTAACCTAAATAAAACACTGAAAAACAACATCTAACAGACATGAACATCACCATAAATAGTCACACAACACAATATGATGAAGGATTTCACACTGCCTTGGTCCAACTTCCAATGGCTTGGCCCTATTCTATTATGCTCATAAGTGTGATTACGTGTTTACAATGCTCAAACAGCTCTAAAACCTATTCCATTATCTCCAGAATGCCCGTGCAACCTCATTCTTCATCAAATTTGACCAAAAATAGAGAAGTTATGGCTTCCCCTAGTTGCCCCACTTTTCATTTCACAAATCCTCCTAGAATTATGCTAAGTTGGGGCCAAATTGCCTAGAAATAGGGAAAAATTATCGCCGCTCTAATTTTCCTAATGAGGCATAAAATATGGACTTCTAACCATATGCAATATGGTTCAATATTTTATTTTACAAATAGGCGTCGAAGATTAGGGCTAATTGCTGGACTTAACACCGGTTGTGGGCACATGAGGCAGAGCCATTGGCAGTTTCATTGCAAAGGTTATAGATTATGGTTAGGGCTAGCGGTTCTTAGCTCTGACCAATCACAAGAACTGTTGGAATTTGATGTTATATTTTAACGGTTACGAGTGGGGGCGCAAGGCTAGCCTCCCTCCCATGGTCTCGCCTCTAGTGCTGACCAAGGCTGGGGCTAGACCCCGACCTCCTCCCCCCAACATGAAAAGTATTTTATAATAAAACTATATGCCAACCCTTATATGTTAAGTCTAATGTGCATGACGCGATGGTTTGGGTTGGCGCTTGGTGTTAGTTGGTCGTGGGTTGACCCCTGCTTGCTCCATCCAGAATTGACCCAAGATTTTGTGGCCTCCCATGCTACCATGTGGTGGCCTCCTGGGGGTTGATGTGCAGCATGTGGTTGGCCACATTCCAAACTAATAAAAAAGTACCACAAACGAATCAATACCATCATGCCACTTGGAACCAAACCATTCGGTGAAGTAATTTCGTTTAACTAGTCAACCTACCACTGTGCATGGCCAGTCAGCAGTACAAATTGCTCACACGGTTGTCCTATATTTTTTTTTCCCTGTTTAATAAAGTGGACAAAATGCTTTTCTTGGAGTGTGAAAATGTCAAGCTGGGTTACACTTTTTTCCCTTTTTTGAGAAAAAAGTATTATTTTTTCTGTTCTTCAACTTTCTGCAAGCCAAAACAATTTTTCTGTTTAGAATTTCATTTTACGATAAAAATAAAACTTTTCAGAAATTTTATTTGCTTTCTATTACTTATTTTTTGGAATTTTTTATTCACATTTTATATGTCAACTTAACATTTATTTGATTTTGTGTTCTTTAATAATCCAAGGATTCATAAAAGGTCATGTTCAAACACATTGGTGTATTCTTTGAAAACTTTGTATTTTTGAGGAAAAAAAATGTGTTACAACAATCTAGACAGAGTGTACTTGAGTTTCATTATATTTACGAAACCAACTGATGCATATCATAATTAATAGAATTTTTTGAACTGCTCCAATATGAAAAAACTGCATATTTTGAATATGTTTCACCTCGCACAAAAATTTCTCAACATATTAGTTATAAACTAAAAAACTAAAAACTACTCATTACAGACGACGGACCAATGTAATGCACCATAATTCTTTCAATATTTTTTACAGTGTATTTTGGAAGATACTGAATTTTTATTTAGTTGATTCAGAATGACCTTTAGAAATTGGTTGCACCCATTTTATTACAAAATTAATTAAAATTAGTAAATATTTATGGAATTCCATAAAAGTTATATTTCTTGAAAGTAGATTGAATTATGCAAATGCTTGTTTTGGTTCCGACAGTTAATTCATAAATTTTAATGGAGTTTAATCATTCCAAAGTTGAAGAAATGTGTCCAGAGTCGAGCTGCTACATAATTGTAGATGTGTTAGTTTGGCCTAACTTCTAAAAAAGTTTGGCTAAATTGTTTTTTGCCCTATTGGCCCATTAATTCTAACGATACAAAAGTTCGACTAAAGTTTTTACAGATATTCGACTGAAATTTTAATCGAATTTACGTCGGTTAGAAAATTCAATGAATCCCATCCAAAAAAACATTTCGTGGCTATATAAATAGCCGAAAAATGAATCATTATTTTCAGAGAATTTCGCACATTTATCCATTTGGGCTGATTTTGCAAAGAAATTTTTTTTGGGCTTAATTTTCAAAAGAATCTTTTTGGGCTTAATATTCAAAGGATATTTTTTTGAAGTATTTTTTAAAGTGATATTTTTTTAGAGGCTTTTTGGGCTTAATTTTCAAAGGACCTTTTTTTGAGGTATTTTGTTTTTAGATGCATTTTTTTAGAGGTTTTTGGACTTAATTTTAAAAGGAATTCTTTTGGAGGTATGTTTAAAGTGACATTTTTTAAGAGGTTGGGCTTAATTTTCAATGGACATTTTTTGGAGGTATTTTTTAAAGTGACATTTTTTTAAAGTGTTTTGAGATGAAGTAAATTTTTTATAATGATTTTTGAAAGTGCGTTTTTGTCTAACTTTTTAAATGAAATTTTTTGCAGGACTTGGAAGGAAATATTCTCAGATTCATTTCATTTTTAAAAAACATTTTTTTGGCGGAATTTTTAATGTAAGTGTTTTGGGTTGAAGTATGTCTTTTGTGCAAAACTTTTAAAATGGTTTTTTTTTTTAAATTATATTTTTCGTGACGCTTTTTTTAATTGAATTTTTGTCTAAATATTTGAAGGAATTTTTTGAGCTTCATACTCAACTAGCATGGGAAATCAAAGGAATTGCAAGAAAAAATATGATCAAACAAGATACCCTAAAGAATGTAGAGAACATGGAAGAGAATATCGAACAAAAAAGACAGAAGAACATGCAAACATTGAAAGGGAAAATCAACCTCAACTAGAATTTGAAGCATATATGTAAAAGTAAATATTATAAATTTGATATTTAAAATTTCAGTAGTGTATTGTGAATCTTAATTTTTATTTGATGAACTAATTTGAAAAATATTTTGCAATGTTAACAGATAGAGATATTCCTCAAAACATTGATGATGAGATACACAATTTTGAAAGACAAAGTGAAAGAGATATTGAACCAATGATTGAAGATGGTGAAAATGTTGGAAGAAATTCAAGCGAAGAAATTGAATCACCAGTTATATATATATATATATATATATATATATATATATATATATATATATTGAATGTGTATTATTGAAATTATACATATTTATTAGCTCAATTATTTATTGAATATGTAAACTTATTATGTACAGTTAGTTCTAATATGTACAAATGAAATCAATATCAATGATGAGATGTTAGAAAATGTTAACACTCACACATATGGAGATAAAAAATATGACCATGTTATACGATATCGTGTTAATCACATTATTGATTTGTTCTTCAAAGATGAGTATGTGGAAGTTCAAGCCCAAATGTTGAAAACTCTCTTAATATCAAGTAAATTAAAAGAAGCTACGACTTTATTGGTTATTCGAAAATCAATAAAATATAAAAAATGAAGGAAAGTGTGATACAAAATATAAATAGTGCTCTAAATTCAATTGGAAGATCTAGAAAGAAAAGTGATTCAGATGCACATAGAGAAATACAAATGGCATTGGTTTCATCAAGTACTAAAGAGAATCGCTTGGTAAAACCGATGGCACAAGCATTAGGAACCTCACGAAAAACTTTGCTCAAAATCAGAAATTTCGATTGCAAATAGATATAAATGATGAACTCACTTTTTGGACAACTATTTGTAGGAAACCGTACAAATATAGACTTGGAGAAAATGTTAAAAAAATAATATATGAATATTGGATGAAAAATTCATGTGTTTCACCAAAATCAAGGGACGTGATGTGAAGAAGAATATCACGAAATCAGTACACAAAACATGCAAAATATTTCTTGGACACCACTCAGATAGATTTTTTCAACAAATTCAAAGAAGAGAATCATGAAATTGATGTATCAATTAGTGCTTTTGTGCAACAAAAAACATGGTATGTTAAACCTATCACTGTACGCGACACTTATTGTCGTTATCATGTGGAATTTCAATTATATTATGACACGTTACATAATTTTGGTAATTTTTTTTGGAAAGATTCACCTCCTGCTTCCACTATCCATGATTTCATATCTCAAATTCTATGTGGAAGAGAAATCCATGAATTATTTTACTACAAGAGAGGTGTTGGTGCTAAAAAATGCGATGATTGTGGAAATTTGACAAAATTTCAAAACAAATATCGTACTGATATAAATTATCAATCATTTTCCAACATAAAACTGAAATGGAAGAGATATGAATATATCCATACATCGATTGGTTCAAGTAGTACTACAAGTGATAAAATAATTGAATTACAAGAAAAAGAATTTTTTGTGATAGATTTTTTGAGAAAGTTTGAGGCATAAATTTCTAAATACACCAAGCATTCCCATAAAGCTCAATGGCAAGACTTTCAATTCAAAAAATATCGTGAAGTTTTTCCACTAGGGACCATTTTGTCAATAGTTGAATTTGTAGAAAATTACACATTTTTGTTGTGAAACCAACTCCAAAAATAGAAGAAAAGAGAGATCAACGTCGTAGAAAACACCCAATTCAACAGGGCAACCTCCAATACATTACATAAATGAACAATTCTTGGATGATACAAATGAAAAAACCTCCTTTCTGTATATAGGAGTCCATGTGGCCACAATGTAATCCTAGTGGGGCGACAATGTAATCCTAGACAACTTAACAATAATAATTTAAGGGCACAATAATAAAAATATGGGGGTTACAGGGGTACAACAATAACAATAAGGGGGTTACACTAACAAAAATAAGGGACTATACTAGTAATATAGGGACCTAACATGCTCCTCTCCTTCAAAAAATTGTTGTCCTCAACGCTTAAGTAGCTTTGGGTGCTTTTGTATAAAATTCTCATCCTCCCATGTAGAATCTTCAGTGGGTAAGTTTTTCTATTTGATGAGATACTCTCAAATTGATCAATTTCATAGTTGTCAAGTTCTTATTTCCATGACTGCTTCAGGTTCCAATATGTTTTTTCCTTCCTCATCAAGTTCTGAAAATATTGTTTGAACTGGAATTTTGTGCGCTATAACCTTTTTTAAGCATGAAACATGGAAAACTGGATGCACTTGCAAAGAAGCAGGTAGCCCCAATTTGTATGCCATAGTACAAATATTTTTCAAAACCTTGTAAGGACCATATTAATTTGGTGATATTTTATTATCCTTCTTAGCTTGCTTGAGGGACATCTATTTGTATGGTTGTAGCTGTAAAAATACCCAGTATCCCACATCAAAACTTCTCTCACTGGGATGTTGATCTGCGTGTTGTTTCATTCGATTTTGTGCCAAATTTAGGTTATCCTTTAAGAGTTGGAGAACTTGTTGTTAATGCTTGATGTGATCCTCCACTGCTTGAACCCTAGCATTTTCCCTTAAATAATATGTGATGGATGGTGGATGATATCCATAAAGTGCCATAAATGGGGTCATTTTTGCTGCATTATGGAAGGAAGTGTTATACCACCATTCAGTGAGAGATAACCACTTGACCCATTGTGCTTGCTTATCAAATATAAAACAATGAAGATATCCTTCCAAACATTTATTCACTATCTTTGTTTTACCATCAGATTGAGGATGATAAGATGAGCTATGAGCTAGTTGAGTACCCAAACAAGAAAATAATTATGTCCAAAAATTTCCCGTAAAATGGGATCTCTATCACTTACAATAATCTTCGGGTTTCCATGTAGCTTTTGAATTATTTCCATAAATTCAATAGCAATTGTACTCGCTCTAAATGGATGAGATAATGCACAAAAGTGTGCATACTTGGTAAGTCTATCAACTACTAGCATGATGACACTCCTTCCTTCGGACTTAGGTAAACCTGTGATAAAATCCATTGAAATCTCCTCCCAACGTTGACTTGGAATGGATAAAGGTTGTAGAATACACAGGGTATTAATTGTCTCAACTTTATTTTTCTGGAAAACCAAACATTCTGCCACAAACTTTTGAATATCAGATTTAAGGCCATCCCAAAAAAAACCTTTCTTCACCCTGTGGTATGTTTTTAAAAATCTCGAGTATCTTCCTAAAGGAGAAGTGTGTGCAATCCTAAAAGAATCTTTTGTTTTAGTTGGGAATTCTTGCAAATATATAAGCGATATTTGTACCATAAGGAATCATTTTTCAAACTAAATGTATCAGATGTACTAGGATCTTGCTTCAACTTTTGAATGAGAGTCCACACTTTTTCGTCCTTCTTCCATTGATCCCTTGCTTCGATTATCCAGTCTGGTTGGATAATTGAAATGGCACAAAGAAATGCTTCGACCTCTTCATCCTTTCTTAAGAGTGCATCTGCAGCAACATTTAGCTTCAATTTTTTGTAGACGATTTCAAAGTCATAACCCAACATATTGTGACCCATTTTTGCTGCTCTTATGAAGATAGTCTTTTTTCCAAAATGTTTTTAAGACTATCATGATAAATTTTTACCTTGAAGTGTCTTCCAATTAGATAAGGTCTCCATTTCTTTAGTGCATGTAGTATTGCCAACATTTCCTTCTCATAAATAACCTTTTGTAAATACTTTCCTTTGATTAAACAACTTTCAAAAGAAATGGGTCTTCCTTCTTGCATTAAAACGGCACCAATTCCATTTCCTAAGGCATCACATTCCACAATAAAGGTTTGTGTGAAGTCTGGTGTAGGTAAGACTGATGCTAGGCACATTGCCTCTTTAAGATGTTCAAAGGCCTTAGTTGCTTCAAGAGTCCATGAAAATGCATATTTCTTCAATAATGTTGTTATAGGTGCTGCTATTCTCCCATAATTCTTAACAAACTTGTGATAATACCCTGTTAACCCAAGAAATCCGCGCAATTTCTTTATGGTTGTGGGGAATTTCCATTCCTTAATGGCTTTAATTTTGTTTCTACATTAACACCCTCGTGAGATACAATATGACCTAGATATTCCACCTTGTACTCCAAAGAAACATTTGGATGTTTTTGCATGTAATTGTTTCTCCTCCAATAGTTTTAGCACCCTGTCAACATGTTGAACATGATCCTTCCAAGACCTGCTGTAGATTAGTATATCATCAAAAAATACTAGCACTAATTTTCTAAGAAAGGGTTTCCAAATGGAATTCATCAACCCTTGAAATATAGAAGGTGCATTGGTAAGGCCAAAATGCATTACCAAAAATTCATAATGACCCTCATGAGTTCGAAATGATGTTTTCGGAATATCTTTAGTCTTCACTCTAATTTGATGATATCCTGAATGAAGATCGAACTTGGTAAAATAATTTTCTCCCTGTAATTCATCAATCAAAGGAATGGGAAATTTATCTTTAATAGTGAGCTTATTGAACTCCCTATAATCTGGACACTTGCACCATGATCCATATTTCTTTTGTACCAATAATACTGGAGTAGAGAAAAATTTTTGACTAGGTTGAACTATACCAGCCTCTAACATTTCTGCAATCATATGTTCAATTTTGCTCTTTTGGACATAAGGATATTTGTAAGGCCTGATGTTTGGAGGAACACTTCTTGAAATCAAATGAATAGCATGATCATGATCACGAATAGGTGGGAGTCCTTCGGGAGTATCAAACACTTTGGAATGATTGTTCAATACTTTTTGGAGATTTGGAGAAATAGATCATTTTGATGTTGGAACTTCTAGTGAGCAGAATTATGCAATTACGCCCCATTTTTCTTTCTTCAGAAGATTTGTCATGACATTAGAGCTTATTATCTTTCCTGGCTTCCCTATGATACCCGGTAATTCGATTTCCTTTCCTTCCGAAAAAACAATTCAAGAAAAGTTCTTGAAAATTAAAAGATACCGCCCCCAAAGATTGTAACCATTGTACTCATAGTACAACATCAACACCTCCCATTGGGATGGAAAGCATTAGAATATTCAATACATATTCCCCCATGGCTAGCTTGATATTATGGCATTTTCCAGAGCAATTTATAGTTCCTCCATTTCCAACCATCACTTGAAATTCTCGTGTTGGGTATAGGAAAGAATTCAATTCCTTAGCTACCTTACAATGAATAAAATTATGGGTACTACCCGAATCAATTAACACTATTATATTTTTCTTCTGATATTTCCTTCTATTTTGAGAGTTTGACGAGTGGTAATTCCTGCCAATGCATTACATGATATGGTCAGACTCATTTCTTCTTCTTCTAGGATTTCTTCCTGGTGTATATCCTCTAATTTTGAAGTTTCTTCTTCGTTTTCTTCCTCCTCTTCACAATCTATGTAAAATAATTTCTTCTCAGCGCACTTATGACCTTTAGTGTATTTTCTATCACAATTGTAGCAAAACCCTCTTGCTCTTTTTTCTTCCAATTTTTGTGGTGTCAGCCTTGTAGGTTGTGGAAGTCTAGGAGTAGCAACACTTCCATCTCTATAGATGTGAGTGGTAGGCTTCCTTGTCGTCATAATTTTACATTCAATTTTTATTGCCAACCTGAATGCCTTCTCCAATGAATTAGGTACCCAAACGTGAACTTCATGTTGGATGTTATCCTTTAAAGTCCCTATGAATACATAAATCCTGTGTTCCTCTGGAATATCAGTTACCCTTATATTCAATTTTTGGAAGTCTTCAATGTGCTCTGCCACTGAACCCTTTTGTTTGAGATTTATCAATTGGCTACAGAAGGTGTTGCTCTTTGTATCCTCATAATGTGCTATCATTTCCTTCATAAAAAATGACCAAGTGGCAATTTTTTTTTCTAAAAAATGCATTTTTTTCTAAATGTAAAGTTGCAATGTGTACCTTTTGTCTGTTTTGCACATTATTGAGATAAAAATATTGCTCCATCTGAAATACCCATGTTACGAGATCCTTTCCATCAAACTTCCTCATATCCATCTTTGGAATATGTTGGTTCTTCAATCACACATTAAAGTTTATGAAATCGTGATTAATATTTATTTTGTTCTCATCATGACTTTCCTCTACTATCTTTTCGCCATTAGGAAGCATTTCATGTATCAACTTTGTCAAACCTTCCATGTCTGCTTTTAGATCATTCTTCATGTTTTCCATGTTGTCTTTCATTTTTTCTTCTATGTCCTCCATATTATATTCCACGCCATCCATCTTAGCTTCCACACCTTTCTTCAAAACTTCCATTTCATTTTTTGCTGCTCTTTGCGAGAGAAAAATTTGGTGCACTTGCTCTTGTAATTTTGATAGATCATGTTGCAATTATTCATCTTCATGAGTCATAGTAGAGTATTATGAGGGCTTAATGGGTGTTGAATTATTTTTAGGAGGTATTTTAGAGCCCAATACTAAAATATATGCTCAATAGGCCCTTGGAATCACTTCAAACCGATTTTTTACAAAAGACTTATGCAATTTAGAAAAAAAATACACACCTTTTTCTTTCTTTTGAGGAGCTCGATATTAAAACTGAATTATCTCTATGATTTTGGATCTTCAATATCTGGAATTTGGCCTTGCGGTAGCCCTCTAAATATTCTTTCGAATTCCATAGGTCTGACCTGATTTGGATTCTTCAAGGAAAATTTATGTCCAATCTCCCACAATGACCTAATTATAGACTGGTTCAGTAGAGTGAACTTGTATGACTTGCCACATGTCACTGTTTCCTCCTTTGTCTCTAAAATTGATAAATAGGGAACTAAATTCTGTATACTTGCAGCCACTCTTTACAGAATTCCGATCCGATTCTCAGAGAGAGAGTTATGAATATTTTCCCACATTCACCTCCTTGAGATGAAATTCGCGAGCCTAAAAAATCCCTAACTTCCACAAACCATATCTCCGGCAATATTGCGAGCCAAACTCTAAAATTTTGCGAAGATGTTCCTCGGGATTTCGACTTCATGCTATAAACATTTTAGCTTCTGAACCTTCATAGAAAAAACATTATAGAGAAAATTCCATGATGACCTATTTGGAGTAGAAAAACCCTAGAATCCAAAGCTCAAATACCAAATGTTGTGAAACTAGCTCCAAAAATAGAAGAAGAGAGATATCAATGCCTTAGAAATTAGCCACTTAGAGGGGGAAACCTCCAATACATTACATAAATGAACAATTCTTGGATGATACAAATGAAAAAGCCTCCTTTCTATATATAGGAGTCTAAGGGGAGACAATGTAATCCTAGTGGGGCCACAATGTAATCCTAGCCGACCTAACAATAATAATTTAAGGGCATAATAATAACAGTATGGGGGTTACAGGGGTACAACAATAACAATAAGTGGGTTACACTAACAACAATAAGGGACTATACTAGTAATATAGGGAGCTAACAATTTGTTCCACAAAAAGAAATACAGAGTGAGTACTATCATTCTGACTAAGTCTCCATGCTTGTCCATATTATATAAATACATATGGAACAAAATTTTGATCATATGGAAAGAACCAGTGAAAATCAGAAAGCTATTAAAGAATATCACTTTTAGATCAGTGAAGATCGTACACATGATACATATTTTGTACAACATTGTTTTGAGAATATTTATGACTCCTTGAAAATTCATGAAATAAAATTCTATGAATATTGGATATGGTCAGATGAATAAGCAGGTCAATTGAAATCTTCACAATCATTCTTTTGGTTGTTTCATCTTCATATGAAAACCCACATTAAACATTGATGGAATTTATTCGAGGTTGGTCATGGAAAAGGAGAACATGACGGTGCAGGGGCATGTATAAAACGAGCACTTAGAAGATATCAAATGGACCACTCTACAAACCAACTTGTCTCAGCTGAAGAAGTTGTTCAATGGTGCATCGCTGCACTAAGCCATGAGAATAACCGATCAGGGGAAGTACGAAGGTACATTAAATTTAATTTTTATTGGATTCCTAATTTTAAACAATATTTATCACAATGATTATCTTTTATGGTATTTTTATAACATACTTATATTCTTCTTTGAATTTTCCATATAGGTTCCTTTGGCATATTGGGGTACAAGATGTAGATAGATCGAATGGAGATGACGTTGAAATAATAAAATGGACTCGAAAATTGCATTCAATTAAAAATAATTTGTCCAAAAATGTGTTTGCATTGGATAAAAGAAAATATTCTTGTTTTTATCATGCTTGCATAGACAACATAGAATCCCATGATGTTTGTGAAAAAAATTGTATGTAAAAGATTGACAACATACATAAGTAAATACAAAGGGGAAAATGTCTGTTGCAAGCTTTTAAATAACGCAATCAGAGGAGACCACAATATCATCTGAAGGTGATCAAACTTCTAATCTTGTTAGAGAAGGTAACATTTCAATTTCTTTCAAATGAAATAGATCTAGAAATACATAATAAAATCAAGTACACATGTTAATTTTAAAGTTATTTTTTCATGTTAATTATGATCTAAATTTAAATAAATAAGGTTGTTTTATTGTACAAGAGATGTTTTTGTTGTAGTTGCACCTACTATCAACAATCAAAATCTGAAGTATTATTTGATGCGTTGCACTGAACGAAAGATGAAATTATTGGAAAACTATGATGATAACAGGTTTACATATGACAGACAGTCTATTATACTAAAAGGTTATTTTTTTCCAACGAACTCATCAAAGTGGGGATTTTTTTTACTTTCAAGACTATGAACATGAAGTCATAAGTTGTCAATATAGTCACTTGGTGTGTGAATCATGCATAAAGTTGATAGAAGTTCAATCAAAGAAAAATTTGAAAATTAAGAAATGGAAAGTGTCAAAAGCCGATCATGAATGGATCATTGAAGATGGAATTCCATTGGAATTTTTTTTATTGAACTGCCCAACAATTTCTTCTCGTTGGATTCATATTTTAGAACTTCTAGAACTCAACTAAAAATTGAACTGCCTTTTTATGTTATATGTACAAGTGTTTTCACATGTACATTGTTTTGGTACATGCACACGAGTAATTTATGCTCATGTACACATACACATGTCTAGATTATCTGGTCTTAAACGATTTCATACATTCCCTGGTACAATTTTTCATCATGAAATTATTGTAAAATGTACATATCTGTGTATCTAGCATAGTTGATATAATGCAAATTTTAAGTTTCATAATTTTGTTTTAGATGTGTCTATTAAGTAAATTATAATATTGATTATTGAATGCAAAATGCGTGGTACATATTTTTTAATTTCCAATTTACTATCAACTGAAAATATCTTTTCTATGTACATTAATGAAAAATGTTGTGTACTGGATATATGTTTTAATGTAAATTTGAAATTTTATGATTTTTTGACACATCTAAGAACATCTAGAATTTTATGATTTTCTTTTATCTATATAAATTTTTATGTATTATACCTCAATCATGTTTACATATATTCAAACATGTACTTCAATAACTTGTATGTACATATATTCATGTGAACTTTTTTTTGTTTGTAACTTGGGCTAAACTATATTAAAATCAAGAAAAACTGTATGGAGGCAATGACGAGAGATGGAAAGAAGTGCTTAGCCTATGCCTACCTTGGTAGTGTTCAAAATAAACCAAGTTTGGGGATGCCTAAAAGGAGGAAACCAACCCCTTAAGAGTGTCATCCAGTCTTGTAATACAAAATATTCAGTGACCCATATAAAAGAAAAAGAGTTGAATTATATCTTGAGGTGACAAAAAACATAAATTAACCTTGCTACCAAAAAATCATGGAATTCATTTATCTTCGTCCGTCGTCTGGTCCTCTTCCTCTATCAGGCACCCATATTCTCTAGCAATGGCTTCCTCCTTAGCTATGGGAATTCGAGGAGGCTTTAGAGGGGCTGCATGGATGATGGGAGTGACTAGGTACTCTGCATCATAATCTTTGGTCCAAACACTATCCAAGTCCATAACCCAAATGCATATATCCTCCATCGTGGGCTCATAAACTGAAAGCAGGTTTATTTTCCTAGGTAAATGCTGCACAGATTATGGAATAGTGGATTTTCCTGGGTAAATGCTGCACAGATTAGGCTTCTCCGTAGCAAAAAAATCTACCTATGAATGCTATCAAACACTTGAGGAGCCAGCACCTCATGGCTATCATATTCAAAGCCCTTGGTGGATTCCAATCGCAGGTCGCGGCCATGGTGAGAGCGGCCTGAGAAAAACCCCTATAGTTTCCTCTGATGGGCTTCTAACCATGGCGCAGGGCCATGGTATGGCTTCTGACCTATGCATTTTGTGATTTTTTTTAGATATATGCATCGATATGTATTATATTTCAATCATTTTTCCATATATTCAAACATGTACTTCAATAATTTTTATGTACATATATTCATATGAACACTACAAGAAAAAAGGACATTGGTGAGGGGCAAAAATGGTCACCATAAACTCATTAGTGAGGGTCAAAAGAGTCTTCATCACCAAAAATTGAACGTCACCAAAGGTGGCGTCGCCGAAAGTATAGGTGTTGTGGTGACATTCAAGGTCCGTCACCAATAATGATTTATAGTGATGGATAGTGACCGTCACCATTTCATATGAGTAATGATGATGGAAAATAGCCTCCGTCACCAAAAAACTAAACATCACCAAAGGTGGCGTCACCGAAAGTATGTGTTGTGGTGGTATTCAAGGTCTGTCACGAATATTGATTATAATGACGAATAGTGACCGTCACCATTTAATATGAACAACAACGATTTTTTGTGATGGACCTTTCATGGCCGTCACTATTGGTGCATATATATGGCGACGTTCATTGACCGTCACCATAAACTCATTGGTGACATCAAGGTCCATCATGAATAATCACTATAATGACAAACAATGACCCTCACCATTTCATATCAACAAAAACTATTTATGGTGATGGAACCTTCATGGTCGTCACTATTGATGTGTATATATGGTGGCGTTCATTGACCATCACCATTTCATATTTTGGTAAGGGTCGAAAAATGTCACCATAAGCTCATTGGTGATGGTCATAAGAGCTTCCGTCACCAAAAACTAATCATCGCCATTCCATATGAATATCAGGGCACGATGGAATCAAACCACCAACCTCCTGCTTGTAAAGCAAGTGCTCTTCCACTGAGCTAGCACCCTTTAGAGAATTAAACTTTTAAAAATTATATCATGAAACTATATAGATTTTAAATTCTACAACTTTCAATAAATTAAAGTCTTGACAATCTTTTACTAAACAAGAAAAACATCACGAAGTTGCATGTCCCTACCTAATGGTTATGGAAGTTATGAAAAGTGGGTTGAGGGAAAAATAGTTACGTATAAGAGATACTACAACAAACCAACTCTAAAATGATGTCTTGGTAATAAAAAAATTAATTTTCTTTTGTTGTTGTGTTGTATCTTGAACTAAGAAGAAATCCCTACTCTAAAATCATTCATATTTTTAAATCTGTTTTTGAAAAACGCTACTGGAAGTTGCATAAATTTAATATTGTAAATACGTTTTTTTGAATTATTTACATGCTAAAGAAGCCATAGGCATTAGATGGTTCAGAAGAGGATGTTGGTTTGTACGTAGAAAAGGAAAGAAAACATTACTGTCAAATTAATCATAATTTTAAATATGCTTTTCAAAAATGCTACTTGCAGCTATATAACTTTAATATTGCAAGCATGTTTTTTTGAACTCTTCTTGGGCTAAGGAAGCCATAGAAATTACCTAGAGCAACATTCTAACTGAATGTGAAGCTCCTTTACCAGAAGTTCTCCAGCTAAATGAAAATTACATTAACATGAAAAATAATGCATAAGAAAATTCATATCAGTTTTTTTTATGAATTATGGAAACTCTCATCAATATTTTCGAGTGAGAAAACTCACTCCATTTCTCCTTGACAATGACTAATTTACCAACTTTCCCTCTGCAGTAAATATCATGGAAAAGCTTTTCTTTCAACTTGATAATCCTGAAAAAACACCTTTCTCTTTGTGACACTTGCAATTGCTAATACTTCATTGCCTTTAGCACCATATACCCATGAATCATCTTTGTCTCTAAGTTGTTTGCAAACAGATTTGGGTACCTAACAATATAATCCAATTGAAATCCCATGGTTTTGACCAAAACACCTACATTACTCTTCAGTTTTTCCTCTGAAAGCATTAGAATCATTGGCCTCTGTCTTACTAAATACAAACTTTTTTGTTGAGAGAAACTTAAACTACTTAAACACTATAGTTTTCGATCTAGTTTCTCCTTGGATACTCAATAATCCTTGGAAAACTCCTTGCTCTTTTCAACACTTGCGATTTCTTAGAAATCATTGCCTCTAGCACCATATACCAACAAATCATCCGTGTCTCTTAGTTGTTTCCGAATAGAATTGGATACCTGACAATATCAACTAATTGAATTCCCATAATATCCAAGTTGTCAAATTCTGATTTTTTTTATATCCATACAATCGTTACAATTACTTAAACACATTCAATGAAATAGAATTATAAATTGTATAATTGATAAGAAAAGACAAAGTCAATGAAATGAAATTGTCTATGACAAAATACCCATTGAATAAAACAAAATAAAAATCGTAAAATGGCATGAGATGAAAGAAGCATTTATTGTTGCAATTATAATGTTAGATGATGGAAAGATTTTTTTGTTTTGTTTTGAATTTGATATTTACAGAAAGGAAAGTTTGTAATTTGAAAAGATCTGTAACAAAGAAAATTTCATAATGAAATTTTGTAAGATGTAACGAAGCTATTTTTCGTTGGTTGCAGGCAGAGAAATGAAATACAAAAGAATTCCAAGGGATTTGTAATTATGAATGCTTAAATAGTGCAGGCTTACAACATCCATGCTTCCTGCAAGGTAGGAACAACCATGTCACGTAAGTCAAGCACGTGCAAGTGGTGAAGACTACCGTCATTTTGTAGTGAAAATTGTACCATAGAAATCAGAATAGCCAGGTTTTATAGCTTAAAGGCTATGATCACTAGTGTATTAGGATGGAGTGGATTGCAATGCAGTAGGCATTGTTTGCAGTAATAGAGTGGGGGTTTTGGGTTTGGTTTTTTCATGGTGACATTGGTAGCTGAGCCAATATTCAAATCACTATGTTTTTTACTCTATTAAATTAGCATTGGTGATGAGTTGGGATGTAGCAAGGTGCCCAAATAGGGCACTGGTATGATTGGATGATATGCTCCAAGGCCTGAAGTTTGCAGAATCAATATGAAAATTGAGCATGGGTATGAGCATGGTTGGGATATGAGAGTATCAATGTTTTCTGAAAGATCTAGACCAAACCCAATTGCTACATTTATATACAATGATGCTATAGTGCAAGATATGGAATTCAGATAAGGTTTATGTCGACAGAATTTTGAGATTTTTTGTTTGTTTGTTTGTTTTTCCTCTATTGTGTTTGAAGAACTTAGGAGAATAGGACAAAATATCCCCAAGACTTCTTCAAATTCACTTTAATATGTATTTACCAAGAGTCTTCTTAAATACTGGTTGAAAGTATGCCCAATATACTTCTCTCAATGTCAATCCAAGTCTTCCTCGAAGATCCTTCAATAGTTTCTCCAAGGAGGTTGTTATAGGTCTTCAAATGCTTCAAATAACTGTCCAAAGTAAGAATTTAAACTTGCTATAAATCCATCATGAGAAGGTCTTCATTGTGCTACAAAGGGGTATCTCAGGGTTGTTTTAAAAAAGCTTTCAATTGCTGCTACAGGACTTTTTTAAAGTTGGTCCAAGAATGTATTCTAAAAACCTTAAAATATGTCTCAGAAACACCTTCAATAAACTGGTATACAAAGATTTATGTTAAGATACCTTTTAATTCAATTCCCCTACAACTGCATTCGTAGCAAAGATCCATAAAAAAAATTTGATGCAAGGAAATGTATCAAGGAATTGTGGAGAGAAGGTCAAAGATTTCAGGGAACATTTCAATTATCCACATGTCCCTGTATCATGTGACTTAGGTACAAAAAAAAAATCGATTAGTTTCACCAATGACAAAAACCAACATAGAGCTATATGGGAATGAAGAATGGAAGATGTAGACAGAATTTCTGGTGACAAAACATGAGAATTTCTTCTTAAATTCCCTATCTGAAAAGAAGATAAACCTCCTGCACCACAGAATGAAGAGGAAGGGAATACTAAGAATTGAATGTATATTCTAACAACAGTAAAAGATGTCTCACAAACACCTTCAATAAACTGCTATACAATGTTTTTTGCCAAACTGGCTTTTAGGTCAATGTCCCTACAACTGCATTTCTAGAAAATATCCATAAAGTTTTTTTGATGCAAGGAAATGTATCAAGGATTTGTGGAGAGAAGGTCACAAATTTCATAGGACTTTTCCCAAATAATTAATCACAAATTGGGTCAAAGGGAAATGTTAGCCAAAAATTGAAGGTAAATAGACAAGTTCTACAAATTGCTGCAGTTTTGAGAGCCAATGGCTACTCCAATTAACGAGGCAGTGGACTCTCTTTCCAAACCATCATATAAGGATGCTACTATTGGGTTAAAGGAGACTGCAAAATTACTGTGTCCAGCTAGGAAGAATCCAAGGCTTCCAGGATGCCTCTGCAGCTGCTTAGAAAAATATCCAGACTGTCAAACCAGGAGGTAACTCCTCAAATCAAAATGTGTATTAGCTGAAGAATGCATATGGATTTATACATGGAGGTGAGGCTATTTGGATTCATCTCCCAATGACTCTTGGCCTTCCTTATTTCCTAATATTAAATAATATACAATATTAAATGTGCACACCCATCCTATAGGATTAGGTGTCAACATTCCCCCCTTTAATCCGAAGGGATGTTGGTGAGTCCAAGCATCGATCTGAACATTTCAAACTTTTCTCTTCCAAGTGCTTTGGTGAAGATGTCAGCAATTTGCTCATTTGTGGAACAATGATGTAGATGGATGGTTTTGGCCTGAACATGATGTCGAATTAGATGGTACTTTGTATTGATGTGCTTTGTTCGATCATGAAACTTTGGGTTCTTGGCCAACTTTATTGCAGAAGTGTTGTCGATCATGAGTGGTGTGGAATACATTTGTTTCATCTGCAAATCTTCCAGGATCTTCCGGAGCCACACAATTTCTTTTGTTGCTTCAGCTGCTGCCACATATTCTGCCTCGGTCGTGGAATCTGTTGGAACTGACTGTTTGCGTGATCTCCATGAGACAGCTCCTGATCCAAGACTCATGGTGTAACCTATAGTAGACACCCCTGTTTCTTTGTCGCCATCAAAGTCTGAATCAGAGAATCCGATCAAGCTGAAGTCGCCTACCTGTGTATATTTGAGTCCAAAGTCTTGAGTCCCCTTCAAGTACCTTAGCACTCTTTTTGCAGCAGACCAATGTCCTTCACAAGGTTTTTTCATGAACCTTGAGAGGATTCCAACAGAAAATGAAATGTTAGGTTTGGTGGTGGTCAGATAGATAAGACTTCCTACAAGTTGTCTATACTTAGTTGCATCCTCAAATTCCTTCCCTTCAATAGATGTGAGCTTCAATAGATGTGAGCTTCAAGTTTTGTTCCATTGGAGTGGTTAAGGGATTACAGTCATCCATGCCAAATTTGTTCAAGAGATCTCCAATTTACTTCTTTTGAGAAAGAAATATGAATTTAGGATGTTGAATTACTTCAATACCCAAATAGTAATGAAAATGACCCAAATCAGTCATTTCAAAACCTTTCTTCAACTCTTTCTTCATGGATGCAATATAGCTCTCATTGTTTCCTATTATAAAAAGATCATCTACATATACCAAAAGATATACAACTGTTTTTCCAACTTTCTTAACAAACAAAGTTGCATCATCAAGATCAAAATGTTTTAAGTCAAGTTTCAGAAGATGCTCGGTCAATTTCTCATACCAGGCTCGTGGTGCTTACTTGAGGCCATACAAGGATTTTACAAGTTTGCAAACTTTTTTTTCTTGACCCTTTATCACAAATACTTCTGGCTGGGACATATAAACTTTCTCCTTTAGATCTCCTTTCAAGAAGGTTGTTTTTACATCCATCTGATGGACTTTCCATCCATTCTGAGATGCTAAGGCAAAGAGAGTCCGGATGGTGGTCCATTTT
Organism: Pinus albicaulis; assembly: GCA_034641835.2. Classification (NCBI taxonomy): domain Eukaryota; kingdom Viridiplantae; phylum Streptophyta; class Pinopsida; order Pinales; family Pinaceae; genus Pinus; species Pinus albicaulis. Next base: position 171,333 of record JAXQQM020088204.1, read on the forward strand.
GCTGTGGAAGCAAAAGTTTCTTCATAATCGACTCCTTCTTTTTGTGCAAAACATTTTGCCACAAGCCTGGCCTTGTGCTTGTCAAGTGAGCCGTCTGCTTTGTACTTGTTCTTGTAGACCCACTTACAGCCAATTGGTTTCGTTCCCAAAGGCGGATCAACCAGCTTCCAAGTGTCATTCTTTATCAAGGCATCATACTCCTTCTGCATCGCTTCTTTCCATTCATCATGAGAAGTAGCTTCTTTGAAGGAATTTGGTTCATGATCTGTAGACAAACTCAATTCACAGTTATAAGCAATATCCATATCAACAGGGGAATCAGAATTATCTACATCACCTTTGATTTGTTGAGTGGAACTTCTTGTTCCTGTTTTTCCAACCTCATCAGGATGAACATTCTCCAGTGTCTTTGTCAGCCATTTGGGAGGACCTTTCTAAGATGGCCCAGGCTGGTCATTTGACTGAGTTGGGATTGATTCAAGATTCAATCTCCCAATTTTGTCAATCACATCATCCAATGTATCATTCGTGGTTGTTTCTTCATGTGGGGAAGATGATTCCACAGTTTGATTCAATATTGGAATCTCCCCTTCAAGATGTGGAATCACATTATCAAATTCTTGGAAAGAATTTGCATGTGTGAATCTATCCAGGCGATCAAGTTGCCGCTCAACAACCTTGTCACTCTTGGAAGATTCAAGAAATATGACATCTCTTGCTATCACAAACTTCTTATTTGTTTCATCATAGAGACGATATCCTTTGGAGGTATTGGAGTACCCCAAGAAGATACATTTTCTGCTTCTGGCACCAAGTTTGTTCCTTTGACCCTTGGGTATCAAGGCATAACAGGTGGACCCAAAGACCCTGAAATGCTTTACCGAAGGAATGTGGCCATGCCACATTTCAAAAGGAGTTTTGTTTCTAATTGAACTTGAAGGACACCTATTCTTTATGTAAACAGCACATAGAACTGCATCAGCCCAAAACATCAATTTTACGTTCTTGAAAAATAACATGGAGCGGACCATATTTAAAATAGTTCTGTTCATTCTTTCAGCTACACCGTTCTGTTGTGGATTATATGGCACAGTTGTTTGATGTTTGATTCCATGTTGATGAAGATAATTTTCAAATTCGTTTTAAGTGTATTCTTTTCCATTATCAGTACGTAGAGAGCCAATATGTGTTTGTGCATCATTTTCAATCCATGCATGAAAATTCTTGAAAGTTTGAAAAGCATCAGACTTATTCTTCGGTAAGTAAATCCAACACATTCTGGTGTAGTCATCAATAAATGTCATCATGTATTTGTTTCCATTTGCAGAAGCAATAGGCATAGGGCCACATAAATCTGAATGAACAAGTTCAAGTTTTCTATGTGCTCTGGAGTGTGAATCATGAAATGGCTGTTTGCTATGCTTTTCTAGAATACAAGCATCACATTCCTTAGGTTTTCTAGGAATTGTAGGCAGTCCATTAACACCATTTTTCTTCAACAAACGAAGGCTGTCATAGTTTAAGTGTCCAAATCTAGCATGCCATAAAAGACTTGATGGGAATGTACCTTCATCGTGATGTGAACTGAATGCAAAGTTTTGAGCATGAGCAGATGAACCTTTTAGCTTCAAGAGTCTCCCTTCTTCTATTCCCTCCATGACAAGTGAGTGATCTGATGCTGATCTGACCTCTGCCTTGCCATCAAACAAGTGAACTGAGTGTCCTTGCTGCCGGATTTCGATCAGGGACAGCAAGTTTCTCTTCAACTCGGGGAGGTATAGAACCTCATGTAGGATATGATCAGGAAGACCAGGCAGTTTAAGCCTGACTGTGCCAAGCCCTGATGGCTTGAGTTTGGATTTATCTGCGAAATATACTGCTCCATCAACTTTGTCAGTGAATTCTTCAAAAAATCTTTTCTAAATGTCATGTGACATGTTGCTCCTGAATCTAGCAACCAATCATCTCTCCATGAAGTAAATGAAACATCAAATAGGTTTTCAGTTACTCCATTGTTACAATGTGCTAGAACATAATGAGCGGATTCAGGTGCTTTACGTTTGTCTTTGTCATTAGTTTTACCTTTGTCTTGATTTCTTTGCTGCTCAATTTTCTCCCAAGGTGTTCTGCATTTGGATGCATCATGTCCATCTCTATTGCAACATGTGCAATGAAGATTGGATTTGTCAGATTGTCTGCCCCCCCTTTTTGTGAAGTTTCTTCTTCCTCTTCCTCTTTTGCCACCTCTTCCTCTGGATGAATCTGGAGCATGACTCTTTTCTCTATGTGCCAAGTATGCAGCCTCTTCGGAAGATGAAGGGACTGTCATCTTCCCAAAAGCTTTCTCTCTTTCTGCAAACTTTTTCTCAAGTTTATCAAAGGTGATATGCTCAAAGTTTCCACTTGCTTGCAAAGACTCAAGATAATGTGAGTAAGACGGATATAATGCCTTAACATATGCTATGAGAGGTATGTCCATTTTTACACCAGTGTTTTCAATGTCATGCATTATAGATCTTACTTCTGAAGCTAAAGCAAGGGGATCATCATTCTTCATTTCAAGACTGAACAGCTTAATCATCAATTGAACATTTTCTACTTCTGAATGTGAGTCATAGAGTTCTTTTATCTTCTTCAAGGCATCACAGGCATTTGAGAATGATGAAATATGGTGACTCACCTCTTCACTTACGAAGGCTGCAATCAAGGCATAGGCCTTGTAGTTCTTATTTTCCCAAATGGCAAGCTCTTTGTCTGAAGTGGGCTTTGCTGGTGGATTTTCTTCTTGTCCTTCACAGATTCCTTTCCACAGCTCATTAAAAATGAGTGTGTGTTTAATCTTCTGAGACCATTCAATATAGTTCTCTTTGCCGGAGAGAACCACCCCAACAATTGAGATGAGAGAATGCATTAGATTGTTGGACAAAAATCTTCTGAAGAGGAAAAATTTCTGCTATAAAAACTTTCAACTCTTGAAATTTGCTCAATTAAAGGGGCAAAAAATATTGCTGGAAAAATACTCTGAATTTAAAAACTCTTTGCTAGAAAAACTGAATTTAAAAGGACACAAACTCTTTGCTAGAAAAACTGAATTTAAAAGGACACAAACTCTTTGCTAAAAATACTGATTCTGCACCAATTTTTTTTTTTCTTTTTTTGTGTTTGAAGAAGAATTGTATTTAAAGTATGGTTGGGGGGGTATATGACTGGGGAAGCGGTATTGAATATAATGAGGAGCGGTATTAAAAGTAGGCGGTATTATGGACAGTGCTGGTAAGAATTATATATGAGGGAGGGTGGTATTAAAAGAGGGAGGGGGCGGAAATATAAAAGGGGTATCGGTATTACAAAATAGACAGCGTGATATATAAAATATGATAGCGTTGTATGATAGTGTTGATATCATAATATGATATAACATATGATAGCATAACATAACGGCGTTGTATATAACATAACATCGTTGTATATATTGACCAAACAACGTTCGACCAAACATTGTTTTATATGTTGACCAAACAACGTTTTATATGGACAGACCACGTATCTTTTATAGTCGACAGAGCCACGGGATATAAGTGCAGTGGGAGATAATGTATCAACTAGGCGTGTAACAATATAAATGGTATGAATGGAATTAACAACGCGGAGATGAATGAACGGCGCAGAGATATAACGCAGACAGAAAGGTGACATCGTGAAGGTATAACGCAGACAGGATATGTATTGATATACAAATGCTGGACAACGCGTTGTATGTTTCAAAGAGTGTTGTTATATATATTGGGACAGTGTATAGGAGATGCGTTGCAGGTATAAATGGAGCGTTGTTGATATATGACTCATGTGATAAATGGATAAATGGAGCGTTGTTGATATATATGAATATATGAGCGATATGTATTGAATGGTGGAGGGCGTAGTGTATTGAGTCGACAGTGCTGGAAGGGAGAAGGCCGCAAGGGAGGGCGCAGTCGAATGGGGAGTGTAGGTGAGGGAAGTGTGAGGGGCGTTGGGTAGGTGAGAGAATGTAGGAAGAGAGTGAGGGCGTTACAAAAAACTGAAATGGAAGTGTGCAAGACTGTAGGATTGCAGAATGGCAGGGACTGCAATTTGTATAATTCCAGGGTCTGCAGAATTACAAAATCTCCAAAAGCTGCAGGAGCTGCAAATGTCAGACCTATGGATAATTGAAGAGAAAAAAAAATGCAGAATAACAGTATAGCAATTAAGGAGCAGCAAAAAATATTAATAAAAATTGACTGAGCAAAGGAGAGGGAGTTACACCACAGGAAGAAATGCCAATAGTGGGGCTGGCTCTGATACCATGTCAAACCAGGAGGTAACTCCTCAAATCAGAATGTGTATTAGCTGAAGAATGCATATGGATTTATACATGGAGGTGAGGCTATTGGGATTCATCTCCCAATGACTCTTGGCCTTCCTTATTTCCTAATATTAAATAATATACAATATTAAATGTGCACACCCATCCCATAGGATTAGTTGTCAATACAGACAACATATGCCTGAAGATTACTTGTCACAGCGACCTAAAACATTTAGTACCTGACTGGTCCTACTGTTATTTATCGGTTAGCAGGCATTTCACCTTCATAGAAATCACTAAGATGGTGGATACATAAAAAATGGAAGGTGAAAGGATCAACTGACTTTACATTGTGCACCAAAGCCTTTTTCAGAGAAATTTACAGCAAGTTTAGTTTTGGCAGGAGACAACATGTTTGATTAAAAAACCCCTTTCCTAATAAAAAAGAAAAGTTTCTATGCTTGCAACTCTTATGAGTTTCATACTCTGAACCAAAAGTTTATTACTATTTGTCCCAACCTTCCAAATATTTTCCTTTGTAATGCTACCTAAAACAATAACACGAAGGGAAACCCACATGTACATATAGTACCATTCATCTAAATATGCTCGTTGAGATTAGAAGCCACCATATTAATGCAGAGTTCATGTTCATAGTTCATTGGGAACACCTAGTTGAGAATTTATTAGTCAGGAGATGTAACCCATTTTTTTCAAAAAGGACATAAAATAATTGAAAGAAGAGACAGAGTAACTGTAAAGGAAACAATCTAAACATAGAATTTATTCCTAATTTCTAGTAGGAATGGTAAACAACAATAAAATTTTAAGCAATAATTTCATGTCTAATGAATTTATACAAGAAGTTTAGTTTTTGCAGGAGACAAGAAGTTTGATTTACAAACCCATTTCTTAATAAAAAAGAAAAGCATCTACGATCGCAACTCTTCCAAGTTTCATACTCTAAACCAAAAGTTTAGTATTGTTTGTCCCAACCTTCCAAATATTTGTCTTTGTAACACTGCCTAAAACAATAAACTGAAGGGAAACCCACATCTACATAGAGTACCATTCATCTAAATATGCTCGCTGAGCTTAGAAGCCACCATATTAATGCAGAGTTCAGGTTCATAGTTATTGGGAACACCTAGTTGAGAATTTCTTAGTCAGGAGATGTAACCCATTTGTTTCAAAAAGGACATAAAATAGTTGAAAGTAGAGACAGAGTAATTGTAAAGGAAATAATCTAAACAGGGCATTTGTTCCTAATTTCCAGTAGGCATGGTAAACAACAATAAAATACTAAGCAATAATTTCACGTCTAATGAATTTATACAAAGATTAAAAAAAAAAAACCTCATTCACGCGTTACAGAAAAAGTGTGATCGTGGTGATCCGCTGGAAGAGGAGCCTTTTGTGCACTGTTTTTAGGGCTGCACGTGGGGAAGGAAGGTGGATTGGGTATGTTGTAAGGGAGCCGCAGTGAATTGTGGTAGGCCGTAGGCCTAGCCACTCCAAACAGGCCAGCATGGAGACTTTAAAGGCTGCCACATGCCCACAACAATAGCCCATACATAGGGCACCTTGTCTTGCCTAGGCCACAGCTAGGAGCAGGTTGTCCAATGGCTGGTTAGTGGTTAGTGTAGCCTGCAAAGTTCCCTAACCAGGACAGCAGTACTACAATATTGTAACAACAATGTTTGTGGAGGTGTTTTGGGTCAAGAAGTGACCGGTTTGGATTAGTTTGGTTGTTGACTGTGGAAGCCAAGCAGTGAAGTGGACAAGGGTGTCAAGAGCACTTCAAGTGGTGGCAGATTCCGCAGTGGATGGTTGGGTGTCATAGAGTTTTTTGAGGGCAGCGAGATTGGCTACCCAAATTAGCCCTAGATAAGCTATCTTGAAGGACAAAGAGTAGTTCAAGGTTGGATGAAGGACGGTGCCGAAGTGCAACACTCTGATGTACAAGAGTTGTTGCTAGCCTGGCAGATTGGAGCTCGGGTGTTTGCTAGCCTAGAGGAGTAGATTGGATTAGCCCAAGTACACTCTACAGAAGGGTGTGAAACATTTTTAGGGGGCCAACTGAGTTTCCAGTCTTTCTAGATGAAGCTCTTGCAAGTAAATCTCTGCATAGCGTAAATGAAAATCATTGCTTGTCAAAGATAAAACTATAGCCATATAGTTGAGAAATCTATTTGAACAAAAATTCATGCAAACAACACAAATTTTGGAGAGTAAAGTGAATCACCTAACACCTTCCACATCCCCTTCTGAGACCATATGATGAAGAAAATTTGAGTATCCTGTACAAATTCCAAGACAGATGAAGGAGATGGCTCTATCCATGTAGTCTCAGAATCTTTTGATGGAACACTACCATGAGCAACCATGAAATCTATGAGTTTTTACCCACAAAAAAATTTATATATTTCAGTCTTACTCTTAGCCTCAGCTCAATGGCAAATAATGGTAATCCTGTTGCAATTAAGTTTTTTGACAAAAAGAAGTATGCCTCTTCCAAAAAGTGGTTACACAGTACTCAAGCCGGGCATGACAAAAATAGTACAATATCCCAGTAAAATTTGGTCCATCATTAATCAGTAATCATATTTATGGAAGAAATATTTCTTCACCTGACTGATCTACTTATTTTGTTTAAGATTGATGGAAAGTCATGCAGCTCATCTTCCACATTCTATGGTGAAAGTCACAATTGTTTTTAATTGTGACATCTTAGTAGTATAGTAACTAGCAAGCAACACAGGAAATAACAAATCTGTGAGAAAATTGCATATGTACATACTAAATACGCTTCAAATTAGTTGCATCAAGAAAATATACCATAAGTTAAAATTAAACTAATCAAAGAAAGCCTTACATTTAAAATAGCAACATAAAGCTTCCCAGTATATTCTTACTTGTCTAGACTTGCAGGAGGGCTAAGAGGAATCTCCTGCAAATGGCATAAAAATATGGGCAGCATTGCATGAAAAGTGGGTCTCTTCGAAAGCTTAAACTGCTAGCATTCACCAATCATCTTCCACAGCTCTAGCATATTCAGGTGGCTGCCTTTGAGCCTTGAAAACAACCCTATAGATCTCCTCTAAACTTAGATTATCCCACCTGCATGACAAATCTCATTAAATATCTAGCAAGTGTGTTTCATATAGAGGGTACCATGTTTGCACATTACAGAAGAAAAATGGAATTGAAGATTGGACTTCTCAACTACAAACACAAGGGTAGACACAATATAACTTACAGAATTGCTCCAGTGCACATCTCAACCAAGGTGCAACCAAAACTCCAGGCATCAGATTCTGAAGAAATTCCATTTCCTTCATAAAAAAAAATGTTCGAAGACTTCTTGAGTGGTTCCCAAGATTCTGGGGTTGTATAATGAGGATTCAACATAGTACACTCCACACATGAATGTGTCCTTGTCACATCATCCTCCAGGGTTGAGCGAGGTCTTCTGCATTGAGGTTTCTTCAAAAATTCTGGAAGACCAAAATGAGAAACTACTGCTCGCCCTCTTGCATCCAAAAGAAGGTTGGCTGGTTTTAGATTCATACACGAGACACCTGCTGCATGAAGCTATGCAACACCACGAGAAATATCTGCACCATATCTTCATACGCATTTCCAATAAGATTCATCAATGCATCTTAGTATCACCCTTCTAAATATTGATTAAATCTCAGATACCATTAAAAACTCAGACTTTTAATCACAAATTCAATTGCAGACATTCTACAAACAATGAACCAGAAATTAGAATCAAATTTGTAGATGAATAATCTATAATGTAGTGATATTAGAAACTTTTTACTCTACTGTTTGCTGCATATTTCACTATTCGCTCACCATTTGTTTGCTGCCTCCTTAACTCTGGTAGAAAATCTTGTAAAATCATGAGTTTGGGGGAGGGGGTGGTTTTGAAAAGGAAATAAACATCATAAGAATAAGGTTTAAATTTGTCTCTATCTCCTTTTGTGATGCTTCCATTCGTGAAGCCTCTTCTTTTGAGAATCACCAAAAGATATCATGGGTGGCACTGAGTGGTTTCCAAAGCTTTGGGGACACCCCTGGAAACCATGTTAGATAAGAAACTAATCTCATGGAAAGTGTTCTTATGAGGATTGTCATTCCATAGGTTATCATATCCAAAAACCATATAACTTGAATGCATTATATTTTTTTATATTACAAACATCAATCTGGAGTGCCTAATTAAATGCATGGATTAGCAGAATGGAAAATGTTATATCTTGGACCTCCATTGTAAGAAGAACCAAGGAGGTTGTACATATTATTGCTGAAACATCGAGAGACCCTTGTTAATAAATTTATGCGACCTTCGCCAATGACTGACTATAGGACGGAGATGTACCACACTCATTAGATGCATATCAACTAGTCTTAGATGGAGATTTGGTACTTAGATAGGTGATTCTTCAATACCATGCGCAGCGAGAGGTGATGCATCTTCCTACCCTTCATTTCCTATGAGATCATATAGCATCTGATTTACAAAAGCGAGCTTGATCCCGATTTGTGCGAGGAGCCTTGGTAGGATGGTAATATCTTGAGAAGAAAGTAGGAGGCATCTATCTATACTTTCTGATTGAGAAAGAGTCTTGAGAAAATAAAGGAAAAATATTTGGATATGGAGAAGTTAAATCTTAGACAGAGAACTAGGAGAAGCGGGTCAAACGTGGCGGAAAGCTGCATATAAGCGACAAAGCCATCGAAGCCATGGTGAATTCAGCAGAAAAAGCTATTTTGTTTTACTATTTTGGTTGAGATATGGATTTCTTGGTGCTCTATTTACATTATATGCATCCTTTAGCTATGCTACATGAGAGAAAGTACACTACATTGTGTATAATGGTTTGGATTCATATGGATCTTCTATGAGTTTTTAATCAAATTTGAATATTTGTATTTTAGGGTCCTTCTGATTTTGGTTGACCGCAGTTCCAATTTGAGGTCACTTATGCGGTTCTAATAACAATGAAGCAACTTGATTACCTTCCTTTCTTATGTCGTGGGGCTCATGTGATTTGTTGTGGGTTTATCCATTTGAATTCATTCAAATTGTCTTCATTAATCATTGGTCTCGACGTATTGCCATACCTTGCAATCGATTTATATATGATATCGATGCTCTTGCATAGTATGTATATATGGGATTGGGGCATAAGCTCACATTTGGAGTAATACAACCTCTTCCTTGGACATTAATGGTGGCATAATTCACACTTGTATGGAGCTAAGATCCTCTTGAAGTGCACTCGGATCTGACAAAAGCTTGAGCCTATTGAATAAAGGCACAATTAATAATCTAGAACTCCTTAAATATGGATTATTTTGTTTTACTAGTGTGGTTACTTCCTTGGATCAGCGAAGCTTGGAGTTGACTATTCACTTGTGGAAGAAGCAACCTACGGTTCTATTTAGTTGAATCCTTCGAAACGGTGATAAAACATGACCTTATTTATTCAATAATACATAAGATAAAGGATCCTTTGGAGGTTGAAGAAAAATAGAGGAAGACATGTAGACAGGAAGATAAGCCATTCTAGAGAATTAGGAAGAATTTTCGAAGAGAGGTTTTCGTATTTAAAGAGCAGGCTCAAAGTAGATCCTTAAAGCTGAGGACAAACCTTTGCCCCAGTGGACCGATGTGGATGTGGAGGAGTTCCGTGTCAGATCCCATCTATGGCCTTCAGTGACTGTAGTGTGTTGGTTGTTGAGTGAATGTCCAAGTATAATTGATATATAAAAATACAATATAATTAAATTGTTTATGCCTTTATTATCTAGGCAACAAGACTCATTAATGCCTAACTTTAACATAAGAATTCATGGTAAGAAAAGGTGATTAATTAAAGTTCCTTCTAAATGCATGATGGATTTTTGTTAAATTATATGGTCATTCTCATATAAGTTGGCTCAAACTCAAGTGTGTCTTTTATTTCCAACGAATAAGTATATAAAAGGGGTGATTTCTTCCTCATTTGACACATTGAAGAACTCGTCTTCTCCTCTAAATAGGATGACATATGAATGGACACAGTGCGCGGTCCAAAGGTGTGTCGAACCCCATCACATTTTAGGGCAAGTTTTCTTATTGAGAAAAGAACTGATGCGACATAATATGGAATCTGGTCTTTAAAACGTATCTACATTTTAGGTGCATATTTTGTATTGAATGAAAACCTGATTGGAAGAGATGGAAAGTTTTTGAAACATGTCTTTGGTGTTTTTTTGTGTGTGTGAGGTTTATGTCCTACAATTTGACTTTTCTGACAACTTGTTGTTAAGTTGTTTCAAGGTTTTAACATAATTAAATATATAAGGCAAGAGTTGTTGAAAAGGGAAGGGATTGTTGAGGAGAAACCTCAAAACTCTATATCAATTGAATTATTCGATTATGAATAAACTGATCAAGGTGCAAATCTTGGGGTTTTCCACAGCTGACCATATTCAAAGTGTCCTCTTGTGTTGGCTTATCCTCTACATTATTTTCTTATGTTCTTTGATGGAGATTCTGATCATCATGATTTAATTGATGTGGTTTCTATATTATTGATAATTGGGCTATATAAGAAGGTGATCTTGTTGTCCCATACTAGAACATGTTAAGCTAAAATTAACATGGTATTGAAACTAAGTGAGAAAAGCAAGAAGAAGGAAAGCAATCACTAAATGTTGTGATATGCAGCCTCTTTACTTCTCGAGATCATATAGTATGAAATTATGATATAAATCTAGTGCATCATGACATTACGAGTTTAATTGGATAAAGAAGCGAAAATTCGTTTTGGTCATATGAACTGGTTCAAAAATATCGCGGTTGAAAATTGCATTACGGGCACATAATATGAGAATGCAATTCCAATCCACTAATCCTAAAATTGATGACTTGAATGGCTAATCAAAAATCTGAAAAATTGACGAAGGACCCATCATTTAAGGAGTTTTCGTAATTTAGTTATATTACTACTATAGGATCAAAAGCATATTATACATACGTAGATGACAAGTCTTATGTTACTTCGATAAAATTAAATTGATTGAAGAAAGCCATAAAGACGCTTTTGGGTGCTATAGTGAAGTTACAAAGAGTTGATTTATCTTAAACTGCTGGCATTTATTATCTTTAAGTATGGTGTATGCATCGAAAAAAAACACGAGTTCCCTTCATTTAAAGAGTTTTAAACAACACCTATGGATCCAAACTTTGTCGTGTATCTGTGGGTGACCGATCTTATGTGCCTTGATAAGAGGTAAAGTTGATTGAAAAACCCTCACAAAAAGCCTTGTTGGGTGCCTCATGGTAAGTTACAAAGGATTTGATCCTGCCATCAGAAAAGCGAGTTTACTACTTCAAATATATATGTTTTAAAAGAAGAAAGCGGGACATGGAAGATACAAAATGATTATCACTCTAGAAGTCATAATCCCAATATGATGTGACTTAATTTTTAGACACTTTTATTTTATTCATTATCTCGTGATGAGATTTTTTAGGTTGGTTGATCCAAAATGTGAACTTATTCTCATGGCCAATTCTAAAATCTAAGGGTTTAATTGACGTGTCACAGTTAAATACCTAGCATTATAAGTCATATACGTGGACATATTGTTTCTCATTCTATTCTATGTTGAGAATTTTACAGCTCTCACTATTAGATTGTTCATGAGGCACATACAAGGACGGTCTACATGAGTTTAGGAATTGTTTAGATCTGAATGATAGTTAATAGCATCTAAGTCAATTTTGTACGATCCGTCATCCACATAAGTGTTTAGATTCAACTTCCAACTTAGGCATAGGTATCAATGAAGTCATAGCCACACGAAGCAGTATTGAGAGACACATCACCGGCACTACAAGATTCACTTGGATCGAAAGTGTATAATGTTTGAATGAGGTAAGGATAGCTTGATGCAGTCTAGTATTCGATATTGATACAATGAGTCCATAAATCATGGTGCTGGCGAGTCCACGATATATGTGCAAATCTACGGTGATCCGACCATCTGTCTCTACGCTCTTACTAAAATCAATCGAAAAAGTCTTGTTGATCTAGAAGACCTAGGATGATTATTACCATGTGTCAGTTATAGTAATCCTTAGAACATACTTCATTTAGAGCCTTTATATAAGTGTATATTATCTTCGAGGCTTTGTTGGATAACTATGCATATTATCTTGTAAAGTTAGAGATGATGCAGGTTGTTGATTTGATTTAGCTATAGGCCATATTCATCTCTACATTCTGTTTGGATAAGTCGACCTACGATTCGGTACATTTATGAACCTCAGTCTGTTCTATATAGCCGCGAACATTACTCTTATGACTTGTATAGTATATGATATAAATGCGGCATGATATCCATAAATGGTTGTAGTATCTCGGTGGCGGCTTATTATCTGATGGTATGGTTGATATTGTTGTCTTGGGTATGGGATTATGATATATACTATAAATAACAAAGAAAGCCATAGTTTTAGTGCATAGACACAAATAAAGAAACTGGAGAACATAAATAAACATAATGCCAAAAAAATACTAACATCCCAGCAGTCTCAATATTAAAGAAAATCACAACAACAAAAGTCATAATCTAAAAAAATGAAAATAAAAACAAATAACAACAAAGCAATCTCTCTAGGTTTCATGTGCATAATAAAATGCGGAAGCATCATCTGAATAACGTAAACAAATTTCTACCATTCGCAACGTGTAATTGAAAATAAACAAATATGAATTCAAAGCAATGACACCTAATACCTACAGAAGCAATGTGAGGTATCCTCACTAGTTACTTGAGATGATGTATAATGTTTGAATGAGGTAAGGATAACCAGAGACTTATTTCGACCCCATACAATCAATATTGATATGACAGTCGAAAATTGAATTCCCAACACCTTGAATATGATATATATTAAATCCTAAGTTGATCTAAACTATCTATCTCTTCTTTTTTCCAAATCAATCGAAGAAAATTAGTCTAGAACCTAAGTTAATGATTATTACAAAGAAAAAACATACAGGATTCACATAATTAATCATACGACATAACATTCAACTGCTTGTATCGTCATAATATCTTCACAGAACCTTTATTGGATAACTACATATCTTAACAGATTCGGATAGATACTACGATTTATTGATTTGATTTGGCTATGGTACATAAATTATCTCTTGCTTTCTGTTTGGATAGGATCTGACCTCGATTTAATTACATTCTGAACCACCGATCTCTTGTTCTATATATGGCCTTGAAAATTGCTCATATGACTTGGCATAATTATGAAGTCCTCAATCTTAAATCCCTTATATATGTTAAATCTAAGTTTGATAAAACCATCATCTCTTTTGGCTCTTTTCCAAAATCAATCAAAGAAAGAGGCGGTCTAGAAGAACAAGTATTAATAGTTATTACAAGCGAAAGCATCTAATTGCATAATCAATCCAACCGACATAACATTTAAATAACATATAGAATGCGTATATTATCTTCGCCTTTGTTGGATAACTATGCATATTATGAACACGAATAGCGGTAAAAGAATTTCATTTCTCGCGATATGAAAATGAAAAATAAACAAATATAAATTCAAGCAAGCGTATTCTGTTAGTCCAACAAATGTAGATGAGGCTCTAAAGTTTTCTTACGAATAAATTGCAGCATTATGAGGACTTCCATGATAAAGTACAAACGAGAGACTGGTTTGTACTTTAGAAGCTATGAGTTATTGCACCAACATACTAATGTCTTTGGTCTCCATTTACACTCTCAACATTAAAATCCTAAACCAAAACCTTGGTATTGAAAAATATACCTTGTAGAAACCATTGCGTCGAGGTTTCCAAGCGTGAAATTGTTTAACTCTTGCAAAATGAAGATCGATGGATAGCGAGAAGAAGGCGACTTCAAAACATCTGACGAGATCCAAGCAAGCGCGATGTTCCAACAAGTCTAGCTGAAGAAAAATGCAGGTGCCCATTAGAAAGGCGGAAGTAGCCATTTGATGGTTGAAGAATCCTGAAGATGAAGATTAGTGGATAGTAGAAAGAAGCTACGACTAAAGGCGATCAAAGCGGAAGAAATGAAAGCGACTTCAAAGTTGTGACCAGTTAGAATAGCTTGAACTATTTCAATATGAATGGCGGTCTAGCGGCAGGTAAATATTTGATAGTTGAAGGATTGAATAATGGATTATTAATTTTGGTGGTGTCTGGTAACATGGAAGGAGAGTATTACTTTGAAAAAATTTCAAATTGGAAAACCTGGGTATTATATGAAGATCTCAATTTAAATGTTTTTTCATAAAAATAGTTAGATAGTTAGATATATATTGGAAAATATAATGATCATATAAATCTTGATAAAATAAAATAAAATATCTTGGACATATAAATTTTGATAAAGAAAATGAGAACATTGTCTTGAATCATAATAAATGGATCATTTACATATGAGGTGTCTTTTAACGATGTTGTGTATATTGCCATGAAGATGTTATTAAGAAAATATCATGATGTTATTAATTTCAACTACACAATAAACCCAATTTGAAACCACAGTTTGAAGGGCAACATCTAGTGCTCTTTGTGGGCTAAAAAATAAGGCCTCTTGTTGCATGAAGGTGTTCCTAATTAGGATCCATCTTAAAGTTAAGGCCATGAAAAGATGAAGTCTAAAATTACTAAATTTATTGTTTATAATAACCTCTTTAACAACTTGACACAAAATATAATGATGTAATTTACATTGGAGGTGTGTCCTTGGTTATTGTTACAATTGTAATCGCTCCCCACAAAAGTGTCATGCTCCTTGTGATGATGCATCAACCCTAATGAAACAATATGGTGATGTAAAAGAAATTTAAACCTTGATCTAACTTTAATGTTGCCTACATTCCCCTTGGCTCACCACTCTTGGAAAAATGTGAGGCTGTTACGGCATTGATATGGATAATATCATTTTGACACTGCTCCCTATAACTAGTATTCTGTGACCAGCACAATTGCATTTTTAAAAAAATAAAATATTTGTATCAGGGTTAGCTCCTTTTTCATTAGGTTTGAATAGGATTGCATCACATTATGGTATTCTATTCTTTGACTCCTTATGGGAGAGGCACTACTGGCTCCATGTCGACATGATGTAGATGTTGTGAGCAACCTTCTGTGAGTTTTTACAAGTGTCTGGTTGTTCTACATTTGCTGTGTTAACTAAGACACACAAACACACACCCTCGTGACCCAATACCTGAATTCTCTAAAAATCCAAATGGTACCAGTATTCTTGAACAGAGGTAGAAGGATTATCCTGAAGGTTATTTTGTGGTTTGGTGTTTTTTTTTCATGGATACTAAGTGATTAAAGAGCTTAAAGGAAACTAAAGTTGAGGACGGAGAAACTGAGAAGGAGAAGGATTTGGGGGTTAAAGAGTTAATATTTAAAGGGAAGTTTAGGTGTTAGGGGTTAAGGGTTGGGGTTTTAAAGGAGGTGTTTTAACGATTTATGGTTTGGGGTCACAAGTTAAGAGAATAGGGTTAGTGCTTAGGGGTTCATGGATTCTAGGTTGAGTTAATATTTTATCAGTTTTAATCGTCAAAGGTTGATGGCTTATGAGTTATAATTGAGGTTAGGTATTATGGCAGGATAAGGGATAGAATTTAGTGGTTATGGGTTAATAGCTTATTGGTTGCTTGATAGTGGGGGCCTAATCACTTTCACCATATAAGTAGGTTCCCGCTGTTTCTCTTGTTACCTTCACTCTAGGCCCCTAATACATGATATTAGGTATTAATCCCCCTTGTCATTCTCTAATTCATGGATTATAGATCTTAATAAACCATGCTTGGACATCGCTAATCCATACTACATGTGTCCCCTAGTCTGTTAATACACAAAATACTCCTCCCACCTTTTAGGTCGTATCATTGACTTATCCTAACATTATGGGTGAAATTGGTGTTTATGTTGTAAAGTTAGTAGAAAAAAATATTACTTGTTTTCTATTGAGAAGAATGTATGAAATTGATTGTCATGATTGAAGGTGCACATACATCAATCTACATTGGCTTGTTTTTAAACCAAACATGAATAATTATTTGGTCATACTCCATTCTATAGATAGATGCGATATCCTAAAAGTATTGATGAAGCGATTAATATTTGAAGAGGTATTAATTATGTTAGAGCAATTCCAGCCATGATAGAGTGTAAGGCATGCCAAGTTGTGCGGGATTCTAGGGTGTGCCAATGTGTGCCAAGGTGTTTTTAGGAGTGCTAAGCCACCAGTATGTATGTCACAAAGCATGGAAATGAATGAATAATAGTGTGTGACGAGGAGTTTCAATGAGTTCCATGTGTGATAAGGAGGAGTGACAAGGCATGCTTGGAAGTGATGAGAATGATAGAGTGCAGTGGGATGCATCCCAGGATGTGCCAACACGTGAAAGGAAGTGTTAACTAAGGTGCTCAGGAAGCTAGGGAACACTACGTCAAAATGCATAGATGAACGAGTAAAGTTTGTGATTGGAAATTAATTGACTTTATTTTGTGCTAAGAGGAGAAGGGATTGACAACATATACTTACAAACTAGCTGATAAGGCAGCATACAAATTAGACAACATGTCAAGATGTCTAGGTCATGAGGTTGTTAAGATTAAACAAGATGATGAGAACAGGTGGAAGAAGTAGCCTTCATGAAGAGAGTATTTGTTATTTTTGGCGCAAGTCTATTTTTAGACATATCGATCATATTCTATAGGTTTTGGGATGCTATTTGTGGATGGTTGGTCAAGTTGGAAAAAATATATGGACTTGTGTTTTGAATATATTGGGGAGGAATCTATTTTAGATTACACGGTCTAAATATATGTCGAATATTGTTAGCTCTTAATAATATTTAGTATAAACATTATATGATATAGGAGCACTTGGGTTAAGTGCGGAAGATGTGGCATAGGAGGCAGCCAGAAAGTCCTGCTACATTCTAGGGTTAAGTGGAAGCTATTGCATGGATACTTCAGTTAGAACTCATGTGATAGAGTTTGGTGGAGTTGAGGTGGTTGGTGGAGTTGTTGATTGGAAGTTAAACATAGTTAGGCTAGTTGTATCGAATCTATTTGATTGATACATAGTGGTGGTGTTAATTAATTATTAATTAATTCACTAATTATTAACTCATTAATGAACTGAATACATTAGTTAACTACGATTGCATGAGCCGATTCGGTGGAAGACCAGCAAAGTAGGTGAAAAAGCGATGTGACTATTAGTTGTGACTATAGTGTTGCATGATTTACCTTATGATGGATTTGAAGATACCAATGAATTCGTGAAAAATGGACAATTGATTCATCGAGCCATTCTTAGTGATGATTCATGATGAAATAGTATCGGTGCGTGAGATATAGAACATGTGATTTGCTAGATCAGAACCTTTTTAGTGTAGCAATTGATTATCTTGGCGACTTGTGAAACTTTGTATAATTATTGATACATGATCTCTATGACACATAATATATATAGTTGAGGGGTTTTCAGCTTTAGCTTTCCATAATCATGTTCATATTTAGCGAATGTTTATGGTTTTAATGTGTGCATACGATTGTTTTTATTTCATAATTAATGATCAATGGTAGAAGATATTATGTCGTGTATGAAATTAAATAGTATTATTGTGATCAGGAGAATCTAGGATATATTATATCGATTATATAAATTTCTATTAGATCGAGAGGGATATTGATCATTGGAGAAAATTGCAAAAGCATGGCAGTTGAGTTTTGAGCTGGTGGAATTGAATTTGTTGATGCTGTAGTATACGAAGTTGATATGTATTTCAACGGTTGTGATTTAAATTGTACCCTTGGAGACGCTCAAATATATTACATGGAAGAACGGAATGGGCGGTCTTTGGATGACAATGAGTTGAAGGAGTTCATAGATCTGGTGGCTTACAACTGAAGTGATCTTTAGCATGACGCACTTGTAAAAGAAGACAACAAAGTGTTGAAGAATTTTGTTAGGTCTGAAAAGGATCTTGCAACAATTATTAGAACCCTTCATGATAGCTTCTCCATTCTTAGATATAAAGGGAGTTACAAGGTTATATACTTTAGAGCAATTCCAAGGTATATTCGCTTTAAGATTAGTAGCCGGAAGTGCTACGATTATTATTCTGGTGTAAAATGTATTAAAGGAATGTAAATTTTCTTACTATTCAAGAAATTTAGGACATATGATTGATGACAGCATGTCGAAGATGTAAACTATGTTTCTTAGTTGTTTTACTGTTACGGTTGTATGTGATGAGTGTCTTGGTAACTTGATACAGTGGGATCGGTGAGATTGGACATGAGTAGTCTAATATGGGTTACATGTGGTTAGCAGGTGAGCAAGGGATATGTTGAATTTCCATGACATGAGAATTTGGGTTTGGTCTTAGAATATTTGGGTAAACACTCAGAAGTGACACAACACATAACTTTTCTGACAGAATCTACACATAGGAAATTCTGGTGTGGTGCTGAAAATTTCTAACTTTTCAAAACTTTCGTTAAGTACAAACAGCAATAGAATAAAATTTGGAGGCTACGCTTGCCAGGGATGTTAGCCTTTCTGATCACACTAATACAGGGAATACAACTAGAACTGGTGTTGTTGTGACAGCAATATACTAATGAACAAGACAACATTAATTTTTATAGGGTGAGGACACACACCTTCCCCTTTCAATCACATGTCTTAAACACGTTGGTAGACCTCTTTCCTCCCATTGTGAATCTCCTAAATACACTCTATCAATGAAACTAAATTCATTTGTATTCATTCATTTTCAAGCATATTCTCTATACCTTACTCTCTTCCTTTAAGGTTCTTGTAAAGTTTTTCGATTAATTTGTTCTAGCTACGTATGAACAATGGCAGTACACTCGCACATATTCTTGCTTCAATATGACAAGTCTAGGGATATGGAGGGTTACCTTCTTCTCAATGACACAATACTCTACAATGCAAATTGAAAATATCAGCTGATTGGCTAGTCCATTTATTGCCCTTTAGTCGCTTCAAGTGCAACAAATCCTTAAGCCCAATATAACTATACTATACACGGTCTTTTTTTTCTTCACAAGTACAAGACTTAGAGCTGTGCTGATAGTCACCTAACAACCTCAATTGTACTTGGTACCATCAGTACTACAACCGATGAAATTGTTTTAATGATCTAGTTCCCCACAACAACGCCTCACATCTGGGCTCTTCAAATATGCCACCTAATAGTGATTTGAGTTCTTTCAAAATCACTATTCTTATGTAATTTTTATGTTCGTAATATGTAATCCAGACTACTCACATATCCATCCTTATAATAATTTGTAGATAGGCTGAACTAAGGTCTAAATCATCCATTGAGTCCAATTTCACTAACTGTTTATGAGAATTTGCTCAAATATTTGTCCAAAAACTCTGTAAGACCGATCATAAAATCAACTCCTCTTCATGTCAGTCCTTCTCATATGCTTTTATTTATTCTGCTCATCTTCTACTCGAGGTTCCACTGCTTCCTTTGGATTTTCTGTCTACGCACATACCATGAAAACCATCTTTAGAGTTGTAGGTATATATTGAGATAAACCTCTCTCTGGTCTAGCCTCTTCTTCTACTTCATTGTGTGATGATAATGAAATGCTGCCCATGGATTGAACATGACCTCCCTAAATAGGGAATTATATATATTCTAATTGTAGAATAATATATCACCCATAGCAAAAAGTAAAACTTTCTTTTCCTCTATAAGGGCTTGGCCTAGCTCATATGGATCCATGAATTACGGTCATTTATTTAGTGAATCTTGACTTGAACTTTAGATCTCTGACCCTCAAAGCGTAGTTTACTTCAGTCAATATTCCACTGTTATTTCTGTACCATTCATTTAATTCTGGTGCCTTTATCCTCCATTTGTTGGTATACATCACAGACCTACTTAACCTAATGGCTGTTACAAGGTAAATTCATAACCCTCTCTCTATTTCAAAATTTAGTCACAGTTCTGCAGAAACATACTGAAATCACATGCCCAAATTCTCATGAGTCCTCTCTTAGGAAAGCACTGTCACAACGCTAGAAGTACAATAATATTAGCATCACTTCCCTATCTTGAACCGTGGGTATGTGACATTCTTGTGAACCATCACATGATGATCTTGCTCTTGGTGGATGATCATGGCCTCACAACTAACAACTTGCACTTTCTCCAAACCTCTGTAGACCTACTTTAGGACCTAAATCTCTCCTAGCGTCCTTGATAAAATGAGCTCATTCTCATGATGTTCTTTCCTTCATACTAAGGCCTCCTTAAATGACTTTCTAGCTGAGCCTCTTGAGAACACTAGAACTTAAAAATTTTATATACTCGGATCTTCAGGAAATATTGTTTTCACATTTTAATTTTATTTTGAATTTTAAACCTCATCTGGGTCCAAGCTTATCGCTTGGGTCATTTCCTAAACATTTTGTAGTCAAAATCTGAAACCCATCTCACTAGGCTTTTAGATACTATACAAGCTACACAATTTAACAACTGGTCTAGTTGGTAATGATAACCAGGTCAGCTCCTATGATCGGACGATTGGGTTCCAAGTTAAAATTAGTAAATGGATTGTGAGGCAGTAACTAGGAAGAATGAGAATGCCAAGGGAATGAAAGAGCGTGCTAACACATACTGAACAATGTCAATGCATGTTGAAAGTGTTAAGGATATTAATTATCACGAGGAGAACTTAGGTCAAGTAAATGAACAAATGAATTGTGTTCGAAGTCTTAGTGAATTAAGTGTACGGATGAAGTGTGTTGAAAAATTTCATATGGGATTTGAAGACAACTACGGTGTGATGAAACTCTTGTTGGACTCATGTTTACGGTATCTAGGAATTGTTGATCTTTGATTGAAATATTGTTCATATAAAAATAATATTCTTATGGCTGTCATTATTCAGGAAAAGGAATACGACTATCAAAAGCATCAAATGAATCAATTTTCCTTATAGTTCGATTGGAAAAGGAGAAAAAAATTATTCTTCCGGCAAAAGGTGTGATGGGATCAAACTTCATTTCACCCTCGTTCCATTCATTTCATTCTGCCTCTTTGTCCCCACTCATTTCCTTCATATTCCCCATACTTTGAAACCATTCCTTTTGCCATGCTTCTCTTCCATTTCATCTTCCATTTTGACCATCGTTCACCACCTTTCTTTACTTCTTCACGTTAAATCAAAGTGGAGCCCTCATCGCATTGTTTTAGCAATGACTTTGCAATCTATTTTATTTAGTTGTGGGTGATGTGATCGACCTTTCCTCTGTGACTACCTTCATTATAACCATTGCAATACATTGTTATGTCATGTAAACTTCATAACTGACGCTTAAAAACCTTTAGGTAGATTCATAACACTCTGCCAAATACTGGTAAGGCCCCTCTTCCGCACTTTTTGCAAATTTAAGGAGTTAACTTAGCAGTTATAAATAAAACTTAAGAATTTGAAGTATGCTGCGATCCAGTCCGCTAACCACCACATCACTCATCTCCTCCCCATTTGCCTCCATTACTTGTGATTTTAGGTTATTTTACGTATAACTTCATCTCTGATGCGATGTACCTTTATGGTGCCATCACACTTAACCTCCGTAATTTACCTCATGTCTACTTGTCTACATCACATCGATGCATTATTCTTTATAAACTAATTAAGCGTAAAGGTTCATGATCTTGTGGATCTAATACCACTTCATAACTAAATTCTAAATAATTTTAGGTCGTTGAATAGGTTGTCACTATCTTTGTGTGTATATAACGGGTCAATTAGGAGCTACAGGGTTATAATCATTCATGAATAAATAGTAGACGTGATAAACAAGGCCTTCCACCCTCATTATGCCATAAGTCATCTTAAAATCCAATGACTACGTTCATTCATTATACGATTATTCCTTACTTTATCCTTGAAGGGGTCTAGAGCGAGAATAGTTTTCGAAAGAGCCGCCTTAATAATAGCCGATATCTCATGGTTAGCCCCCCATTTATGTTACACTTACCGCTTCATAAGGTTAAATACTACACTATCACCATAATAATTTCCCCAAATAACCATTTTTAACCAGTTTTACAGTTCGTTTCGAAAAGAGAGATTATGGGCGAGATGAGAAAAAATTTTGACAAAAGAAAGTTTTATTTACAACATAGGTTGAAAAAAAATCCTCTCTATGTTTGAGCAATTAATCTTCAATGGGATAATCAAAAACGCCATCTCATTCTTTTGATTTACATTTTTACCTTGGTGGTCATGATTTTGCAGCGTTATTGTGGAGAAATGGCAGAGATGAGCTGAAAATCGAGAGATGTTTCTGACAAAACGAAGGCAAAAAACAATAAATATCTCCATATTTTTCATAGGTATCCTGCGTTAAGGACAAAAAAATTAACTACGATTGGACCCTATTTCCAGAAATTTCATGCATTTTTAGCGGCAGCAAACATCCCAAAGATACTAGAATTTGTTTTTTGATGATGGTTCTTAGGTGTGAACAGGATAATATGTTTTGTAACCATTTTCGCAAAATAGTGCCAAGTATGACATTAGGACAACAAAGCAATGATTCCGCGGAGTTAATGATTGACCAGGTGGTGCGAAAAGGTGGGACACATCAATTTTACTTACTCGCACAGCTGTTTTAGATTTAAGCAATTGCGTTCACCTTATAATTGAAGATGATGGAAGTTAATACGACTGACGTTATTAACAAATTCACCTCATCATATGCGCTTATTTTGTCCATTTTAACTAGGTATGATCAATAGAAAGTTTTCAACAAGGGTAGATTAGGGAAAACCGACTTAGTTGTTGAGTTAAATACCACTAAATTCTCATTATAAAGGTTGGATATTTGTACACGTATTGTAAGAACTACTATTGAAGCACTTTAATTTTTGGAGCTAAATCTAATAATCAAAAGACCGTTTGCGTTTCTTGAGTTGTGTCAAAATGGTGATATGTTTCATCTTTGTTTGATAACTTCCATTGTTTTCTGTCTTGTATCTACTCAGTAATTGTAAATCAGAAATTTGGAATTAAGATTAGTTGTCGGAGGCGCCTTAATTCCTATCTACCTTTAAAATATGAATGTTTTTACATTGAAGATAAATTAAAATTCTTAATTTCTCTTTAGACACTACGAAACCTTGTTTCTTTCACCTCATAATTCATATTTAGCTCTTAAAATCCATTTAACACATTTAGCACTTACCATGATTTGCTCTTGATTTTGATGTGCCATTCCATTGTGGCTCCATTGCTGATGGAATAGCCTGTGACCTATCTATCAACCACACAATTAGTCAAAAGCAGCCCCATCACTCTAACTAGCTAATATCGGTCGTATAACCAGTGATTTAAATCAATTTAAATCATAAAAACAAAACCCTCTGGTCTAAAACTATGTCTAAAACAATAGGTTTGATGTTGTTCTTTATAGTTTTATTTTGTAATCTTCTAAATTATAGAGTGCAACGAGCTCATGAAAATTTTAAACATGGAACTTTGTTAGACGCAACACTATTTTCCCTTATCGTATTTTTATGTAAAATGTAGCACGCTTTGGCCGAAGATATAAAATGATTTTAAACTAACAGACAATTCAATATTGTACATTTGTTATGTATAAGTTTAAGGAACTCAACTTGTCTTGAACCTATATCTTGTATTGAAAATATTGTGTCCACGTGGTTCTTACACCAAACTCTAAGTTAATGCTGCTATTTATATGAACTATACATACATATGATATTGCTATAGCTATGTTTCTTGGTTGTTTTATAGCCATGGCTAGATGTGATCCTTGTCTTGGTAAGTTCTTAAGTGGGAAAAAGTTAAAGCAGACGCGGGTGGCCCTAGATAGTATGGGGATTCTTAGGTGAACAAGAGCACAATCTACTTGTTGTAGGTGTAATTGATCAGTTGTTGCAATTTAGAAGCAGAACCAATGTCACATGGGCGGAAGTAGCTAAACTTGATTGGGTAACCAAATCATGAAAAAATGTAGGATATTTAATGAGAATAGGTACCAAGGCTTGTACTAGCGTTGCTGACGGAATAGTTAAAACGTAAATAACATACTAGAATATATCGAAGTGTTAAAGCATGCCAATATATGCGATGGTGTGACAATACATGCGAGATTATCGAAAACAAAAAGAAACGAAGTTAAAATGAAAATGAGCACATCGTAGAAGATTTATGGTCATCAATTTGCATTTTCGAAGGCATGTATACGCAACACTAGGTGGAAATAGGTGTCGAGTGCAGTGTTGATGCATTCTAATTACCAAATCATCTGTATTCTTCTCTTCTGCTATTAATTGATCTCAAGTAACTGACCATACCATGCGAAAACATATTAGGCATCTTAATGAATTCTATACCATGATATTAGTCATGGCCTCTTTAGAACCTACATGTCTCTTTGCCCTTATCAAATGAGCTATTCTCACTTGATATTTATTTCCCCTTCATCCTAAGGACTCCTTAAATAGTTTTTCCTAGACCTCTTAGGAGCTCTCTAGAACTTATGGGTTTTATCTGATTTAGACCTTGAAATATTAATTTTCCTTTTAATTTCTTTTAGATTTTAAAGCTGTCTTGGGTCAAAAATCACACTGCTTCTTCTATTTCCCATAAAGCCTTTTGTGACCAAACTCACATAAAAACCATCTCACTAGGCTTGTGGGTACCTCAAAAACTACATTCAACAATATAGTCCTAGTTGTAGTAACTATAACGTGGTCCAAGCTCTTGTGGTCAGCAGGCTTGATTTAGGTTCTAAAATAAAGCAAAGTAAGGGGAGTAGTTGGCCTTGAAGACACATGATATATAGGAAGGTTAAGGCATACAAAGGAACGAAAATGCATGCTAACACATGTTAGACAATGCCCGATGCATAATTGAACTAGATTTTAGGGTGTTGGGGAATATCAAAGGGATAAGTAGGTCAAAATGCATGAAGGAACAAATAAGGAAATTATTGGCCAAGAGTGTTAGGGAATTCAAATGTGCTAAGAATAAAGTGTTGGAAGAAGTTGAAATAGTATTTATAGGAAGCAAACCTCCCCAGGATTGTTATAGGGTTAACTTGTAGAAATTTTAGACAAAGGGAGATCACTTTGTGCTAGGCACAACATTGTTTTCCTTTAGTTATTTTTTATAGCAGATGTGGCACACTTTGGATACATGCTCATGTTTTAAACTGTTTGAATAATTGCATATTGTACATTGTTGTGTATAAAGGTTTTGAGGCACACAAAACATCATTTATATCTTGTGTGCCTTGTAGATCTTGTGGTTCTTGCAAACTCTTAGTTAATGTTCTATTGTTTATATGAACTAAACATACATATGAAATACTAACGTATAGCTATATTTGCTTAGTTGTTCCAATACATGGCTAGATCACTTCTGGTCACCATCTTTGTAAATATTTAAGTAGGACAAGTTGAGATTAGACATGGTAGCATAAAAGATGAGTTGTAAAATTCTTAGGTGAGCAAGGCACAATCTACTTGTATTAGGTGCAATTAGTGATTTTTGGGCTTGAAGTGAGCTTGACGTTTTCACATGAACTTCTGATGTGAGGACTTGATTGGGTTCTAAGTCATGAAAAAAATGTAAAGGCTTGTTGTGAGGACACAGAGTACGGGCTTTATGCTTGGGAATCTTTAAGATGTTCCAGTGAGATAGTGCGAAGACATGTCAAGCATGATAATAACTATTGCCAAGTGATAAGGCAGCCAAGATGTGCAAGGGTGTGTCAATGTTCTGGGAGGCGTGAGAAACAACAAAAGGGAGAAACAATTTAAACTACAAAACAAACACATGAGGTTAATTAGTCATCGATTTACAGCTATAAGAGGTATACCGACACCTAACATGACTATGCATAAATGGGTACCAAGTAAGTCTTAGTACATTCTAGTTACCACGATCTTCCTTTATTTCACTTCTCATATACTAAATTATTAAACCATTGTACTACATCATGCAAATCATACAAGGCATCAACGTATTTCATACATTTAAAACTTAAGCTATACGTACAAAAGCGCCAATATGTAACCGGTACTATTATGCACATGCTATGAAGTGGAATGGCATGTGAAGCGCTAAATTATTGCTAAGTGTTAATGCGTATTTAAAGATGTTAAGTAGTAAGACAAAAATGAGAACACTAGGTGAAAATTGAAGTTAATGAATATGAAGATATTGCGAGGAACTAGTGATATGGTGCTAGCTATCATACCAATTCGATGACAAGGTATCTTTGAAGCATTGGTAAGCATGCTAAAGAATATCAAGGCATGAAGGTATAGTATTACTAGGAGTTGAGGTGTACTAATTATATGTTAAATAGTTTGGTCTTAATACTTGTCGGTGCTAAGGATGTGTAGGAATTCTGCGGTATGTCAATATGTGTCAATAAGTGTCAAGGGAAAAAAGGAAGAACCAATCAAAATGTAAGAGAATTAACCCATAATAAGGTTCAATAAGTTGAGACTTTATATTTTCAAGGACATACTAGTACTGTCATGGAGGTCAGTACATGTAAGTGCGCCTAATGTATCTCAATACATTCAACCAGAGTGATCAGGCATACACTAGGGACTATACATGCTAACACATGCTACAGAGTTCAGCATGTTGTGCTAGCGCAGCCTTGCCATGTGCTAGGCATCGATTTCATGACAAAGATATTCCTAGGTACAAATATGTTCCAAGACATGTGAGGTGCTAGAAAATGTTAGTGTGTGACAACGTAATTTAAGGTGTGCACAGGATTGTTAAGTTATTAGGTATTTCTCATTAATGAGGTGGCAGGCTTGATTATGTATTAAATAATATATTTCAGCCCTGGTGGAACTTTATCTAAAGAATTTTATAGATAATAAATACTAATAGATATGAATGCGGTATGTTGACTCATGGGCATCTATTCGACTAATTGATTACTTGAGAAATGATACATACACTAATTACTTCTTAAAAAAATTGATTATAATAATATGACGCAAATATATAACAAATATCACAATAATGGCCTTAATCGTTATCTTTTGAAAAAATATTAAAAGGCATATAGCGTCATCAAAAACTCATTGGAATGATACGGTAAGGTGATGAACATTTTTACTTAGTCACCAAAAACAACAAAAAGGCATTGGTGAGGTCATTAAAATGGAAGTCACTAGAAGTGTCTGAAAGTGGGGGATGGGCCTTTGCAAGCCCTCACAGGTAATGTTGAAAATGCTTTGGTAGCGAACCTTAAAGGACCATCACTATATACACTTACAATAGCGTTTTGGAATACATCACCATATGTGACTTGTGGTGTGAGACCTTAAGGTTAGTCACAAGCAGCCCTCCTGTGTCCTTTTTCTTGTAGTGGAACTGCATGTGTATTGCTCATATTATTTTTAAATAACATGTATGATCTCTGAAAATACTTAAATAATAGATGTACATCTAAATTGATATGTTCACCACATGTTCAAATACATAATATTGAATCTCATTAGGTATAACTAGATTAATTTTATATTTAACAAATAAATGACAACTTGAGTTTTAAAACAAGACATTATATCACAACATGTGAGCATGCCAAATGTGGTTAATATAAAATATACATGTATGTGTAAATTGTAATTTAAATTTCATCTAGACCAAATTATATTTAACAAATATAATGTTAAAAATTGAGTTTAAAAACAAAACATTATAATACAACATGTGATCACCAAATATAGTTCAACTATCAAAATATACAAATGTATACATGGTTTGGTTAAAATTTCCATCAATTCATTTTATATTTAACATTTCTAGAATGACAACTTTAGTTAAAAAAAAAAAAAAATCATTATATTGTTGAACTTTACAACAAGAAAGCAGGTGAAGCATCACGAAACATCATCCTTGATCTGGTTGAAAAATAATCACCTAAACATGGGGTAGAACTGACTATTTTAGGTGTATTTCTATTCTGAACATGGTGAGCACATATTTTATATATATGAAGAGAGCGCTATTTAGCAAGATGGTTAATTGAAAGTTGAAAAATATATGAAAACTGTTACACAAAATATTAAATGAAAGTCTATTTATAGATCATCGTCTAAAAGCAGATCTGTATTAGTATTAATAACTCTTAGCAATAATGGACTACAAATATCAACATTCTCTTGAAACACTCTATTTAAGTGAACATATTTAGCAAATGGAGGTGAAGGTGAAGGTATACAATTCTAAAGGTTCTTAGGTTCATATAGGTTCGATTAAATGATATGGTGCTATTGATTGGAAAAGTAGTTCATGGAATTTAATGGGTTAAACTAATTTAGACTGGTTGAAACTAGTTCTATCTAGTCCTAGCGAATGATACATAAATGATGGTGAATTAATTAGTTAATTAATTCTTAAACAATAACTCACTAATCAACTAAAATATGAGTTAACTATTGATGCATGTGAAGATGATGAAGACTGAAATGCAGAATAGGTGAAAGGGTGAATGAACTATCTATTGTGACCATGGTGATGCATGGATTGCATCTACATATACATTAGGTTACCAATGATAATAACACGATGAAAGTGGGATTGCATCAAAATTGGTCTTTAGCCAATCAACTTGGATTTAGTGAAGCGGTGTCGGAGGCAATCAATGCATGGATTTGATTTCATCTTGCTAGTGTGTGATTGATTATCACGGGGGACAACGATATAATGACTTTTGTATGAAGATTGTACCAGTCTCCATGATACATAATATATTATATTTAGGGTTTTTAACTTAGAACATTTGTTAATTAAACAACATGTTATGTGTGTTTTTATTGCTTCATGCGTTTTACAATTGTCCCGATTAAATTTCATGAAATTATAGTGGAATGATTAAGCGTATTTAACAAGAAGATAAATATTTTAGATCAGGAGAGTCAGGATATATACATGCATATTATATAATTTCTTCATATATCTGTATGTGATCACATGCGAAAATGTGGTTCAATATCCAAAATATACACATTGTGAAAATGTAATTTAATTTCCATCTAAATTCATTTTATATTTAATAAATAAACGACAACAGGTTTAAAAAAACATTATATCACAACATGTGATCCCACATGCCAAATGTAGTTCCAACCATACAAAATATACATGTGAAAATTTAATTTGAAATGCCCATCTGATTCATTTTATATTTAACAAACAAAATGAAAACTTGAATTTTAAAACAAAACATTATGTCACAACATGTGATCCACATATAAATATGATTCAACTATCCAAAATATACATTGTGAAAATGTAATTTAAATTTCATATAAATTCATTTATATTTATGAGTAAATGATAACGGTTTTAAAACAAAACATTATATCTGTATGTGATACATAAATGTAGTTCTTATCCAATATGTACACGTAACTAATACATGTTTTGTAATTTAATTTCCATCCTAGAGATTCATATGTTTTAATAAATAAAATGAAAACTTGAAGTTTTTAAAAACAAGCAACATATCCATGACATCAATCACCGTACCAAATGTAAGTTCAACTATCAAAATATACACATTGTGAAAAATATAATTTGAAATTTCAACTAAATTCATTTTATATTTAGCAAATAAAGTAACAACGGATTTAAAAATACATATTATATCTATATGTGATCACATACCAAATGTAGTTGAACTATCTAAAATACAAACATATGTTTTGCAATTTGAAATTTCCATCTATATTTGATTTGTATTTAATAAATAAAATGAAAACTTGGTTTAAAAACAAAACATTATATCACAACATGTGATCCTGCAGCCATAAATGTAGTTCAACTATCCAAATATAAACATGTATGTGTTTTTAATTTAAATTCAATCTAGATTCATTTATATTTAACAAATAAAATGACAACTTAAGTTTAAAAACAAAACATTATATATCCCCAACCGTGATCATGCCAAATACTGTAACTGCTCCAAGAAATTTAAATCATTCTTGATAAAAATAGCTGTGATTTCAAACTATATCAAGAAATCCATCATGTACAAAATTTGCATCACATTAACAATAAATATATATATATATATATAGTTCAATATATAGTGTACAAATGTCCCAATTTATATGAAAAGTAAATATGACTACATAGATAAGACTATATATGAAAAATTAAATTTGAACTAGATATATAAATAAAATCTTGCACATGTACATCATACATCAAATACTAGATGGATCTAGTGTCTTTTGACAACATACAAACATACTAACCACTAAAGAATGGAACCTTTACTGTATGTACTAACATTAAAATTTAATGTTTTTAAAATTGAATAAGGAAATATGAGAGCACATGTAAAAAAAAATGATAAGAAAAAACAAAAATCATACAATACCTCATTAGTTCCCTCTCCATTGTCTTTTGTTTCTCATCCATTCAAACATCATCCGCATTAACATCTTCACGATGCATGTACAATATACATACTGAAATATATATATATGTATATATATATATATATATATATATATATATATATATATATATATATATATATATTACAAAATTTCAAATGAAAATCATATCAACTAATTTTCAATATATTAAAAAAGTTAGACAACTTGTTCAAATAGTGAATGTTCTATCTCTATCATACACCAAATCACTAAGTCCTTGGAGAAGGAAATCATTTTCAAAAACCTAAAATTGAAATTACCCCAAAACTATAAAATAACTCAAGATCTAGATCTTTCATTTATAATAAAATTTTTTAACTTCAATTTATAAATTAAACATATAAGTGAAAAAATTGAATACCTGATGTTGGTTAGGCACATCTCCCTGAGGTGAATTTTGAAAAAAAATCATCTCAAAAAGTATAAAATTTAAAAATTTAAAATTGCAAATAACTCAGAATCCTGAATCTCATTTTTAATAGAACATGGTAATTGTTCATACTTGTGATGGTGGATTTGATCTCTAAGGAAAGAAGAAAGGTACCCTCCCATGATAAAAACATCGGATAGAATTAAGAATCATTAACATTTAATTATATGCATGTACATGTGTATAGTTATTTATTTCAAAAATGTGTCATCATGTTACGTGTAATAATATATAAAACAATTGTACATCATCATGTTCACTTAAAAAACCCAAAACATGCCAAACATATCATCTTTATGGGAGAAATTGTTACATGAAACCGACTCCAAAAATAGAAGAAAAGATATCAACATATAATGAAAGCCATTTCGAGGGGAAAATGACCTCTATTACATTATGAATGAACAATTCTTGGGTGATATAAATTAAAACCTCCTTTTATATAGAGTCCCGTAGAACCTGATATAATCTAGTAAAACCTAACAATAATATTTAAGACAAATAATAACAATATGGGGTTCTGAAGTCCTGATAATAACAATAAGTATTCTACTAACAAAATAAGGGGTATACTAGTAATATAGGGACCTAACACCCTCATTCAAAAAGTGTTGTCCTCAATGTGAGTAGCTTTGGGGTGCTGTATGCATTATCATCCTCCCATGTGGGAATATTGATGGGTAAGTTCTTCTACTTGATGGTGTTACCAAGTGATAAATTTGTATTTCAGTTCTTGTTCGTGACGCTTAGGGTTCCAATATGATTTTCTTCCTCATAAATTTCTGTAATATTGTTTTGAGCGGAAGACTTTACTTCTACTTTATTTAAGCATGAAACATATGAAGCTTGGATGCTCTACGTGATGAAGCAAGAAAGCTCAATTTGTTGTGCCATAGTACAATATTTTGCAACATAGCAGCAAGGACCATGGTATTTTGGCGATGGTGTATCGCTAACGATTGAGGGAAATTTGTTTGTATGGTATGGCGGTAAAAATACAGTCTCCTACACCTCAAACTTCTCTACATGCAACATAATGTTGATCTTTACATTGTTTCATTTGATTTTTATTGCAAAATTAGGTTATCCTTCAAGTTCTTGAAACTTCTTGTTGATGCTACGTTAACGATCTTCTGCTAACCTTTAATTTTTCTTAAAGATGATGTGATGGATGGTGGATGATATCGATGAAAGTGTATAAATAGGATCATTTTATGCGGTATGAAGGAAGTGTTATACCACCATTAGGTGAAGGTAACCCTTGACCCATTGTGTTTGTTTATTAGATGCAAAAAGCGAATATCATTCCAAACATTTATTACTATCTCTTTGATCGCCAGTTGAGATGATAAGATAGTATAAATGGTGTGATGTAAGCAAAGAAAATACTTCGGTCAAAAATTTCGGTAAAAATAGGATCTTTATACGCTCTAATGTATGGGTTTCATGTAACACGAATTATGTCCATAAATGTGTATGGCTTGTACTTACTTTAAATGGATGAGATAATGCAAGTGTACATACTTGGTAAAGGTGTATCGCTACCACCAACAGTGGCCTCTTTCCTTTGGACTTAGGTAAACGTTGGTAAATCATTTAATCTCTATCTGCGTTGACTTGGAATGGATAAAAGGTTGTAGAAAATTTTGAGTCTTAATTGTCTCAACATTCTCTTGAAATAACCATTCCTGCAAACTTTTTGAATAATAGGTGGGCCATCCAAAAAAATTATTTCTTCTTGCGTTAAGTTTCAAAATCCTAAGTATCCTCTAAAGGAAAGTGTGCAATTCCAAAAAATCTTTTGTTTTAGTTGGGAATTCTTTAGAATATACGTGATCTTTTTGTACCATAAGAATCCATTTTCAACTAAATGTGTCGAATGTCTTAGGATCTTCTTTTCGTTACGAATGAGTGTCCATATCATCATAATGCAATCATCACTTGCTTGATTTATCGATCTGGTTGGATAATAGATATATTTCATAATGCTTCAACCTCTTCATTCTTTCTTGAGTGCATATTGCCAGCAACATTTAGCTTCACCACACTTGAATTAACTGGAAAATTCATAACAACATCTTTGTGACCCATTTTTGTTGCTCTTCAGAAGCTAGTCTTTGTTCCAAGTGTTTGAGACTGTCATGATCAATTTTTGCAAGTGTCTTCCCATTAAGGTAAGTAACACCATTTCTATGATGCATCACAGTATTACTAACATTTCCTTCTAAATACGTAACTGCAGCAAATGCTTTCCTTTGATTGGATGACTTCCCAGCTTAATGTGTCTTCCTTCTTGCATTACTTCTGTTCCATTTCTTGGTGTCATTCCATAATAAGGTTTTAGTAGCTTTAGCGCTAAGACCGGTGATAGGCTTCACATTGCTTATTTAAGATGTTCAAATACCAATTTATTGAGGAGGTCCATAAAAATGCTTTCTTTAATAATTACATTGAAAGTGCTTCTATTCTCATAATTATTAAAAACTTTTGTGATAACCACCACCTTCTTAAAGAAATCCTTTAACTACTTTGTTAAGTTTATGGGGACTCCATTCCTCAATAGATTTAATTTTTTAGGGTCTACCTTCGCCCTCACCAAGTACAATACCAATAGGATATTCCACCTCTTCTAATATAAAGAAACATTTGGATGTTTTTGCATATAATTGTTCCTCTGATAGTTTGGCTTTCTAATAAACATGTTGAACATAGTCCTTCAAAGACACCTTTAGCGAATTTGTATCATCGAAATACAACATAAATTTTCCTGGAAGAAGTTTGAAAATAAATTCATCAACCTTGAAATGTAGAAGATGCATTTAACAGGCAAAAGTCATGACCAAGAAATTCATAATGACACTCATGAGGTTCAAAATTCTATTTTGAAATATCTTCACTCTTCATTCTAATTTGATGATATCTTAGCGAAAGTCAACTTGGTAAAATAATTTCTCCATGTAATTCGTCAATAATTCATCGATCACGGAGACCATTATCTTTAATGGTGAGCTGATGAACTCCCTATAATCTAGTTACGCTGCTTCATAATCATCTTCTTGATGACACCAATACCTACGAGGCCAATGACGAAGAAAGAACTTTGACAAGTTTAATTATACTAGCCTACGAATAGCGTTTTACGCAATCGTACGTTCAATTTTCTCTTTTGGACATAAGGATGTCTATAGAGCCTGATGTTTTAAAGCGAACACTTCCTAGAACCAAGTGTGCTTATGATCAAGGAGATCACGAACAAGTTGAGGTCGCTTTAGAGTTTCAAACACCTTGAATTTTCCAAGACTTTTGAGATCTAAAGAAATAGATGATTTTGATGTTGGAACTTCTGATAAGCATAATTGTGTGGTACACCACCTCATTGTTGTTTTCTTAGGAGGATTTCCATGAAGGTGGAGCTTATTATATTTCGACTTCCACTATGATATCCCTAATTCAACCTCTCCTTCAAAAAAATTTCGAAAAAGTTCTTCGAAAATTTGGCTTCATCTAAATATTGTAGCTGTTGTACTCTGGTACCAACATTAGCACCTCCATAGGAATGGAAAGCATTGGAATATTCGTACATATTCCCAAGTTGGCATGATATTATGGCATTTTCAGGTAATTTATGGTTCACTCATTTACAACCATCACTTGACATTCTAGTCTTGGGTATAGAAACAATTCAATTCATAGCTCACATACAATGAATAATAGTATGGGTAATACACGGAATCAACCAACATTATTGCTTTTTCTTCTTGATATGTCCTTCTATGTTGAGAGTTTCGGTGGAAAATCTTGCCAATGCATTTACGGTATGGTTGTGCTCGACTTTCCTCTTCTAGGTTGGTTAAGTAATTGTATGCTACTCTTATTTTAGAACTCTTGTTCATTTTATTCTTGCTCTTCCATAATCTATTAAAAATAATTTATTACATTTTACTTATGAAATTTAGTGTATTTGTTGTATCTAGCTGGCCTTAAATCCTTTCTCTTTACACTGCTTACCAATTGGCATGGCGTCAGCAACATGGGTTGTGCAAATCTAGGAGTAATAACACTTCCCCTCTTTATAGAAGTGAGTGGTAGGGTTCCTTGTCACCATAATTTTACATTCAATTTTATGTTGAATGCCTTAATAGATCGGAGTTTCCAAAATAAGAACTTCATATTGGACATTATACTAAAGTACATGAAGAGATCAATCTACTGTTCCTGCATAGAGAAGTATGGAAGTTCACGCTTACTCTTCAATTTTGAAGTCCTCAATATGCTCCCCATTGAACTCTTTTGTTAGATATTTATCGATTGGCTAAATAAGGTGTTTATCTTTGTATCCTCTGTAATGTACTTTATCTTTCCTCATGTAAATATTGACAAGTGACAATTTTTTTATAGGAGCAAAGCCATCGATACCATACAAATGTATTTTTTTCTAAATGTAAAGTTGATACACGCCTTTGTGTGTTTTCCCGTAATGAGATCAAAATATTCACTCCATATGTAGTATCATATTCACAGGGATCACTTTCATCAGGCTCCTCATATCTATTTTTTAGAATATGGTGGTTCTTCTCAACATTGCAGTTTGTAAATCATGATTATATTATTTTTTCATCATGAGGTTCCTCTGCATCTTTTCTGCAGTGAGAAAATTTCTTGTATCAACTGCCAAACCTGCAATAATACTTTAGATCATTTCTTCATGTTTTCCATGTTGTCTTTAATTTTTCATAAATCTTATTATCGTCATCTTAGGTTAAACCATTCATCTTGGCTTCCAGCAACTTTCTTCATCTTCATCATCTTAGTTTTACTCCTTTCTTCAGCTTCCATTTCTGTTTTTGTTGCTCTTTCTTGGTAATTTGTTCTGCTGCTCTTGTAATTTTTGATATATCATGTTCCACTCTTCATCTTCATGAGTCATAATAGAACCTTCTAAAGGCTAAATGGTGTTGAATTATTTTTGAAAGGGCCATTTTAGAATCCCAGTAACGATATCTATTCTACAATATGCTCTTGGAATCAATTCAACTTGATTCTTTCAAAACAAGACTTATACAATTCAGAAAACAAATACATACCTTCTTTGAGGCACACCGATGTTGAAATTGAATTATATCTATAATTACGGATCCTTAATATCAGAAATTTGACCTTTGTGGTAGCCCTCTGAAGCTTCTTTCAAATACACCAATTAAATTAATTTAATTCTTCAAGGAAAAATTTATGTCCGATCTCCCAATGACCCAATTATAGATGATTCGATGGGCAGACTTGTACAACACCATGTACTATTTCTTCCTTTTGTTATGTAATTAATAGATAGAAAAATATAGTCCATATAATTTTGTACTGTATTCCAGCCGATTCTTAGAAGAGAGCTGCGAATATTTTCCAGTCACACAGGCCCAGATGCGATTTAGAAGCTGAAAAAACAACCATAGATCATGTCTACGAAAATATTGAACAAAGATCTGACATTTTGAGATGTTCCGCCGGTGTTTTTAGCACTATAAAAATTTTACCTTGAACCTTTAGCAGCTCGATTTATACTTAAAATTCGATGACCTATTTAGGTTAAATTAAAGAACCTACAAAGCAAGATAAATTACATAGAATCATATCTACGAAAATGTTGAAAAAAGCTAAAATTTTAGCGATGTTTCACTCTTGATTTGTTGTACTCAACAATTTCAACAAGACGCTGAAAACAATTTATGGTGAAATTCAACATTGTTTGTTTGGGCGACAAAACATGAATCCGATTTGATATAAATGTTGTGAAATCAGCTCCACAAATAGAAGAAAAGAGATATCGCGTAGCAAGTACTCAATATGTTTATGGGGGGGGGGAAACCTCCAATAAGCCACTGTACTAGTAATATAGGGACCTAATAGAACTATCTTGATTATGTGAACCTGAAGCTTCGACTTTGATATTAACATATTTGTTCATCAAACATGAGAACTGCAAATACTTCTTACATACATGATAATTTTTTGTTAGATTAACATACAAAAATAAATTCATGTATATGTATTTATTACAAATTTTACATGTGTTAAAATAATCACCCTAACCATTGTATGCGGTCACTGCCGCCTCTTCTTCATAAATAATTAAGTCTGTTAACAAATGGCAATCCTTTGTATATATTTAAATGTTGTACCTCATGTTGTATATCTCTCATCACTATGTATAATACAAAAATTAACATGTGCATTATCTTGTTCTCTTTAATGATTGACTTATCAATTCCACCAACTCCACTCTAAACTTGTCAATGATGACATCCACTTGATTCTCGAATAATTTGAGAAGTAGCATCCTGTCAACAAAGTTTCCACACCACGAAGAATTAAACTTACGATAGTGGCTTTCAATAGAACAATAAACATCATGTAGCACCCTATGGTCATAATTGACCATTTCCGCATTAAAGAATTAGGAGGAAGGTCATTATAATTCAGTTCATTAAAAATAATTACGCATAAATGGTACCAAAATAGAATATCATCGCTCGAGGTAGTCTGCACTTGAAACTGGTGCTTATCATACAAATGGTAAGCTATGTCGAGTGTGAAATATTACGACATATGTATTTCTTTTTTGGCTCTTATTTAAAATTAAACATAGGCAATACATTCTTTGTAACTCTTTGTTTAACAACTTATAATAATAACCGATCTATCATTGTTTCCTTTATTTTCTTCATCGCTTCTACAATAGTGTCAGTGGTTGGGCTAAGCATTTTGTACACATCTACAAGTCTACTTAAAGGTGAGTAGCTATTTGCTTTCTAGAGCTCATAGCAAGAGTTTCAAAGGCACAAAGTCTTTCTTTAAATTTTGAATAAGATTTTGACACATTTGTAATATGTGTTATTAAATGTTTGTTTCTAGGTATAGGAAATGTCAAATGAATGCGTAAATGAGATTTGGTGTAACCTTCTTCTTGAATAATAATGACTGGCCCTACGTCTTTGGAGCAACATTTCACCTCTACATCAATATATAAAATTTTGTATAAATAAAGCAGCAAACAAATTTCTCTGGAAATTGAATGAAAATAATATTCATATGATAGCCCACCTCAATATGATTTTCGACATCATGCCACCACGAGACTATTGAAACCAGACCACCCAAATGGGATTCAGAACCAACGCGACCACCCATTGATTGGTCTCAGGAGAAATGCCTCTCCACCACCCCATACAATAGGCCACCTATTGATGGGCCACCAACAAAATGTGTGCCACCACCAACCTCACCACAATGAGAGAGCTTCTAAAGTGTAATTCATAATCAATTCAAAAATGCATTCATAAATATAAATACATGTACATATGATTGATTAAATTGTCTGAACCATGCCACGATTGCATGAACCATTAGCATGCTCCATTGATAGAGTAGATACCCTTGTCCTCCAAACTCCTAAAAAAATAAAAAATAAAAATTATTAAAAACTAATTTAACTCATAAAATTGATAAAAAACAATTCCATATGTATACATGTATGTACACGGGGATAAAACTATATATAGTCAATAAAAAAATTAATTCACACTGTATGCTTGTGTATGTGTGGAATAAGATTACATATTCAAATGTCATTTAAAAACATGCAAATTTAATATAATGCCATGAACATCCTTGGTCGCGGTCCCCCTCTCTTGTAGAGGCATGGGTTCTATTGATCTTTTCCTTTCATTCTCCATGATATATATATATATATATATATATATATATATATCTAGGTGGACATTAGAAGGTATTTTTACTTTTACTATTTTAAATAAATTTAAAATATTTCAAAAAATTAATGTAATTTAGTACATAAATAATATAAAACTACAACTTTCAAAGCACAAATTGATGTGAAATTCAGATTTAAACAAAAAATTGTTTTAAGTCCTCACATTTGATTTATAAAAATTGAAGTTCATAAGTTAAACACATAATTGGGAACTGCTTGGTATATAATTAATATGGTCGTTAAAAATGATGCATATATAAGTAGAAATACGGGCGGATACCAAAAGATATATTTACACAATGTCCATCAATAAATTTTTGAATAAAGGCGTCTGTGATAATTAATCTTTAGGAAGCTGAATCTTGAATTAGCATTTATACCTTAATACTAATTCATATTTGTGGGATGAATGTGAATTGGCATTTACAATAGATGACCACATCTCTGACAACATTTACGATGTCTTAGAGTAAAAATTGAAATTGTCTAACAATATTGTTTCTTTTCCATGTGATTGTTTTAGCCTCTCACTTTTTACATTGTACATGTCTTTCATCTAGTTACACGAGTTTAAATTGGTGGCTACAATTCCTATTTGATTCTCACTTCTAACTATTCCCAAGCCTTCTGCTCGATACAATATATTATGCCTGGGTTGTTTTGTTCTTCTAGTATATTCATTTTCCTTTGAGGACCTTGTTAGTATGATATTTTAAATGTATGTAATCGTTTTCCTTTTAGTTGGGATAGAAAAACATCTATGCATAATGTTTTAACCATATTTAGTGGGTTTTTGATAAAGGAAAAACAAATTCAATAAAATATATTAAATTAACATTTATTGAAAATACATGGGAGAAATGACATGTACATGGTTTGACTTAAATTTTGTTGGTGAAGTACGTAGCACATGGTTCCCAAAAACACTAGAAAATACCTTAATACTATGGGAGAAATGGCATGGCACATGGTTTCAAAAACAACATTCCTTATTTCAAATGCCTTAAAATTTCCCATTCTTATTGATGTCTTAAATTTTATGGAAGAAATGGCATGTACATAGGTGACAGAGGCAACATGCTATGGTTCCAAAAACACTGAAAATGCCAACTTTATGGGAGAAATGGCATACACATGGTTTCAAAAACACTAGCATTTTCCTTTAAAATATGTTAATGGACATTTGTACCAAATGACTTAAAAATTTTATTGCAAATGCATGGAATGTATGTATAGTTTTAAAAACACTAGCATTTTCAACTTTTTTGCAAATGAATTAAATTTAATTACAAATGGCATGGGAGAAATGAAATATGGTTTAAAAACACTATAGCGCCATCTTTAAAAATAGCTTGTGTGCAATTTCAAAAACACTAACATTTTCTTTAAATATATTAAATGAAAATTAATTGCAAATGACTTAAGTATTTATTACAAATAAAGCAGGAGAAATAGCATATACATGGCTAAACGCTTAAAACACTAGCATTTCATTAAATATAATTAAATTTAATAATTGCAAGATGGCATACATGGTTCACGTTAAATTCTGAAATGACATGCTATAGTTTGCCTTAAATTACCTCAAGTAAAAATATATTAAATTAAGTTTATGGGAAGATAGAAATATTTCATGGTTTTCTTAAAAGTTTATGGAAATTATATACATGGTTTACCTTAAGCCTTGCCAACAAGTTTATGGGAAAACGTATTTTGTGGTTTTCCTTAAAGTTTATTTCACCTTTGATGGAGAAAGTACATGAAAATGGGAAGGAGAAATGACATGTACATAGCTTGCCTTAAGTTTACCTAAGTTTGGGAGAAATAGCATGTAGATAGCTTTCCTTAAGTTTGATTTAAAGTTTATAGAATATTATATAGAAATAACTTGTGTACATAGTTCCAAAAACATTATGGAAAATGTCTTAAATTTTCTGACAAAATTACCTCTGATTGTGTACATGGTTCCCAAAACACTAGCATACTTCCTTAAGTTTATGGGAGAAATGACATGTAAAATTTCCCTTAATTTTCCTTAGTTTGTAGAGCCTTGAGTTTATAGGAGAAATAACCCTTTGTAGTTTTAAATTTTCCTTAAAGTTTATGGGAAAAATCACCATCTAAATATATTATAAAGTTTTATGACTAGAGTTGGAGAGAGTACATTTTATGGTTTTTCTGTCTTTCCTTATGTTTTGGGATACTAAATGACATATTTATAGGAAAGGCTAACATAAAATGACATGTAACAACTTTCATGAGTTATGGGAAAATGTACATGTATCATTTGTCTTAAATTTTCCTTAATTTTATGGGATAATGACATATAAATAGAAATGTACATGGTTCCCAAAAACACTGAAAAATGCCTCAAAGTTTATGGGAGAAATTATATGGTTATCCTTAAAGTTTTCCTTAGGTTTATGGAAAAATGACATGTACATTATATTCGTAAATTGCCATTTGTGGGATAAATGACATATATTGACATACCACATTGTTCCAAGAAAAGCTTATGTAAGTATATGAAAGTTTGCCTTAAAGTGTATGGGAGAAATGACATAATGACATGTATGGTTCAAAAACACTGAAAAATGCCTTAAATTTTATTAAGAATGATATGTACATGGTTATCCTTTTAAGTTTTCACTTCGTTTATAGGAGAAATGTAGAAATGACATGTGCATGGTTATCCTTCAGGGTTATGGCAAAAATGACATAGAAAATGACATGCATGGTTCAAAAACACTAACAAATACCCTTAAGTAAGTTTGCCTTAAAGTTTATTGAAGCGACATGAAAATGATAAGTACATGGGTTCAAAAATCACTGAAAATGCCTTGGAAAGTTTGTAGAATGGCATGTACATAGTTGTCATAATGTTTCCTTGAGTTTATGGGAGAAATAGGAGAAATGACATGCATGGTTATCTTTAAATACACCTTAAATTTTATGGGAAAATGACACGAAAATAAATGTACATGGTTGTAAGTTTGCCTTAAAGTTAATGGGAGAAATGGCATACAAATTTCATATTTGGTTCCCAAAAACACTAAATGCCCAGCAAGTTTATGAAATGACATGCATGGTTTTCTAAAGCACCTTTCCTTAAAAATATATTAAATTAAATTTGTTGTTTGTAAATTTTATGGAGCCAGCATGTACCTTAGTACTTTGTCTTTCGCAACATAACCATGGAGTGATGTTGTCATTAGGATCACACGATAGCCAACCAACTATGGCACATAAGTTTAAGTGCTATGTTGTTACTGATAATTGAAATAAATATCTGAAATGAAAATATAATTGTAGATTCAAAGAAGATGGATGTAGAACGTTTTTTAACATATGCATGTATGCATGTATATGCAGTGAGTGTGACTATTATTGCGTATGAAAGTTATGTGAATATAATTATCACCGCCTGATAATATAATGATAGGTTCTACAAGATGGATGTAGAATAATATTTTTAATATATGCAGCAACATGCATGTGTATACGATCATTTGTTATTATTGCATGTAGAAGTTATGCTGAATAAATTATATTGCACCAAGGTATTATTCATGATAGGTTCTAAAGATGGATGCGGACTAATGTTTAATATATGCATGTATGCTAGTGGGTACATTTTGTGCATCAAGTATGTTACCACATGACATTCAATAAGTTCTTGGGAAAAGTAAATCTATCTCTTGATAAATATCAAATAGATATTAATAGCAAAACACATATCAAATTAAATTTGTTAAAAAGAAAAAGGCACGAGAAAATTTACGTAATCTAGGTACTTGATTTTCAAGTATTAATCTATTTCTAAAACAATATTTTTCAAAATGTTAAATCTATTTCTAAAAAAACATTTCATTGTATTAACCAAAAATAAAATAATTTCATTATACCTTATCTAAATTGTTAACCAATTTATGACATGATAAAAAATAATTTCAACCTCGTGACTATTATATGAGGGTGATGATGTTGATATTTAGAGGATCAATATTTCTCATGTTTGGGGTGTTGGCTTTGTTTTTGCTTCAATGTTGTGACCATGGCAGCTCAAATTCAGCAATTGTACATCAGATTGATAATAACATTGGATATCCAAAATCTCCTTGATAAGTGTTGAAGTAATGGTTGATCATTAATGATGATTAGAAGAACACAACTCGCAATGCGCTTCTAGTCCTCCTAGATGAAAAATTGAATAGGTAAGTATCGCAAGTTACGTTATTTGAATAATCTAATATGATGAAAACGTGGTTAGTTTAAAATAGATAGAGAATAAAATCCCATTGAATATGGGTTAATGACTCTATAAACATATGAAGAAGGTTGAACAAGTAACCATGATTATAATGACTTCTATGGTCGGTGGTGTAAACACAATA
Source organism: Pinus albicaulis (assembly GCA_034641835.2). Lineage (NCBI taxonomy): Eukaryota > Viridiplantae > Streptophyta > Pinopsida > Pinales > Pinaceae > Pinus > Pinus albicaulis. The sequence continues at coordinate 214,872 of JAXQQM020088204.1, forward strand.
ATCTACTATATATATAAACATTACTTAGTGTAAAATGAATGGGAATCAAAGCCCATTGAATATGAAATTACAACTCACCAGCTTATATAAGAGGTTGAACAAGTATTAACAACTTTTACAGCAACTTCTATGATCAGTCTAGTTGTAAACACAAAAATCTAATATCTAGGTAAATAGTACATAGTGTAAAATATTGATCAAGCCGTGAATATGATTCTAATGACTCCTATAAACATATAAAGGGTTGAACATGTAACAATAGTTATGACATCTTATATGATCATATTAATTGTAAATATGATAATCTAATATATGAGTAAATACATTACTTAATGTAAAATGAATAGAGATCGACCAGTGAATATGAAATTTACAATGACTCCTGCTTATATAAAGGTTGAATAATATGATGCGACAACGTGTCCAGAACTAGTTGTAAACACAATAATATAATATAGGTAAACATTACTTATTTTAAAATAGACTGGGAAACAAAGCCCATTGAATATGAGGTTACAATGACTCTATATCTTATATAAAGAGGTTGAACAAGTAATAAAAATTAGGACAACTTCTATGATCGGACTAGCTATAAACACAACAACCTAATATAAGTAAATATTACCAATTAGCAAAATAAAGCAATTAGATCAAATCCCATTGAATATGAGGTTACGCAATGACTCTATAGCTTATATAAAGGGTTTGAAAAAATATGCATGATTATGACGACTTCTATGATTAGACTAGTTGTTGAATAACCTAATTTGATGGGGCATTACTTAGTGTAGAAAGCAGTAGAATCAAGCCATTCAATATGAGTTTAGAATGGATCTATAGCTTATATAAATATTTTGAACAAGTAACAGCAGTTATGGTAACTTCTATGATGAGACTAGTTGTAAACCACATTAATCTATTATGGGTAAATATTCTGGTTCGTACGTGTCATATCATATATTGTCATAATGTATACATAATTAAGGTAATAATAGTGTGTGCAACTTTCTAGTTACGCACTTAATATAATAAGGTCATCCTCATGAAGACAAGAAAATCCAATCCTGAAATATCAAGTACCACCATCTTGTACAAGGGTTTATCTCTTTATTGGTGTATTATGGATACAGCTATACTACTAACAACAGTCATGTAATAGTTTGAAGTAGTTGTAATGATAGAATCTTTTTCTTGTTTACCATTATTACTACCCTAATTAAAAGTAAGTTTCTTAATACATAGTCTTATTTACCTATATGATTACAACTCTTAATGGAAATAGATCTAACAGATAAGTGTAATAGAATCATTAAGGGTAAATAATGAATACAATGGTACTTATATTGATAGTTACAAGGGTCATGTTTCACTTTCCACTAATGACAAAACTATGCCTCTAGCTGGTGATCTTAACTAGTAACTGGTAATCAATGATGCTTTCGAACATAATGGATGGTATAAGCTAGTTATGATAGTTCTTTAAACATTAGTGCTAGTGATTACGAGTATCAATGTGGTATAACATGTATCTCTTATGGAAACACAAGCACCTTCTTGAAACCATAATGTTGAAGTACTAAAGTGTGATTGGAATGATTGATTACCATTATATTTGCACCATATGTGATTTAATATGGATATAATCTCTATACGGATACCTTTATAGTTTAATATAGTATAAGAAAAGCTATATCATTATGAAAACTATATTACTCCTACTATATAAGTAAACATGTGGGTGATTACAAGCATTCGTAAAAAATAATGAAAACTCAATTATGGAAAAAACTATATGTATTGATCATTTCCATGATGTAATCATGACATCTGTATTATCACCATTATAATCACGACATCCTTTATTTATGAAGTATCACAATTATTAAATAAAATTAAATAAAGTTGTCAATATATATACATCTCACATTTTTATTAAATTTTAAATCAATAAAAATAAGAAAATCGAGAATCCTGAAAAAATCTTGTCAAACCTAGTATGCATATATCCACTCTAGATGTATGGGTTGTTGAATTTTTGGATGCATAACCACTATTCATTCTCAAAAAAATGTGTTTAGTCTAAACATCTATCTACGGTGTGATTTGGGAATTGTGAGCTTCCAAAACTACAATAAGATATTGGTTGTGATGTGTTTAACTTCTGATCTCTTTTCATTCCTCTCCTCTTTAGCCAGAACTCGCTCTATAATGTTCGGTTGTAATGGTAGGAGGTATTGGTTTCTTTTAGACTCAAAGGTGTCTTTTGAAAAAAAATTGTTCCCATTGTTTACTTGTTAACTTGATCTCCTCTATTGTTGCCAGATTTTTCTTCTAGGTTATCTTTGACCTTCTGAGGTCTTGACTCACTTGGTCACGCATGCGGTTAAATTTAGGTAAAAATTTCTTTAATCCTACGTGATTGGGATATTTCTTTTGTCTTGTTCCGGTTCATAGGAATCTAACCTTGAGTGGAGCGGTTCGAGGATAAAAATAGTAGCGGAGGTTTCAGGTACATATCTTTTACATTGTTTTGAAATTTTCCTTTAGAATAGTATTCTTGAATCAACAGGAAAAATGAACATAAAGCGAATGAGACAATTTGGTGGTACATATATGTTAATTACTAGTCATGATTGGAATGAGTAGTACCATTATATTTACCCATATGTGAATTAATATGGATATATGTCTCTATACGTATAAACACATGGTTTAATAAAGTATAAGAAAAGCTATATCGCAAGTGAAATACAACCTACTCATACTATATGAAAAGCATTTTAATTGGGTGATATACAAAGCATTGACTAAAACGGAAAACATCAAGTTCAATTATGGAAAAGATGATATATGTTGCTCATTTCACGATTGTAATCATGAAGTTAATTTGCCTAGTTAATTAAGCCTGAATAGGTGTCATGCTTGATCTGCCACCAATAATTTTGTAATATCACCATTACTAATCACGATATCCTTGTTATAGTGTCACAATTGGTAAATAAAATTAAATAAAGTTTGAGGATCCTCGAAGCATAGATCTAGGGATCCTGAAAGGACATCACCATTTCATCTTCTGACAGCAAAAGAATCAAAAGTTTTCTTCTTTGAAATTTAGAACAATGAAACAGTGAAACGAGAGTTTACGGGCGAACATCGAGATAATGACCACAGTAAGCAGACAAAAAATATGATGAAGCGAATCATCGAGAATCCATGAGAACGTGAACTATAAATAACACATGAGTGAAAAATAAAAATCAAAAACAACAATAAACAAAAAAAAAAAAATAATAATGACATCTCTCACCGCCGCTTCCTCCTTCTACTTCTGTGACAAACACAAATAGAACAGGCAGACAAAAAAAAACAGTGAGAGAACAACAATGGTAACTAACCATGGTAACAAGCAAGAAAAATTATTTCTTGGGTTGGAGGCGATATATTTATAAAAGCATTGACGGTGTTTTAAAATTCCGGTCTACTTTCATTTCACTTTTCCCATCTCTAATAATGTCTTACCACGTCCTTGATATAATCAATATGTGATAAATTAGTTTATTGAAATTAATTTCAAAAAACTTTAGTTGTTGTTGGTAAATGATTTCGACTACTTTTCTTTCTGGTGTAGCCACCTTTACATTTTTACGGAACGTCTGCGGTGTCAGTTTTCATGAACGAGATTTACCTAGATTTATAATGATGAGATCTACATAGCCATTCTGATTTCTATTTATTTTAGCTTTTATTTTTTGCTTGTCGATGTGGAGGTGATAATTCCCTTGATGAAAAGGGACCCCATTCTAGAAAGGCGTGGCACAATGATATATCTTATGCGAAATATTTTCAACCATTGGATACAAAAATGTTAAACTATTCAAAAAGCGATGATTGTCAGAAACCGCTTGGTGATGTTATTTCATGGGAGTATTAAAGGTGAAATATTACTCAAGCCTATTTGTATCTATAAAATTGGGTGTCGCTTGACATTAGGTTTCTATAGAAATAAGATATTGATTTGTTAATGAAGAGGATATTAAGTCTTATGCAAGCTGGGTGGTATAGATGTCATGGATAAAGGTTAATTTTGGAAACCATGGTTGAAAGGAGAACTTAGGTGGCCCCAAAACTAAGGTTCTTGATCAAAATCTCATATTAATCCTCTCAATTTTTAAATAAACCATAAAAAAACCGCCAGACATAAATATAGATATTTGATAGGACCAAGTTGATCATGCATTCTCCGGTAGATATTAATCGCAAAGGCGATTAAAATAGAAAATTTTGACATTATACTCATAGGAAAAGTAAAAAAATATTGGTTTGGAGTCATACCTCTAGTTTGGAAATATTTTTTATGCTTTTCTACAATGAAGAAACTATCACGAGAGATCATAAGGATTTAATTTTAATAATACTATCTTTTGAAACATCTAAAATATTGTGGCCCGAGAGAATAGGGGCATACTGCCAAACCTTTGGAATTCTCTATTCAATCTTCAAACTAGGAAGGATGAGGTCATAGCTATACTTGCCAGTAATCTTTGAAAAAAATCATTCCTAATATTACCTACCCCATATACAGTTGCATTGAGGTCGGGATTCATGTTCGATCCTGAAATTCGTTGCGGTGTATGAAAGAAATTAAAGCGGCCATCACCGTAGACAAAACGCCACCTTGGTGGCCTCATGAATACTTAGCTGGTGTAAACGTAGGTCTGTAGAAGGAAGAATCATACACGTAAACAATTCCCCCTAGTTTAACATAATAGCGATGACACGGAGAATGAGGAGATTTTGATTAAGGAAAGAATCTTGACTGAAGCCCCTCTGAATAGGAAAAACTAAAAATTTAGGTTTCATCACAATATCTATTTTTGATACAGAAAAAGATCCAAATGTTTATGTTTTCTTGAGATGGCTACCACATTCAAATATTTGAACCAATGACCTTTTGCCTAAGTTCGCTTAATTAATTCTGTTCATTGTCGATCCAAATCCCCGGGGTATTTTTGCATTATTACTATTAATTATCAGGAATAAAATATGGAGGTTAAATATATATACATTTATAAAAACATGTAACTATATTTTTATCCATGAAGGAAACTCATGATATGGATATTCTTAACTTGTAGATAAACTTTGTTACAAAATCATGAGCCAATACCATGAATTATCAGCACAACATACCCAAAAATATAGTGTTTAATGAACGCACTTCATGTACCATTTTTTAATTGATCAATTTGATTAAAGGAAGAAGAGGTCATAACTACTTTTAAACTAGTATATATCCTATGACTCTTTCCCTAGGTCTACAAGCAGAGGATCAAATATGTTCACTTTAAAGAGGTTTACCTCATGACTTATTTCTCATGTGATTAGAATGAATCTTGTCCCTTTAATTATTAATTATAGTTATAAATATAATTAGTAGTTTTTTAATACAATTTGATCTGAGTCAAATGTTTTATTAATAATTATAATTTTTATTTATTTTATTTTTATGTAATTTGATTGATTCTAAATGTTTACGGACAAAGACATTACAACATCTCTTCCATATAGTGACACCTCTCATTATAATAAATTGCAACCTTCAATACTATTACTAAAAATATTCTATATAAGTTAAATCTCGATCATATATCTCGCAATTATTAATAATTAAATTAAAGTTAAAATATCTATTTCAAATATAGAAATATAGAAGCTCATTACTTTTTGTAAATAAAAGTTGTTTTTTAATCATAAAAATAATTTATAATTTTTAATCGCAAAAGTACATTTTTATGTCTAGAATATTAAACATTTATTATAAGAAGATTTACTCACTTACACACCACCAGCGATTATTCCAATTTAGAAAATTAGTTATTATATATTACATTTGATAAAAATAATATTAAATATTATAACTATTTTATTTTATATATAAAAAATAACACATCGAAAATAAAATCACAATGAAAAATAAATAAATAAATACAGCTGGCAGTCGCACCATTGATGACTAATAGTTCAGTCTATACCATGAAGATCTCAATTCACCTGTACCTTCATATCAAGCAATAATGTAAATGCTATGTTTTCACCTAAGTCCAGTCCAACTCCCATATGATGCATGTCTTCCTCTTCGTGCTACCAGTAACTCCATTCAATAAACACGTCCATATGAAACCCCAAAGTTCCACATACTTTGCATAACGACAAAATATATTCATAGCGTGTCAAGTGACAACATTCTTTCGGATCCTCTTAGAATTTTTCAAACTTTTGCCGCCAAAATAGCCTGAAATTGACTTCTCTTCTATGTAGACCCTCTTGTGTCCCTGTCCACTCTTATAGCGTTGGCTTTGCCATGTGGCGAGAAACCAATCATGGAAGGTCTTATTTGCACCGGAAGGTCATAGATGATTCATGATTTTGAAAGATATATTTGATTTAGTCATTTTAATGGTTTGAATGGATGGAAAAGTCGATGTTCCATGAAATAATTACAATGGAGAAAGTGTAGTAGATCATATGAAAATATTCACTTGCATAGTTTATTATGATAGATGTTGATTGGAGAATCAAATTTAGGACTTAAATCGAATCCGGCAATTTATTTATGTTTCTCTTGGATCGGAAAAAGCAAGTCAAGCTAGGTGTCGATTAATAAAATCCCCACAAGGCGGTGCTGACTTAAAAATTATTAATAACTTTAAATAATGCTGAGGCTCTTAAAGTAGAAATCTCATTTCTGTATGCCAATCCTAATTAACAATTCAAAGCGCTTATATTAAGTGAAAAAAGGTAAAATTAAAGTATGAAACAAATTGTTCCAGGATTAATGCTTGGTTTGATGATGAAATGGAAAAAGGAAAATAATGGCAGAGATCAGACAAGGATAACATAAACTCAAATAATACAAGAAGATATTAAAGAAATACGAGTTGATTTCATGGTTTGAGAAGAACAATGTGTGGGAAAAATAAATCAATTAGTATGGAAGAACTCCAACAAAAAAGGAGGTCTGGACAAAACAACATTACAAATCTAAAATGGTTCGAATATGCAGAAAAAGTTATGAGTAAAAGGAAGCAGGTTATCCCTCCTCCAGCAGTCCCATACGGACACAACTATTCCACGGTCTGAAGGTAAGATAGATTATGAGGAAGTTAAAAAGGTCTAGAAAGAAAAAAGAACTTAGTTGAACTTCGAAGCGAGTATGTAAAGTGGGCGCAAAATTCTGCACCTCACATACAATCATTTTCAACAACATCATACAGCAAGAAGGTTCCCCACAATTGGACAACACAGCATGGTATTACCTCTTTAGGTGGTAGCGTAAATAAACCTCAATATAAAGATATGACGAAATGCAACCCCTTGTCTACAAAACCATTTGGAAGCACATGTTAGAAAATAAAATCAACAAGTGGGCAAAGAAGATAAACGTGCTAAAGGAAAGTAGTTTTAGACTAAAATTCCCACAGTTGATCATTGTATAACTTTAAGCCACATCGTGAAAAAGTTTGGAAAAAAGGAATGGTTTTTTGCTTTGTTGATTTTAGAAAATCCTTTGATATGGTTCCTAGCGATCAGATTTGTACATAATAGATCAGGTTCTTGTATTTGAAGAAGTTGTGCATGGGATGTATGGTGAAAGTTAAAACTAAATTTAAACGTGTTCTGAAAGTTTTAGAAGTGATATAAATTCGAAAAGGTTGCCCATTGTCTCCTACCCTTTTAGTTTATATGTCGACAAGTTGGAAGAGTGGTTTAATTCTGAAAGGGGTAGCCAGTATCATTTGGGAAATTTCGTATAGAAATTCATTTTTATATGGAAATAGCCTTTATTAATTGCTAAATCTTCTCTTAGTTTGCAGAGAACCTTTCCTTTAAGCATTTTTGTGAAGGAATTGGGGATGAGTCAATATTAGAAAAACTATGAAAATGAATTTTTCTCTAAAAAAAGAAAAGCGTAACTTAACCTTAGGGATTCTGCTTTAGGCAACATTTTGGAAAAGGAAATTTACTGAATTCACAAATATGACAAAATTGCCTTCAATGAAATTTAAGTTAGTATGGTTAATAGAAAAATAGCTGGGGGTCAAAATATTCCTCTTCAAAGCAGTTGTAAAGAGATCATTATGGGGTAAACCACTCTAACTCTATTTGAGCTAAGTTATTAAAGATTTGGAGAATTTAGGTTAATAAAAATTTCCTCTTCTTGATAATTGTAATGACTTGCTTGTGTTTCTTATGTCTTAGTTAATATTTCCCTTGATTAATTTATCAAAATGCTGAGGACACAAATTCTGGCTGAAGCATATTTTATTGTGGAAGGTAAATCAGTTGCCTTCCTTGTAGTCCTCCTGCTTATAAATGTTGTCACATAATATAGTTGCCTTCAATTGAGAACTTAGGTATACACAAATATGATTAGGACTCATAGGTATCAACGTCATATAAAATGATAATGCTGATCTTCAAACTTCACGTAGATAGTCCTTTCAAATACGCACGCCTTCTTAAATGTGTTGACTATGTAGTACATACTGTGTATTATCTTGTTGATCACATATTCTTCTCAAAAAATAGTTAGGTTGTTACCTTTTATAGGCATGACCATAATAACCATAAATAAAGGAATCACATAAATTTACTTACGAGAGTCCACATACACTTGTATTCATATTTATTTCAAGTATATTTGTACAGGGTCCCCATCATCATATACCTAACACAATTCTTCCTAAATGAAAGATTGTTCATCCTTTTCATTAACTCACGCTTATTTTTAGACTTTTACTAATGTTCTCATTATGTCTTTATAATAATGCCACTAAATATCATTTTAAATTCGCATTTGAGTCCCTTACCATTATCCGCACTAAATTTAAGTCATCCCTTACTTTCGCTTCGAATGAACGTGCGAATAGTCATATATATGATATGTCTCACTTTACTTTAGGCTGGCCTTTAGCAGATAGTGGGCCAACCAATGAAATTTGATTATAGGATGACATGTGAGGACAACTAGTTCAATGCTAAAGGTGTATTATTGCATCTTTGAGACGTTGTTCATGATGCCTTCAAGATATTGGAGCATATTTTTGTTCGTCTCTTCATCAACATGACTCTTAAATACATTTATATCTAAAGACATCCTAATGAACGTAGAAGGATCGCAAACTGTAATAAATATTGCTCATGAAACCCATGGCTTAGTAAAACAAAAATACGTTTATTATCTTTTGTCTTCTACGCACATAATTTCATAATTACATAATCAATATAGAAAGTGACCTGAATACACTTTTCAACACTCCTCTTAACAGAGTATTCATATAGTACATGGTCTTTAAGTGAAGAATCGGATTGGTAATCACCTTTGTATCATATCCTTGACATTTCCTGAGTAAGGCCTTAGTATGTATCTCTCATGAGGCAATGGGCTACAATCTTTAGTGAGACACACTGACTTATAGACACCTTGTCCTTTGTCTCTCCAAGGTACATACTCACGGGTGTTCCCAAAATATGACCTTCTTGGACTATTCTTCTCTTGGTATGACCTCGAAATATTTTAGGTCCATGACTACTCTTATCTTTCAAACCACCCTATCCCATTCTCAAAAGAGTATCGAATGCCCCGGATGATTGCCTAATCCTCATTAAATATTTAAGTGAAGACTAGAATAATGTTTTCTATCCATTCTCTTCACATGGCCTTCCACTGAACTGTATTTGACACCCAGCCTTGGTCTTGTGTACTGACATTTGCAATAAGGAGTAACATCGCCACTCACTCTTAACTGCAGAAGGACATACTTCAAGTTTCTTGAAAGAAACTGCCACATTCCCCGTGACCAAGGTCCTACAAACAATCATTTATCATAATTTCCTCACCCCTCGCCGTGGTTTCGATAACGAATCTTCCAACTTTTGACTTCGCAGAACAATTCGTCATCCTCTGGAATCACGAGTCACGTCTGCCTATCATAAAGTGGTTATTAGTATTCCTCATGTTTGGTCACTATTATGCTATGCACTTTCCTTGAATCATCCCCAGGATCCTTACGTATTCTTATGATTGTATTTGTAAAAATTCATCAGGAATAAACATATCATATAAATTTTAGAAAAAAATTGTCTTAGTGATGATCTTTCACCATTCTAGGCATACGACATCCTTCATCATGATTGACACATCTCCTAATGATATGTTTTTCTAAGGGTCTTCTTCTTTTACCGGACTTATTCGATTCATATCTACGGAAGTCTCCTAGTCATATCTGCTGACACTTAGGTATTCTTCCTCTTGTTTAGCGGATTTGCACTTCCATGATCTCTCCCTTTCTACAGGTTCTTCATTCCTAGGAACCTCTGACCTCTAGTTTGTGGTTCAAGCGCCACAACTACCACCTCCACATTCATGAGGACTTATTATGTTGGTTTCATGTGTCTGGCAGAATACTCCTCCATAGATCATGCACCTGCATCTGAAACTTGATTACATAACCATGACATGACTTCACAACATCGATGTTAGCATATAAATACACCTACTACTCCGCATACCTTTTCGCTTTGAGTCATCTACTGCCAATTTTCTCAAGAATAAAAACTTCATTCTCTTGACTTGCTCTAAATATGTCATCATCTGGTCTGTTTTCATGATGTTCCTTCTTTCTTGATGAATGCGTATACATTGGTAATGTTGTCAGAGGTTTTCCCGAGCGGATTCACGAAGCTCCCTACCGATGATATTTGATGGTCTACTTCTTTATCGCCTGTATGATTTCATGAAGATGATCTCAGCGTGGTGTCAGATCCCCTTGCTTCTTCTTTACTAGATTTTTATTTGAATAGGATTTCCTCCTTTCTTCAAATGTTTGAGTTAAAAACTATTGACTCCAACTTGTCTTCTTCCATAGAAACCCTAGGTTGATGAGTGGTAACTTACTTATCCCATGATTTTTTACCCTTGTGATCATATGGGTTCTTGTTGTGTGCTCTCCCAACGATGTCACATCACACATCAATCTTAAAGCAGAATCTAGGAACCATGAGACTTGTAGAACTATTTGTAGTGATCTTTCTCCTCTTTCCATCCTCACTTCCATCACTTCTGGTGACATGAACTGTGTGTTGATTTCATAATTCTTCTTCTAACTTCTTTTGTGTCTCAATATTTTCCATGTGAGATAACCTTAGGTTCCCACTTTCCATAATTCAAAAGGAGACTCACTATCTATGACAGAGTTTTCTAGGGACCATGACTATCCTCCTTGTTTCATCTGGGATCTTAGATAGTACCATCCTGTATGTGTCTTTGAAATTTGAAGTCATTTAACCAAAGTAAAATGAAAATTAAATATGTTCATGTAAGTGAGAATCTTCTGCTTGTTCTTCTATGAATGATCTTTATCTTGGGATGTTCGACTTGGTCCACATGTCATCCATTCATGTATTTAAACCTTCATATTGTATTCTTGAGAAATTTGACATACTTCTATGAGTTCTTCCTTTTACCACTCGTAACACCTTGTATCTTTGGCTTATTTAATTAATACGAACTTACAACGTGTAGGTGACATATTCATAATATTTATTACTTTCTCATACTTTTAGTATATTATTTAGAATTGTAACTTTACTGCATTAAGTGGTTGTATCACTAATAGCACTATTGTAGCTTAATAAGTACCATGTTGAGAATTTAGAAGACTTTTGAATTTAGTATAAATTCTCTTCTTGATAATTACTTGTAAACTTACTTGTGTTGCTTATATTTAATTCTCTTTCATCAAGTTAATTATCAATTCACCAAGGACACAAATGTTGGGAGGAGAAGCATCTTTTATTGTGAGAAGATAAATCAGATTTACCGCTTGTGAAATTCATCATAACCTAGATGTTGTCACATAATAGTTGCTTGGTATTTCAAGTATACAATATGATTGAGACTCACGCAGCATGTAGCGTCATAAAATCGCAGATGCTAAATCTTCAAACTTCATATGCCTGCTAAAATCACTTAATGTATATACATACATTTGATTGTATATTACCACAATGTATTATCTTGTTAATGGCAATTCTTCTCATCAAATAGTTAGGGTTTTGTTGTATGTTTTAAACTTGACCTGCTAACTACATCACTAAGAATCACATTTGATTTACTGCAAAGGTCCACATACCACTTATTAATGGTATTTGTTTGGTGTATTTGTAAAACAATGTGTCTGGTAATTCTTCTTGACTTCAAAAGAGGGGAATATTGATACGCATCCTTTCATTAATCGCCTTTGGAGACTTTTACTAATGTTCTTGTTATCTATTTATAATGCCTTTACTAGCTCCTTTTTTAGAATTCGCATTTTTGAGTCCCTTCTACCCATACACTAAATTGAGTGTACACTTAATTTCCTTTCAAATGAGCCATTAGGACGGTCATATATACCAATCTTCACTTTCTTTAGGCGAACTTCCAGCAGATAGTAGGCTGACTTGGTAGGCGATTATGAAGCTAACATCAGGACAACTAATTGATATTTATAAGGGTATCTTCTTGCATCTTTAGAACCATTTATTCGGTATATTGCCAAGGTTTTTGGAGCATATTTTTGGCTAGTCTCTTCACCAACATGACTCTAAATACATTGCTGCTCGAAGAACATCCTAATAGACATCAATAATAGGTCTATAAACCTATAATAAAATATTTTCTCATGAAACCAAAATAAAGGTAAAACAAAAATACATTTATTATCTTTGTCTTCTACTTTACATAAGTTCATAATTACATAATCAATATGAAGATTGACCTAAGTTACACTTTTCAACACTAGTGATCCTGGTGATTCTCTATGTTGTGAACCTATGAAACTGCTGCAATTCGATATTAGGCGTCAGAAGAAAATTGACGCGTTTGATTACAAACAAATTCAAAATCAAAGTCACGAGGTCCTTATGCTATTTTGTTAAGTGAAAGCTGAGGTTTCTCCTATTGAAACAATTGTTATGGTGCGAATCATGAGTATTTAAAAAAATTGAGCAAATGGAGAAGGAAAATGGGCTAGGTTGTGATGACAGCATATTGTGCAAAAGAAAGAAGAATTGGATGTGAAAAAATAAAAAATGGTTTTAGTAAATAGAATTATTTTTTCTTAGGCGTGTCTCCACAAGCAATAAAGAATAAAACTTTTTGTTATGAATAAGTTCCATAAGCTGATACTTGGGAGAAAGAGCAGGTAGAAATAATAAGTACTACATTGAAAAGGTTTAACCTAATAATAATTAGCATTACATGAGGACAAAGAAAATATTTCTTAGAGATCCAAAATTATTGTTAACAAATTAGAACTAATTATCATCAACTCATTGTACAACAAAGTCTTGGGAAAAGGCGAAAAAAATAGGAGGAAAGAATATGTATTTTTTCCTCTTAAGGAAAAGATGGAAATAGAACAACATTTCATTTGAATGTAGTCCTTCAAAGACAACAAAAATTATGCAGAAATTTTAGCGATAGCTCTTGGGATAATGCATTGACAAAGAGATTTTTAGAAGTTGGGGTGTTTATTATAAGAATCCATAGGAAAAGGTCAAATCAAGGAACGAGATGGAAAATCTATCACAAATATTTTATGTGAATAAATAATTTCTTTCTTTCTTTCTTCTTTCCCCTTAAAATACATTCGACATTGAGGTTCGTCGTCGTTTAAACTTAGTGATAATTAGAAAAAAGGAATACATTTGACATTTACGATAAAATTTATATTAACATTAATATGTATACTAATTTATTAAAATTATGATATTCTATAATATTATGTTTAACATTAATAATATTTATACTAATTTCTATTAAAATTATGATATTCTATAATAAATATATATTATGAGTTTATGTCTGGGTGTGTCTATTTGGTTGGGGTTTATATTTATGAAAAATGAGGGCAATGTAATACCCTACGGTAAAGTAACTTTGGAATTATACGATTTTTATGAATATTGATTTAGACAAAATACCTAAATGAATGGATTGCGAATGTGAATGGAAGTGTTTCAAATTAATTACATATATTTTATTTCTTTACAAAAAAAATTAGCTACAACTACCCGGGGAAAGGGATGTAAAAGTTAATTTCTTCTTTTAAAAAAATTAGCTACGACTTTACGGGGGAAAGGATGTAAGAACAATTTCTTCTTGAAGAAATAAGCAGACGATTGTAGACTAGTGATTTCATTTAACCTCACTCTAAGCTGTGGCGGAAAAAGGGCCAATATGGTATGGCGGACACGAGGAGTCTAGAGAGGAATTTTTTCGTTCATGAATCTCAGGCAAGATGTTGCGGAGAAGGAAGGTATTGGAGAGGATTTTGTTCTTGAGATCGTTGGCTAATGGGACTTTTATTAAGCACCTTCGATTGGAAGGTGGTCGGGACTAAGTGTTAGGGACAAACTTGTGGATTTTGTATCTAATATTGTTTTGAATAAGGATTGACACCAGAGGCTTCAAGTGGTATTACGGTACTCGTAGATTGGGAGGAACATCTGAATACTGAAAATTTGTGGTTAGGTTACTAGTATTACAAATAAGTGATTACTTCGACCTTGTTATTATTTTAGGTTATTAATTTTTTTCTTAGTGAACTACGGTATGACTATGAAATATAGAAACACATAGCTGATAATATGAATGTTTTTGGAAAGCATAAGTCTTCTGATGAATTTTCAACCTATGTAATAGTTTAGGTCATTATTACTTAAGCAAAGGAATATACGTAATACCTTAGAAAGAAACCAGAACAAAATAAAGAAAGAACCTTAGTTGAAGAAGCTTGGGTGAGTCTTGGTCGGCAGAAGCAGGTAACCATGATTAGTCATGTAGCCTCTAGAACATGCGATTCACAAATGATAAAGAAAAAAGAATAATTCGATAATCATATTATATATGTGTGTCACAATATAATGTGAGGGAAATGGAGTAAATATACATAGGAAATAAAGTAACAAACTTAAGTAATTAATTGTTACCTCATAAATATGTTTAGGAAATTATAAGTAAACATGAAAATGATAATGTATGTGACAAATACATTTATAGCAGTCAAAATGGAAAATGAAAATTGTTGGAATAATTGTTTAATAATCCTCCTAATATTTAATTGTCGATCCATTTCGTAAACATGACTGCTGACATATTGATTAAGGTTGTGGTTAAACTTTAATGTTTCACTTTATAATGATCAGTTAAGTAATAAAACACGAATGAATATGGACCAACAATCTTTAATAAATGAATCATCTATACCATGTAAACAATCAAATTCAACGACATGAGATATCTATAAATTTAACCTATTTGTTCACGAGGTTTGAAATAGTTCGCAATAGTATGTAAGTTCTACTTCAAAAGAAAATGCTAATTTCAATAGACTTCATTCATCGACTCAATAACGCACGTTTATTCAAATTCAAAACCTAGTGCAGCTGATCCTTGGCTTGGCGTCGATCTAATTGTCATAAAGCTAATCATATGTTCACACCAATCCCAATTTTATACTTAATAATTGTTCCTTCACTCAAGCAGGTAGGATGAGAACACTTCACACATCAATTCATTTGTCTTAATAACAAATCAAAGGTTTAGTGATATTAGGCGATTTCAAGGCTTGTCACCTGCCGCTAGATAAAGGTGAACAAATTGATCATACTCAGCAATCTACATGTATTACCTACTCTGCAAATTTCAATCATCAAAACCTAATTTTACTCTTAATATCAAATAAGTTAACTGCGAAGCTGTTTAGACACACATAAATGTACTTGAAATACTATAGACACAATTGCAATTAACATAAAACAAATCTGAACTATATTGTAAAATTACTAAAATGTTGACCTTCGTGCACGTTTTCTTGTAAAAAGATCTGTTTTTATGGCTGAAATCTAACAACTTTAATATGCTAAGGTATTGTAATGGAGAAACTATTTTAACGGAAATTAAGGTTTAATCCATAATTCTAGTGAAAGTCAAATTAGCAATCATTGATCATTTCAATCAAGTGCAATCTAGCTAATCTTACTCACTCTTGGTCTAAATGAAAAATAAACTTTAATTTGAATTGTGATAAAATTTATTATTAAAATCATAATCAAACTACTTTCATGAGTTGAAAATTCAAGATTACATGCAAGACTAAAAGCCTAATTTTTACTTCTCTGATTTATAAAGGAACCTCAACACCTAATTTGGTCACAAACCTAATTCAACTAATCTTTATTTTAATTTTAAATCGAAATGAAATCTAAGGTAGTCTCACAACGACTCAATACTTTTAATGATAAGGAGGAATGAATGTTGGCAACTGAGAATTTTACTAAAGCTATGGTCATATTAAGTACAACGAAGTCTCCATGACTTTGAATGTCTCACTATTGAAAATAATTGATGGAATCCTAAGACTAGTTTAGATGATAAAGACATAACATATCAATTCTTTTCAGGAGAAATACATACCAAAGCAAGAAATGGAAGACTACACTTCTCGTTAGACTTATAACTATTTTGATGTCGTCCAATCCCTAAACAACACTCTACTTTTCAAAAAAAAAAAAAAATCATTATCAATACAATTGAAAAATCATCAAGTATTTCTAAAATCTAGTTTGAATGGTGACTACAGAAACTTTAATCTAACTCAAATTCATGCATATGATTTAACTTTATCCCCTCGTTCTCTCACTCTTTGTGATAATTAAAATAATGTGTGGTCCAATATATTTCCCAAAATTAACTCATCATGGCAAAAATCACACCATCTGGTAATTCATGATAAATCTAGATGCTAAATTTATACAAAAACCCTTACCCTATCATTTGGAATGCTCAAGTCCTTTTCAAATTGAGTATTAATGAAACTCCTAGAATACATGAATTCAACCATGCTGTTTCGATTTACGGTTCGTTCCACTTGTAAACCTGATGAATACTCATTAAATTCAAAGTGATTTTGAATGATAACATCAACAACTTGGATCTCTGTATTGTAAACGAATACTAAATTTTAAATATAAATAAAGCAAATAAAATCATAATATTGAATGCAAAACTACAACAAAATTCTCAAAACCTTTCGCATGTAACTATTTTCATATTTAACACCGCATAGTTAAAGAATAAAGCGTATGAAAATCGTTCCTCAAGTAGCTTAAAGCTAATATTAACACAAAAAATATTGAATAGCTAATTGAAAATCATGATAAAATCAATTTGTTAAAACGGCAATAACAAGATGTGAAGTTAATCAAAATAAATGACTACTACATATACTTACAAAAGCAATTCGGATTGTGAATGCCACAGTTGCGACTTAAACAAAATAATATACTCGTGAAGAAATTTGGGGCTAATAATTCACAATTGGGCTAATTTTCCATGGTTTTAAAAAATTGTTACCAATTTCCATTTTTATAAAAATATTAGCCATTTATAATAAATTATTCGTTAAAAATCATAACATTATGAAAATATATAATATTATTATAAATTTGAATAATTTTCAAATACATCCAATAGCTTATTTATAGTTTGCATATTAGGGACAAGTGAGATTCGCGATTTTTTAAACTTCAAGATAGTGTAATCTAAAATTATCAGGCTATGTTTCAACAAAAATGGCAAGAACATCAAATCCATAGCATAAATTCAATGAGAACGCACCACTTGTGATTCTGAGACTCAAGCTTAATTACTAAGAACAAAGTTGGATCTTAGGGTTTGATGGCAAAGTAGGAGTACAATCCTTCGAGGATGTCATCCCAATAATACTCTACTGTTGCGGGGATTTATAATGCATTAAATTACAAATAGAAAAGTCTATCTAGATCAGATCATAGGAATGTTATACTGTACTTGGTTATTTTAAATCTCATTATGATATCCATTTAAAGATGGATGATTGCAACAACATTACATACATATGCATGAGATAATAAAAAATTGATTTTGAAAATTTGTAATGTGTTGATCTGTAGTATTTTCAAAATATTTGACGAAAATCAGCAGTTATTTGGTAGATTTTGACAAATCTAATTCAAGTTTATAAGTGCTTATAAAAGCACCTAACTATCTCCCTAAACCTTGAGAATTTTTTAAAAAATATTATGGGTTTAGTAAATTAGCTATACTAGGTCCATAACCCTTATTACCAAAATTTCTTCTGTCACCTTAATATGCGAAATGCGAGGCAAAGGTTCCCATTTTAGAATTTATTCTGATTTGGACAAATTGGGTAATTTCCTTATAGAACTCTATGATGATGGTGGAATCAATTTATGGAAAGTCATGATATCAATTTTGATAATAACCTCTCTTGGTTTTCTTCGAGCCAATGGCGAAAGTGCGAGGTCGAGTGGGCATTCCCGTACCTTAAGTGGCTTGTGAAGGTTTCTTGATAGAACCACGTGATAAATGTACTTCAACAAAGCGCTCGCCATTAAAAATGACATAATCATATTTAATCATAGAGAAATGAAGAAAACTCATGATAATAAACCATGAAGTATTTAGCTGACTTAGTGATGAGAAATTAGGGAACATAGAATGAGCTAAAAACCTGGGTTTAGGATTATAATAGTGATATTTCGATGAAAAAATGAGCATATCGAGGTCAACATCCCCATTCTTGAAGTTTTCATGTCCTCATGCAAACAAATACTTTTCTCATATCTAGGTTTTTATGGCATCATAGCTTTTAGGTAGGTTAGGTCCTATTAAACAACACTATGTAAAATTTTATTGCCATGGTTTCATTTCGTGACTGAAATTGAGGAAAAACAATAGATATGGTAGGATGAAAATGATTAATAGGATGATAGGTGATAATGGAAAAAGGTGGTGAGATGAGGTGGTGATGGATATGAAGACATGTGCTTGCATGCTCTATTTTTGCGAAGCTAATGCTTATGGATGGTTCCTTAGTAAGAAAGGCGACCAGCGAATTCATCTGGATGGCCAGCAATATATTGAATACTTAAGGAGAAGGCACTATAATTAATTATTTTTTTAACATGGCGGTATAGTTATTACCTTGCTAAGTGTCAGCAAATGGAGGGTATATAGAGCGAATATACATAATATGTGGTGGTTAATCATCAAAGCTTTCTTAAATCTAATCGATTAAAATCTTAAACCACCTCTTCTCGATTTTACTCTTGTTGTTGATTTCCTTTGTGATAAAAAGATGAAGTAAATGATGGAATGGCTCGAGTTGATGTGACCTACGATATGATCATGAAGAAGGAAAAAGGTCTAAATATCGTTATCCGAAAATGTTGATGCATGTTTATTTTCATCTGACTTCACCTGAAATAACAACACCATCTCGATAATCCTCTTTATTGAAATTAAAATAAGTTAAATTAGAGAACAATTACTGATCATGATCCAAGCGAACAATTGTGAAAAATGATGATCAGAACCATAAGTAATATAGAGGTGAAAATATAGATCACCTGACAATTCTCATCATTTTTCTAACATATCTCTACATCATCACTATCATCATGTCATACAGAAAAACCTGATAGATACCAAAATTTGAGGGCTAAGGTTTCTTTATTAAATTCAATAGCTGTTGACTTAAACCATAGGGCTAATTGTGAGATAATGCAATTAAGTTTCGCCGGATGTCATCCTCCTTTGCATATTAAGATAAGAAAAGTAGTGAGCAGGGGATCAGTGATGTTAAATGAGTTTATTATTCAAAAGAGTAACTAATGCTAGAGGGCTACTAAAGGTACTTAACAATGTTATTCTTGAAGATAATGTCATCTAAAATGATTAACCATAAGAAATTTCCATCATCTCAAGTAATCCCAAAGCAACATGTCTTCAACCCGATAACCTCATTATTACAAGTAAAGTATTATATTTTAAAACAAGGCCTTAAAATGGATCGAAAGTAGGCAAAAATGATAAATGATACCTTTACGGATGATTGTCTTAACATTACGAAGCATAGTTAGATCTCTTATTCAAGAAAAGTGAATCACACCTATACGGGTCCACATCCATAAAGCAAATCATTACGAATAGAACTCGTCACTGAATAAAATGATGAAAGTATGATGGTGAGTTAAAATATAAAAACAACAACTAAATCATGATGTAAAATTAACTTTGATACCATGGCCCTCTAGCGACAAGTGTCTATAAATGTTTTCAGCAATTGTACTTATTTTTTAACCTAATGAGATATACGTGTCCCCTTACTACATATAGATTAAGAGTTAACATTTTACTTTTGAGTAAGTACTACCGAAAGCAGTATTATCGGTGATGGTGGTACCACTCGCAAGTAACATGGATGAACGGCGTACTTGTGATGAGACCTACTTGTCTTCAAACGCAAGTTTAAATCATTACTCGCTTGGTATTGCAGGCGATGTCATGCATGTTAGGTCATGATCATGGTAGGTTAGCTGGATACAGACCTCTATCCTCTAAATATTTTTGTAGACTTTGATTACAGTTAATCTTAAATTTACCAATAGAACAGAACAAATCTATTCTTCTGGTAGGGATGGCATGAAATTGTTTTAATTACTAATCTTTGACTGATCCTGCCTAAAGTCGAAAAATAGCTCAGATAATGATGAAGATTCCTGAGTAGGTCATGATAGAGTTCGTATGAAGGCTCATGATGGTTTTATACGGTGGTCCACCATGGGAGGATTTTCATCAATACCTTGAGAAACTTGAAAAGGTCTCTTGGATGATAGTATTTTAAGCTTATGATTGGAAATTATATGAAAAAATTCCCCTAGCTTGAACGATGAATAATCTCGTCAATAATGAAGTCACTTTGCATAAAATATGAGGCATTAGGAGTGACTTTAACTATAACAAATCTTATCTGAAGTGCATATAATGACAAAAAATTCAATGGTTATGCCTTAGGTGCAATTTCTAGAATGATGTTACCAACGGTAATTTGTCATTTCTACACCTAATCTAGAAGTGTCCTTGATGTAGGTACTTCTAAATATAGCCATGTATAACAACATACTAAATATACTCACATCGGTTGAAAGAATAAACTTCAACACATACTATAGTATGAAAACCCGATTCTTTGCAATTGATATGGTACCAAAATGACTGAAGATGAGAATGGTACTTTGATCGGATTGACTTTGAGACGATGCTGTTGATGTAATTCTAGTGTATTGGATCATTTCTTCATTTAGACCTCTAGATTATCCTCCTTAGTCATGCAGAACTAACGATATTTGGTCTGGAATACACCTAGGAAGCATTCTTTAGGCATGGTGAAGGTTCACAGGATATCGGTTCAAGCTGGATACTCATCATGATTTAATTGTAATCGCCGATATTTAGTGAGTAAGCGATAGGACTCAACAAATATTTACAATCCTCTTCTGGGTATTGGAAATGATAATTTCTAAATGGGATTAGGATGAACTACTTTTGAAAGAAGATACAGCTACTACTAGGAAATTCTTCAAAACTCCTACGGTAATTCTAATTTCTCTATTACATGACAGATTAGTACAAAGAAGTTCTTACAGCACCTAAAAAAAATAAATTCATTCAAAGCTTGAATTTTTATCTAAATGAATTAAAGACTACTAATTCTGTGAAAACTAGAGCCGGAAATGAATCTATATTTACTGTCTAATTATTACTCTCGCCATAAGAAAAAGCAGAAAAGAAGCAATGATAAAATTTAGACAACTCACAAAGAGGATATGTGTTTCTTCACTAAATCTTATTGTACCTCTCGCCCTCACGAGCATTACTGTAGATCAAAAATACGATAATAGTTACACAGATAAGGTGTAACTCCTTCAATGGCGCCAAAATGTTGGGAAAATAATTTCTAGATTGAATTCTCCTAATATTTAATTGTCGGTCCAGGCTAAATAGCTGTAAGTTGCGTGCGCTAACGATTCAGGTTATAGGTCATAACAATATTCATATAATGACCAGTTAAGTAATAAAACATGAATGAATATGGACAAACAATCTTTTCGAAAAATCAATACATCTTGCCACTACATGTAGAAACAACGGTCAAATTCGCTTGAGCACTTGAAATATACATAAATTTAGCCTATTCTATTCACAGAACATCTGGATTTAGTAAACCTAATTATCTGGATTCTACTTTAAACAAAATGCTAATTTCATGAGACTTCATTCGTAAATGAAGTGTCCTTTGTTAAGTCCAAAACCTAATTACGGATATTACAAGTCACACTTGAAAGAACCCAGAATATGATCTAATTATATCGTAAGTTAATCTATGTTCACACAATCAATTTTATGTAATAATTGTTCCTTCACTCAGCATTGGGATGATCTTCATCAATTCCATTGTCACCAATAACAAGTGAAAGGTTTGTGATATAGAAACGATTTGGATAGCACACTCATGCACTTACAGGAAATAAATGACTTTAACTTGGTCTCTCGCAATCAACAATATACATGTATATTACCTGTAATTTCAATCATTAAACCTAATTTTACTCTGCAGACAAATGAAGAACTCAAGGCTTGTTTAGACACACCGAGCGTACACGAGGCTTGGAGCTACAATTGCAATTAACACCGATGATCTTCAAACTATGTTCTAAGCTACTAAAACCTTCAACCATTACCTATGTTTCTTGAAAAGATAAGGCACACTTCTTTGAAATCCAACAAACACACATATTTGTATAATGTATTGTAATGGAAAATATTTAACCTAGAAATGGGTTTAAATATATGCTAGTGAAATCCTGAGTGGAATACGTTCAATCATTTCAATCAAATTGTAATCACAACTAATCTACCTACTACTCCAATTAAAATGAAAGAACATCCATTGAGATTGTAGGCGGAAATTGAAGCAACTAAAATCACTTAATCGAAACTACAAAACAAAGGTTAGAAATTCAGATTATATGAGACCTAAAAACCTAATTTTCTTCATACAATTTTATAAAGACAAAATATAATTTATCACAAGCTTCAATTCAACTAATATTTAATACAAATTTTAATCTCAAAATGAAAATCCTAAGGTGAATCTCTGTACGACTCTGATAACAATGATAGTGAGATTGAATGTTGACACTGAAGATTATTCGTACCACGACTCAATTTAATAAACTAAGAATACACTGGAAATCCTCTTCTGACCAAGATATCTATTCTTAATCAAATAAAAGCTGATGGAATCTAAAGAATTTGGTTTAGATGATGAGGAACGCAACCTATCAATTCACAACTATGAATCAAACCAATGAAATGGAAGACAAAGCACTGTGTTCCAGACGACATAACTTCTTTGATCGTGGTCAGTTTCTAAACAACTCATTTTCAAAGTAAACAAATTCAACACAATACTGGTCAATCATCAAATTAATTCATGAAATCTGGTTGAATGGTGGCTAAAACGCTAGGTCACTCACATTCATGTGTTTATCTCTTATCCTATACTTGCTCTCACTCTTTCTCTGAATTAGAAATGATATTAACGGTCAACATATTTTCCCATAATTAACTACATCATGAGAAAAAATCACACTATGTAAATGAAATTAGGTGCTAAATTTGGATATTGGGAATATGATATGCTGCCTATCAACACAAGGATGTTATGATCCTTTGTTGAGTAATGAAACTCTAAGACCACATGAATTCAACCATGCTCTATTTGATTTTCTTGTCCATGGAAGAGTTTATTTACTAGGTTGATTGGATTTAGCAAACCACCGTGAAGACAATCATTTAGTTCAAATTGATTTTAAATGATAATATCAACAACTTGGATCTCTGGCATTATGTGAAAATAATGCGACGAAGCTTAAATATAAAAAAATCGAAAAAATTAGCAATAGTGGATGCACACCTATATGACAAGTCTGAAAACCTTTCAACATGCGCCCTCAACACTCACATTTAACCTTCATGGTTGAGATGAGGAAATTATGGTCGTTCCTCAAGTATTGAATATTAACAAAAAAATATTTTATATCTAATTCAAATCAATAGTAAATTTATTTTTAGAACCAGCCATAACTAAAATGCAAAAATTAATCAAAATATATGAACTACCACTTATAAGTACGGATATGATCGGATTGTATGAGTAGGCTTGTACCACCTATCAAAAGAAGATTAAACACAAGAACTAGCTATATGACAAAACTATGAAGACTCATGAAATCCTGCTTACTCAAGGTGTCGATAACACAAATGATGGGGCTTCAAGGTTAATCCTTTGATCAGATTCGTTAAATACGGTTTCCCAGTGGAAAAAATAAAGATACAATCACTTCATGAGGATATCTATCACAATTTGTCATTGTAGGTTATTAATCAAATCATAGAATTACAAAAATAGAAATAGAATCTTTCTCGGTTATATCATAAGTGTCATACTGCTGGTTAATGTCATTATCTCGTCCATTCAAATGAATTCTTTAAAAAACACTCCCATCGTGTCCATGGAGATAGAACAAGTCAATTTGCAACTTTGATGTGCTAATACGTAATATTTTCAATTACTTCTTGTTAAAAATAAAGCAAAGTTGTTTAAGTTTTGACAAATCCCAAAGATCAGGTTCACATAATTTAGCCTCAAAAACACCGACTATCTCCCCAAATGTGGTATTTGAAAAATATTTATAGGGTTAGTAAATTTGATTTGGTGTAATCAAAACGTATTACTAATTTCTTCTTCTCTCATGTGCCACGAAATTGAGGAAAGGATTGGCGATTTAAATTACATTGCCGATTTGAACCATTAGCTAATTTCAACTAGAATCCCATATGAGTGATATGGGTGGAATAAAATTTAAGAAGGTATCATAAAATCATTTTTTATAATAACCTCTCTCGTTCTCAAGAGCTTTCTGTTGAGGTACCAAAGCCTAGGTAAAAATTCCCATACTTAATGACGCTTGTGAGGGATATTGTAGTACAACCTATGATAAATTTACTTTAAAAAAATGGCATCACTAAAACATGACATAATCATATTTAATCATATGTAAGTGAAAGAGTGATGATAATCAACCATATGTATTATTTGAAAAGGTGACAAAGTGATGAAATTGGGGTATAGAGCAGGCTAAAAACCTAAGTTTTAGGGTATAAATAGTGATATTCATGATGAAAGCATGAGCATATCGAGGGCCCAAGGATATATATATATATATATATATATATATATATATATATATATATAGCATCTTAGAGCTAACATAAATTTTGGGATCTTTAGAAGGGTTTAAAACCATAATAAATATAACCTGTATTCTAATTTTACATAATTGGAATAATACACTATTAATGACGGAAAAATCAAAATAGGTGAATCCATTAAGATAAATTAAAGTTCGATATATTATCTTAAATATAACAAGAAATTTTATAGGAATAATGGTATTGTTGTTAAAATGGATACGGTACATTCTAACACTATTGACTACTTGAGGTAGAAATGACGCGTTAACTTACTGTAGCTACATGTTGGGTCGTAAACTAAATACATTTGAAGCTAGACTCTTCAAGGCAAAAATTTTAAAATGAAATGTCAATTTATTATGATTGACATAGGGTTTGTAAAAATTCTAAGTCGTCGCGTGTAGTCGTAATAATAAGAGGCAAGTAGGCATGGGAAAAAATGGTAGAATAGCAGCTACGGAAGACAATGAGAAATTTAGAAAATACTTGATAAACAAGAAATTACTGCGCGGAAATAATCCAAACACAAGCAGTTTTATAAAAGCATAACAAGAATAAGAAAAGCTAAAACAAAAATTAATTAAACATGTATATTCAAAAGACAAAGACAAGCTCTAGAACAACCTAATCAAAGAAAAATATAGACGTGCTACTGTTAAAACTATTCAATATTGTAGCTTTGTTAACAGAGACCAATATTAACTCATCAAAATGGGGACACGCAAATCAGCAGGTGGAGTAAGTTGCAAATTCGCCGAAGCGGTATCGCTATGTTTAACGTTGGGTCATAAGCTATAACCTTTAAACATATGTATAACCATAGATAAATAAATTTGAGATGAATTAGAATCTTCTACACAAGACCGAAGTAGGAAGACATTAAGTTGAACTGATCATTAGGTATAAACATCGAGAAGGTTTGGTAAACTGTGGCATTTGGAGGCCAAAAAGGTAAGTGTAAGCCTTAGGTAGAAGTTCTGACGGATTTCATAAACAGAGAACAGTTTCGCAAATAGGTTATACAACGAGAGAGGGTAGTTACTCACTAAGTATCAATCTCACTGTTTAATTTTCTATCAATACAATCCTCTTGTAAAGTTGCTCATGATCTTGATACTATACATGGGATAATGATTAGAAACGGGTTCTAGATCTTTGAATGGCGATCAAAAATGAGGTGGAGAAGAATGAATAAGACTTGTCTTTGCAATATTTAATTAGCAGACTTATTAATACGCAAATGTGTCATATATATCAAGCGCAACAAGAAAATTTCTTATTAGGTCAAACATCACCTATTGACAATTATCTATTATGATTGAAAGATGAGGTGGTTACACAGAATAATTGGATTGATACTTACCTTGTTGTTTGAAGTATGTATGGCTAGTGTTATGAAGTTAAAGGATGCATTGTAGTAATTTCCAACATGTAGTAATATAATTGCGAAGGTAATGTAAATGTGTATTGGCGTATACGCAATTACATTAGGTATTAGAGCTATTTGCTACATTACAACACGAATGGGAAGAATGATGAATGATGGTGTATTTTGTGATCACTTAATCATCATGATGAGAGGAAATGGTATGTTGTTTATCTTGCAATGCCTCACTACAATATACAGTTCAACACCTTTTGGAAGAACTAAATAAATGTGGATCCAATGATGAATCCTGTAATACCATTTTACGTTGATGGAAACTATGTTACGCTCAAAACTAAATTAGAAAAACACCAAGGTGAATATTAATTTTAATGCAAGAACAGAAGCGAATCTTGAAGATATTGATAGATGAACAAAATCATAGAATTATTCTAATTCACGAAGATGAAATGGAATAGTCTCATAGAAGGAGAGGATGGTGCAGGAAGGTCAAGCAGCAAGAATAAAAACAAGATCTGAAAACATGTGGGAGGTTTGAAAAATTCATGAGGTTATTAGGTGAAAAGGCGGGGAGGAAGCAAATTCGCGGATTGGATGTGCTGTTAAATATTTCTACATTCTGATATGATGGAAAAATTAGGCTAAATTATGATTTATAAGCGCGAGAAGATGATCATGTGGTGGGAGAAGTGAATGTGGTGCATGGAATTGATGAGCAATTAGTCACTAAAAACTTTGAATCACTTTAAAGGTAAATATTTGACTTGACGATTTTACAATGATAAGGAAAAAAGTTACGCCATTTTAAATTATGCAGGTTAACCATGGATAGATAACTGACTGGTAATATACATTATGATATTGCCCTTATAAACATGAAGAAAAAAATAAATTTAGAAGATTCGTGTGACCATTAAATCGCAGAAGGTGATTGAATTTGATAATCCTAAACTAATAATTGATCTGATGCGAAAAAGATTAGATAATGATGACATCAAAAAATGTGGAAGATAATAGGTAAAACCTGGAAGTTGGAAGAAATGATATTACATGGAAAAAAATAATAAAACTACAAGTTTAAAGAAATTCCATAATGGACGAAAGCAATGGAAGCGATTGGAAAATTCATGAAACCGAATCGCGAATATAATAATGGAAGTAATCCACCCAGGACATTGGAGGACGCATTATGTCAATAATTTAAATATTGAGAAGCTTGAACTAGTGAACATACAAAGAAGGCTTTAATATTGGGAAAATGGTGAAAAGCATACAAATAAATGCTTCGTTGGATGATCTTTGGTATCAACCCAACATGATCGAATTTAGGTAATCTTCAAACATAATATTTCTTCTTTGATATACTAAAACTGGTTTAATTGTAAATTTAAGGTTAGCAAGTTTTCCATTTACAAATGCATAATTTTAAGAGACCATGATTTGGTCTGATGCATTCTGAGGAAAAAAAGACAGTGGTAGCCAAAAGGTGAAAAATGTTTGATTGAGTTGACATTCCAACCTACTTTCAAGCTACGTTGAATTTTTTTGCCTAGTATCTTATAAATGTTTTAATCAATATGGACTGAATGGAAGCTTACGGTCTTGTAAATTGTAAATAAAATATTGTTAGTTTCTTGAATAGGTGCTAGATGTGAAGTCTGAGGATCAAAGGTCCATGACACATATACCCCATCGTAAAAGAAGCTAGGGGACACAGTTCTCTTCACTAAGAAGAAGGAAAACACCCTAATATTGTGTATTGATTATCGACAATTAAATCAATTGTATGTTAAAATAATACCCACTTCCTGAAGTTGAAACTTATTTGATCAAGTTAAGTGAGAACATTCTCAAGAAATTGATCTATGATAAAGCTGTCAATTAGAATAAAGGATGAAGATGTTTATAAGACAACATTCTGCTTAACAATAGACATCATGAGATTATGGTTTACCATTGCGACTGTAATGCCTACATTCATGAGTCTTATGAATGAGATATTTCATATATCTTGACAAATTTGAGTTGATTTTTAATGAAAATATTATGATTTATTCTAGAAAATATGGAGGAGAATCAAATCACTTGAAAGTTGTATTGCAAACATTTAGACATCAAATTTATACTAAATATAATAAATGTGAATCTTATGAAGAATGCCATATCACGGACGTATCATTATCTGAGAAGGCATATGATGGAGCAGAAGATTAAAACTATAATAGAGTCATATCCCAAAAAGTATTTGAATCTTCTTCGTTTCCTTCAATTTAGTTGGTTATTATTGTTGCTTTATACAAGTATTTTCTAGGTAGCACTACCTTTAACATCCCACAAAAGAAAATATTTTTCAATTAAAATCTAAAATTTCAACAAGCTTTGATTAATTAAAAAAATTGTTGTCATATGGTGTTTTAAGGATATGAGCAAACAAGAGTTTATGGTATTCATAACACATTCAGGAAAATTTAGGTGGTACTAATATGTTGGGTCTAAAGACGTATCCCAGATTACAATTTAAGAAAATGAACAATGATATTCAACGATTTGGAACTAACATTAGTGATTCATGCTTTGATCTATAAATGGGTATTTTCTAGGAAAAAGGTTTATCTAATGACCGATCATATTAGCTTAAACAAAACTTTTCAACAACCAATCTAAACACTAGAAACGCGATGGACAACCCAAACCTTTCTAAGCAATTCAGATGATATTAATAATTTAGAAGGAAAAATGGTGGTGGAAAATGCATTAAGTAGAAGGTTAATTTATTGTAAATCACCTTTAGTGGAGTTAATTTTCAAATCAAATTACAGAATCTTTCATATGGACATGAATATCATTTCCTGGCATCAAGCCAAATGGGAAAATTTTTTTGAGAGGAAGTTGGGTTATGATATCAATAGTGAAAATTTGTTGAGTTATGAAGATCAATCTATGTAGCTAATGTTAAGTTATGGCGAATTATCATGATGAATATCACATGATGCAAATGTATTGCACATCACGGTTAAAAAATAAAGTTACAACATGAAAGGACTAATTTTGTCCAGGTATGAAGAAAATAAGTGGCGGTGTTTGGCACAATATTTAGTATGTCAACAAGTGAAGCAAAGTACCAGGTATCAAGTGACCTTATGCCGCTACATTTCCGAATTTAAATGGGAGATATTAATGTTAGATTTCATTACAATCTTACCAAATTCAAATAACGAAATTACTATAATGGTGGTGGTGGATAAATTAGTATGCTTCTCCATTTTCATTCTGATAGATCCAACCTATAAGGCGACGAAAAGGTGATATTTTTATGATAAAGTCTTGATTACGACATCACAATGGTGATTTAAAATAGAGATGTAAATTTAAATTTTCCTTTTGGGAGGCTCTCTTCTTGTGTTAGGTACTCAAGTGGGATTTAGTACTACTTATCATCGCAAGGCGGAGCGAAAAAATAAGCGATTAAACCAGGTGTTGGAAAATATATTTGGGATGTATGTGATGCAACAACTTACGAAAATGGAAGAATATACACTTGGTTTAGTTTTCGCCAACAAAAAGATTATCACTTCCCCTGAAAAATGAGTCTATTTGAGGTGTTATGGATAAACTATAAACCTACTCAGTTGGAATATACGAAGATAAATTAATTTTGGGACCTCATATGTTAAAAATGAAATTGTAATGGATAAGTTTTGATTAAATTTAAAAGCTTTCCAGGATCCTAAAACAATGTACTAACTAATGAAGGTCTATCAATTAGTGAAGACGTTTATGTGATTCAGCCCAGACAAAAGTACCACGAGATGGAGGTGGTTGCACTAAGTTAGCTCCTCAATTTTGTGTCACTTTCTAAATTCTTGCTAGAATTGGCATAGTGGTTGATCATTGTATACCAACCATATCGCATGCACGACATGTTCCATGTATCTCTATTAAAAAAATGCCTACATGAACCTAGACATATTATACATTGGAAAGATATGCAAATGTACGCGATACAATTAAATAAAGTAAAGAATTTTTTTGGCCTTTGTTTGGTTAACATTTGAAGATTTAACAAATTGATTTGTGATTGATTACGACAGGATCATTCTAATTAAGACATACAAGTATTCTAAGTTTAGGGAAAACAATATTTAAAGCTGAAGTTATGACTAAGGTTAGAAGTGAAATAAGCACTTTATCGAAGAAGGCTACTTTTAGGATGAACAATTCATGCATGAAACATGTCCCAACCTATTCTAGAGACGAAAACATTGGCGATGGTGTTTCCCTTTGGGGGGAAGATGCTTTGATAAATATAGTAACTTTTAATTACTCTGGTTTACTGAATTAGGATTTAGACAAAATACTTGAAATAATGGTTCAATTTGAATGGAAGTGTTTAAAAATTAATTACATTTTTATGTTTATAATTAAAAAGGTTAGCTACATCTTTATGAGGAATAATGTAAAATTTAATTTCTTATTCATAAATAGTTGAGAGAAAGTTATGGTAAGGGCAATTTCCTTGTGGCTACTCTCTCTAAGCTTTTGAGAGAAAGACGATAGGTATAGGAGCTGAGGCATCTAGGAGGAAAAAGGTTGTTTGTGAACACAGCCAGGGACATGGAAGGACATAGAACATTGTGAAGTTAAGTTCCTTGTTTGGTTTCCAAATGGGACTTATGCTTTCCCTTATTCGACTCGATAGGACGAGGTGGTATGGGATAAACCTATGTAGTTTTTATTTGAGATTATTTTTGAATAAATATGAGCATAAAGACACCGGTGGTGTTAATGGTACTCATAGGTTGGGAGGAGATGTCCTGATCCCCAAAATTTGTGGATTATGCTGAAATATTACAAAAATGGCTATGGAGACCTTATTATTATTTTCGGTTATTGATTTTCTAAATGAAATATGGAGGTATGAGTCCGTGGAATATAGAGATACATAAAATTGTTAATATGAATGTTTGTAGGCTTGAGTCTTGTAGGTGGATTTTGAGCTTTGTGTATTAGTTGAGGCGGTGTGCCATGACAGTATAAGCAGGGACCTTTAAAAGAAAAATAGAACAAACGGAGAGAGAAGAACCTTAGGCTGAAAGAAGCTAAGGTTAAGTCTTGAGGTTGAACAGAGAAGCCGACAACACAGGCAGATCATGTAGCCTCTCGAACACGGAGGTCAAGATATTAAAATAACACAAATAATAATAATCATATTATATATATGTGTTATATTATAATTCATAGTGAAATAAAACTATATAAGAAATAAAAATGACACTAAATAAAGTAATTAATTCCTCATAAATATGTTGTAAAAGAATTCCAAGAAAATCAAAAGCACATAAAGAAGGCATTATTGTATCGTGACGAATGAATTTAATATTAAACAGAACAACAAAAAAGAGTTAATATATATATATATACAATTTATTACTTTTACACTGTACATGACATCATCTAACGCAAAGTTTTGGGATCTCTTTTCAAAGTTTTAGTATTAATGCAATATAACATAAAATTCTAATATTACATGTGCAGGATAATGGCGATGTGACATGAATCGAAATTGAATCATATATTTAAATTAAGTTTGACCTTGTGTCCTTAAATATAACAAAAAAGAATTTTGAGAATAAGTAGTATTGTTGTTCAAAACCTCACGATATTCATATACATTCTTGCTTTAGAGGTAAACATGGCTGAGTTAATAACATAGTTTCACTAAATCGAGTGAATTGATCTAGCTAATTTCTTCAAATATCGGCCCGAAAAAAAATTGAGTGTTATAATATTTGGCGTAGGGTTTAACAAATTCCACAAGTCGTGAGCTGTATAGTATTAATGAAAGAACACATGGAATTATTGGAAAAAATGAAGTCATAGATAATATGGGAAATGGTGAAAATTTAGAAATGTCGGGTTTGGGTCCTATACTAATACGTTAATAATTTTGAATGACTTTAATTAGTCTTATAATATGTACATACTTTCTTTACGCAAAATTGTTTATATTAAAAATAAAAAAGTATATGAAGAGGGTAAAGGTCTCGAAAAGAAAAATCAAAAGGTGAAAGAAAAAAAAGACAAAAAATAATATAAAAATGAACCCCGAACAAAAAAGATAAAAATAGATCATGAAAGAGTGATGCAAATTTAAATGCCAATACTTTTACTTTTTACAAAATGGTGTGTGCGACTAGTCCGTCACAATCATAGTCAAACTACTTAATATTGACCTTTCATGTTTTAAATCGCATGATATTAGATAGAGAAAATAAATATCTAGCAAACTTGTTTAATCTTATTTGGGATCACTAGTTAAGTGAAGAGAATAATAAGAACTCAGAGTTTAATCTAAGCCTTGGAAGAAAAAGATGAGTGGAAGTAGTTTGTTGTTAAATAAGAAATTAACGAAATTCGTAAACTCAAATTCATGTAAATGAAAAAATGTTAGGGTGGTTATGGGTAGGTGACCGATTTTCTGAAGCATGGATAGCATAAATTATTAATTCATACTTACTAATTTCCTTTCAAAATCATTCCCCTTGTAAAAATAACTTTTCCCATTCATTTTAGCCTTTTCGCATTAGTGACTCATTTTCCTTGCAAAAACCCCATTTCTAATTTAAAATGCATATTCATTTGGAAAAGTAAAAAATCCTTTATTAACCACCATTTTCATTAAAAAATACACCAGTAAAAAGCCATAGCTATCTGAAAAGATTTTTAAGAGGTGATATGTCGGTACATTAAGTAATTCTTAATATCGGTTTTGATGTTAAAAAAATTAAGTGTATGTTATATACATTATATTTCATTATTAACATTAACCGATGTATTTCACTCATTATTATTTATCACGTATTTAATTAATTATTATGTATATTTATTATTTTTATTTTATAACAATGGTTTTAGTGCCAACTTATACATATTAATACCTTTCTATTACATTGGTTGCTGTTTTAAAACCCTTTATTCTATTTAACCATATATATTATAAACACCATAACTTAAACTCATACAACTATGCATATCAGCGTCAAATGAATCCATCACATCCTCCCAGCAATGGATCTTTCATGATCTTATCCAATAGCCCTTATTTCTATCGCATTCATTTAGATCGTTAACAAACCAGAAGACCTTGTGATGTCTATTGGTTTACGACTCGCTCTGGTATGGCAAGTTTCTATTGATTAGTGGTCAAATTACCACTAACCACTTTGTGATCTGGCTCATGGCAAGTTCTACTTCTATTGGGAAAACTATTTCATTTAAATTGACTTGGCAGTATTCAATTTTAATCACTATTGATTAAAAATCCATATAGCCATCACTTCACCACTTTTTACCATTTAGGTTATCGTGTGTGAAGAAATTGCAAACCTAAAAAAATTTTCTGTTCATTTTAATCCCAACTCAACCAAAACTCAGCAATTTTCTACCAAAAGCATTCTGAGAACCAAATTAAAGCATATAAAAAGACGTTGAAGCCTCTAAACCATATTCAGGCTTATGTACAAGCAATCTTCATTTTTCTCCATTCTTCATTAGTAGGCATGTTCATTTGAAAATTAAAATAAGTAATTAAGTCCAATTTAGGGTTTTGAATAGCTTTCTTCTTCCAAATCGCAAACCACGGACACATAATTATTTGGTCTTGAAATTTGTTTTTAGTCTGAAAGTATAGTTTCATCAATTGAACAAGTTTAAACCAGGATAACAGAATAAGCCCATGTTTTTAACTAAGTTAGCGTAAACTCTTATAATCTTTCAAGGTGCTCTAAAGGCCAAAGTAGGTTCTTTTTAATCAAATATTAATAAATTAATTGTAAATCAAAAAAGTAATGACTTAAAAGTGTTGTAACTATAAATCATAACCTCTGGTTGCAGATGCGCCAAGGCTATACTCCTTGACAAATATTTTAAGATTAATGGCATACGGTCACTAAATTTAATCTTCTTGATCTCTCTTGTTGGAATATAAGAAAAATCATAGATGAGAAGATGAGGTTTTCATTTGGTCTACTTTGCCAAAAGTATGTTCTTACAAAATTTCTGGATTCTAAGTGATTAATTTCTGTCAGTATTTTTGTTTCTGACAAAATCCTGGTACAAAAGTGTATTTACTTCAATACCATTGATTAATCGATAAAATGCTCCGATCAATCTGGGCAGTCAAATCCTTTTCCGTGAAAACCTTGCATAGTTATAGGCCCGAATACGAGACTGAGGGTTTAGATATTCCAAACTTTCATGCCTTCATCATGGAAACTCCCAAGACAAAACCCTCCTTGTATACGATCTTTGAAGAAACCAAACATATCATCTCCATGTTCCTTCCATTTTAGGTTATTTTGTGTAAACATGTTGATGCTTCAATCTTTAGGTTTCATCTGCTACGCGGTAAGCCTCCTATACCATTTGAATTTTGACCAATATCTTTCCGCATGGTCATAAATTGCTGAAGAAGGTATTTTCAAGTATTCATTGGTCTATTCTACATTTTTGTATTTGATCTGAAAATTTTCATTAACGCCTTTAGCTTGATGTTGAAGGGTAACTGCCGTGATCAGTTATATTTTGGAATCTCTAATAATGCTCACAATCTATTACTGATTTCATTGATTCTTTCATTCATCCGATATGGTCAATATCTTGACGAGCTTTATTACAATAAAATTGGTGAGAAATTAATAAGGTCTATAATTGTCAAAGAATAATAGGATAAGATGATGATCTACGTGTGTCAAAACCACATAAGTTGGGGTATATGGATAAATATTATTCCATATAAGCGCGGAAAATACCTCCCAATGATTTATTTTCCCTTAATTATGTCAGGAATGATTCTTAATTAGGTGGAATTAATTTTCAGCAACAAAAGACCATGATTTAAGATTAGAGATCAGGTTATTTTATTTGTAGGTAAGATGCATGTCGGTGAAAAGTATTGAGAGGATTTAGAATTAGGTAAAGTTTTCTATATTGTTATGATCCTCTAAGGGTAATAAATAAAATGAAGGTTAATGAAAATTAATATGTACATGAAAAAACCACATTTAAATATAACTTGTGCGAATGGTTGGAGAAGACACTTTAATAGTGACAGGTGATACTAGTCAAATCTTGCAAACTCAAGCTCAAGAAGATAAGCTTAAAAAATAATTAGAAAGGATCATACAACGCAAAAGGCGGTGAAAGCAATTTAATTGATTTTCAAGCAAAATTAAATCATCTGATGAATAAGTGGAAACGTAGAAGTAATTGATACAAAAGCAGGTGGTGAAAGACAATACTCCTGAGTTCTTTGAAAGAACACACATGACCTTCAACTGAAACGCAAATGATTCAAAAAAGTCATGGTGTTGAAGTATCTTCTCGATAAACCAATGGAAAGAGATGGACATTATGGAGAAATACAAAGAATAAAGATGAAAAATGAAACATTATTTGATACATATAACCGGTGTTGAAGCATGTACCAATTGTTAAAGATTTCTTTCATGACTACAAAAATAATTCATATGACCTATTATAACTAAAGTGAAATCATCCCAAATGTGTTGATTGATTACAAAGTATTGTCATATGAAGATCCCGAAGAAGATATTCATCGTATTGATTAGATAAATTTCCACAAACAAGATGAGTAAAAGTCTTTATTCTATAATGACAAATAAACCATAGTGTACGAGAAGCTCCAAAACACTCTTGGGAACATCAGAGATCAGCTCAAATTAGAAAAGGCATCTTCACAGGCTAAGGATAACAGAATCAAATCACTCGAATATTTGATTATTGAAGTAGGATATGATCCTAATAACGTAAAGGTTGCAGATGAACTGATAAAAAAGAAGAATATAGAAATTGCTACATTAAAGAAGAGAATCAAGCTACCTCCTACTGAACATCCTCAAGCAAAGGAAGTGTTATAGGATGCAAACCAAAAATATGATATGATGAATCTCATTCTTTAGTTGACTTCCCAAAT
Organism: Pinus albicaulis; assembly: GCA_034641835.2. Lineage (NCBI taxonomy): Eukaryota > Viridiplantae > Streptophyta > Pinopsida > Pinales > Pinaceae > Pinus > Pinus albicaulis. The sequence continues at coordinate 251,523 of JAXQQM020088204.1, forward strand.
AAAATAAATGGATAATGAAATGGACAAGTTGGTTAAGGAGAAAAAGGCCAGATCAGAAGAAGTTCCTGTCACTGTCATTCTTGTAGTCACTACTGTTGTCCCTTCCACATTAGCAAAATAATTGGCCCCTACAGTCCCAATGGCTACAACACTTCCTGTCACCTCAGAGTCATCTACATAAACAATAAAACCCACAGATGAGGAAAGTAAGTTAATTAAAGAGATGCAGGACATAACTATTCAGACAAATGAAATTAACATACTTAAAGAATAGCTGAAAAGTCTAGAGGATGAAAAGAAACTTGCTCATATTATGCACAATAATGAAGAATAGAAAGAAAAAAGATTGAATGAAAAATTGAAGAATTTAGAGAAAGATATAACACTAAAAGAACGAATGGCACAAGCCAAGCGACAACTATGGGCCAATATCATTGAAGCTGTCAATGATATTTGGTCATCAATATAGGTTATTTATGAACAAAATGATCTCATCAAAGAAGCATGTGAAGCTATCCGGAAGATAAATGAAGAACTTGGAAAGAAGCCTGAAGAGGCTAATGAAATAATCAAATTCCTTAATTCTAAGAATAAGAAGGAACTAGAAGAAATTGGAATTAGTGATAGAATAGAAACCATCCTAGAAGTTAGGAAGGTGATTTCTAAGAGAAACTTGATGATACAGCTAGAAGAAAATTTTCATAACATGAAGGTGGCGATAACCAAGTTCATGATGAAGTTTGAAGTCCTAAGGCAGAAAGGCCTTCCCAATCCTCTAGTTATTCATGACAAATTGATGAAACAAGAGGATTATGATAAGAAAATGAGAGAAGTGGCCAAAGATCAAGCTAACCTTCCTTCTTCACAAGGAATTCCAACAGGAAAAGTTCTCTACAAGAATTTTGAAAATGTTTTTTACCTGCAACATGAGGTAAAACACCTATTTGTCAACAAGCCTACATTTTCAAAATATAGAGAGGCAGATGAGATATTCAGAAGGATGGAGAAAATAAAATTACCAAAGGTAGAAAATTGGGAGAAATTGACTGATTTACTCTGAAGATACACAATAAACAGAGCAGTCAAAAGGTTAAAAACAACAGTGACAGTTTCAAACGAAAACATGATAGTGAAAGAGTATCAGTTACAGTTAAAGAGTATCAGGTGAAAGTCAAAAGTTAAAATCAAATCAGAGATGATAAATCAGAGTGAAAGATTGCTAGTGTAAAGGACACTCCACTGCCTAAAAAACAACCTTCGTTGAGCAAATAGCAAAGAGACAAATCAGCAACAAATGAAAGACATCAAACAGTAAATTCAATAAAAGCAAGGACAACTTGCATTAGTTAGATAGTTGTCTCTATCTTCTTGCATGAGGATATTTATTTTTCCATGAATAATTCCTAAGATTGTTTTAGGATATTTAGTAAGATTTTTTGTATAAATACTTCCCATTTCGAAGTATTGAGTGTGGATGAACTGCTGAACATTACTATAGTTGTACTATTTTGAAACCTGAGGGTGATTGTACCAATTTCATGTTAGCAAACTGGATTAAAGCAATAAAGAGATTATATTACAGGATTCATGTGTTGGGCCACTACAGTGAAGTAATTTCTACTTGTTCAATTTTTTATTTCTCAAGTTTTCACAAATACTTGTATGTTTTTCTAAATCTAAATGTATAATAGGAATTTTATTTCAAAATATGTTTAAGAGCACTTCATCTTAAAATGTTATGTCATTTTTATGTTTTCTACCGATATCTAGATTGGGGAATTCTTAATTTCTCCCTAGTTTTGATTAACCTCTGTCTTTTCACTCATTATCCGGATTTGAGAACCCTTAATTTCTCTCTTACCCTGATTGAAACCATTTTCACCATCAGCCTAAGGACCTGAAGTTACTCAACTATCTTTCCCTATGAATACTTCTCTTTAGAACCTTGATCCTGCTTCTGTTGCTTGACACTTTGAATCCAATAACCCAATGGTAAGCATAACTACATCTATCCATTTGAGTAAGTGATTTCACCACCAAACCAGATCCAAATTCAAAATCCCAAGTAATCCTACATAACTAGCCTAAAATCAACTAAAATCAACAAAGATAAATCATATAGAGAGAGCCTTCTCTGAGCATTAGGAAGGCTATATCCTAAGGCTTAAAACTAGGCTTGTGGTTACCTCTAACATTATTTAAACCAAAAAAATACACAACCTTTGAGAATTATTGGAGTGATAACATACTCGCCACCGTACTGGGGAACTAACCAGTCCTCATTTTTTTTTTTAAATTAATCTTAAGGGAAATATTTTCACTTATATTTTCACATTAAGATTGTTTTAAAGATTTGTGAGTAAAATTTCCATAAAAACTAAAATTTTGTCTTCCAGAAAAATCTATTATACCAGGTCTAATCCCGATCCAAAACCTGTTGTAATAGTAGATAATCCTGACATAGTTTTAAAGGAAAATAAAAAAGTCGAAAGTTTAGGTAGTAAAAATTCATTGAGCAAAGAAAATTCTCTTCCCAGTAAATTATCAAGTTTACAAGACATTGAATTTGATTTATCTTTTGAGCAATATTTGTTTAGAACTAAATCAGAAATTGCCATATATGATAGTGTAATTGATCCTGATTTCATTTCATTTATTGAAACTAAGAAGGAAACTGTTTCACTTGATTCAGATGAAAAAGATTTAGAAATATATGATAAACTTGATGATTTGACTACAACTTTGATTAAGTAAATTTATGAAACCTATTTTCAACATTCTGTTGAATTGACTACTTTATCTGCCTATACTCCTAAGCCTTCTACTAGTCATTTAGAATCTGTAGGTTCATCCTTGTTTAGTACCACCTCATCTATTATTTCCACCACACTTCATTCCACGGATTCATTTTTTCCCAAGCTTCCACTTCAACCTAGAATTTTATTTCCATCTCCCAACACCTCAAGTTCATCCCCTAGTATTTCTACTACTTTTTCTAGTACTTCATTCTCATTTCCAAGCACCTCTTCTAGCATCCCAACTACATATTCTAATATCTCAACCTCATCACCAAGCACTTCAAACTTACCTCCTAGCCAAGCTAGAATCTAAGCCATGGCTGCCAGATATGCCCCATTGATCCTACAAGCCCCTCTAGATGCCATGCCCTAAGACTACCAAAGAAAAATCTTTCAATTTTTTGATACTAGTCATTACACTACCCAAAAACATGTTAATAAAATGACAGATTTATTTGAACTGCATGAAATAGATGAAGTCGATGTTCAAATGAGAGTTTTTTCTCAAAATTTAGCTGGTGATGTAAAGAAATGGTTTAAAGGTTTTCCTGTTGGTAGTATTTCTGATTTAGCTACTTTCCATAGGATTTTTATTAATAGATGGGAGAAAAAAAGAATCCATTACAAATTTTGTTTGAATTTGAAAACATAAAAAGAGCACCTAATGAAACAGTTCAGGACTATTGTACAATATATAACAGTATTTACAATGCAATCCCTATCAATCTTAAACCTCCTCTAGAATTTTCCCTGATAAAATTCCCTAATGGATTTGATATAGATATGGCTTACCAACTGAGAAAGAGAAACCCAGAAACCTTAGAGAAGATGCAAAGTAATGTTGTAAGTGTAGAAGCAAAATTGTTAGCCAAGAAAGCTAGATTGAGAAATGAAAGAAGAGTGACAATAAAGGAAGAAACATCAACCTGAGACATTAAAATAGATAGCTTAGAAAAAACCTTAGAAAGAATGATGGATAGATTAGACAATATGGAAAGGAAACCACAGTGGGATAATCAACAACAAGGACCTCAAATAAGAAATCCCAACTTTATAAAAAACACCAACACTGGTAAATCTAGAGAATCGGCGCCTGATCAAACAATAAGACCACCTTTCCAAGAGAACTATGATGAAATTTCTCACCAAAACAAAGATGATGAAGACACTCAGATCAATATAATGGAAAATAATGATAATAATACCATTTTTCTTACACAATAATAACAGGAATTATATGAATTAAAATAGTTACAATTAGAATCTGGTGAGTCTTTCGATTACAAGCAAGGTTATGAATTTTCCATTAATGAAGTTCATGAGCAATATGACCTTAGAAGTAAGAATAATGTAGAAGCCCATACTAAGAAATCTGTCGAAACTCAGACAAAGAAAACATTAGAAGCTCCTACTAGTAAAGTATTTCAAATCCTCCCTAGGGAAACCTAGCAAAACTCTAGTTCAAATCAAAATAATTCAAGTCCTAATAAAAAAATTTCAAGTCCTAAAATTACACCTAGTCCTAAAATTGTTGACATTACAGACACTGTTGTTCAAACATCATCATATCCTCAAAAATTTGCTACTGCTAATGCAACAACTTCTGCTAAAACAACAATTTCTGATCCAAAAACATTTACTGTTGATCACCTATCAACTGATCCTAAAACAACTGCTGCCAAAAAAATTGTTGAAACTTCCAAAGCTGCCAAAGCTACCACTGCATCTCAAACTATCCCTGAAAATAAAATAAAATAAAAAAGTAAAATAGTGGAAACACAAATAGAAAGTGAAAAACCAACTGTATAAAAATAAGAAAAACATATTCAAACTACAGTTACTAAAGAAGAAATAATTCAGTTAGGAAAATCACAAGCACCATTCAACATCCAAACTGAAATTGCCAAACTAAAGATACCAATTCCTTTAACAGAGTTGGTTAAGCATGATTTATACAAATCACAGATCACTGACACATTGAACATGAATGAAGGGGAAGATTCTATTAATTTGAGTGATGACCAACCAGAACTAATATTTGGTCCTGAGGTAAATGGAAAGCACCAAGAAGGAGGAGTTCCTCCTTTCTACATTAGATTGACTATTCATGATCAGATTTTACATAATGCTATGCTACATTTAGGAGCTTCACATAACTTAATGCCAAAAGCCATTATGGAAACTTTGAAATTAGACATCATTAGACCTTATAAAGATCTTTTCTCATTGGATTCCAGTAAAGTGAAATGTCTAGGTTTAATCAAAGATTTATGTATCACTTTAGTCCAATACCCAAGAAAAATCATAGTCATGGATATTTTAGTAGTTGATATCCCTCTTAAGTATGGAATGTTGTTATCTCACTCATGGGGAGCAAAAATACAGGGATATCTACAATTAGGCATCTCTTATGCCATTATTTCAGTATTTGGTCAACCCAAGAAACTTTACAGAGAGACATTAATGAAGTACATGGTTAGTAGTGTATAAAGACCTAGAATCTATCCTATTTATTCTACACCTACTGATATGGACTCTTTGATTTTATGTAATTCTGATTCTGGTATAGAAAACAACAAAAAATTAAAACAGAAAAAGAAATAACCAGATAGTGAAAACATATTTCATCAATCAATGTGGCACCTAGATTTTGATGGATCAGTGAACAAATTAGGAGCAAGAGCAGGAGTTTGGATTCATAACATGGAAAAGAATCATTATGAAGATCATGCATTTAGATTAAATTTCAAATGTACAGACAACATGGCTGAGTATGAAGCTTTGATTTTAGGCCTGCAAATTGTTAGAAATTTAGGAGGAAAAATAGTTTCTATGATGGGAGACTCTGATTTAATTGTAAAACAAATTAGAGGAGAACATTTTGTATATAATCCTAGATTAAGCCAATATAGAGAAATAGTTTTAGATCTGATCAAAGAATTGCTTGAATGTGACTTTGTTGTAATTCCTAGAAAACAGAACATACAGGCACACAATTTAGAAACTTTTGCTAGTACCTGCAATCTTCCTTTTCAGCCAAATCATCAATATACAACAAAGGTAAAACACAGGCCTACAATACCAGACAATCTAAAATATTGGTAGATATTTTCACGGGATGAACAAATCTATCATTTTATGAATGCTGAGGGAGAATTTCATAATTGTAACATAGATAAAGAGTGTACAGTAGATGATAAAATAAACAGTGATATAGATGTAAATAATTTAGATTTCACTGAACCCACTAAATTGACTCAAGTAGAAATAAAGGTAGAAATAGAATAATTAGTTGATGATGATTCTGACATTTTAAACCTCAAGAATAACTTTTAACCTAAGGGATTAGCCCCATTATAAGATCTTTTTTATTCAAATGACGTTGCAAGAAAAACAAAGATGGAACCATTAAGATCACATATAGAAGAATGCAATATAGGAATAAAACTAAAGCCTAAACTCATCAAACTTTCCAAAGCTTTACCTGAAGAAGAAAAACTGAAATACATATCTTTGTTTAAGGAATTTCAGGATGTATTTGCATGGAGTTATGAAGACTTAAAATCTTATGACACTAGCATAATACAACAAAAAATACCTATCAAAGAAGATCAAAAACCTTTCAAACAAAAACTTAGGAGAATCAATCCTATTATTTTACCTTTGATTGAAAAATAGGTAAAGAGGATGTATGAAGCTCAGATCATTGCACCTATTAGATATTCTGATTGGGTTTCAAACTTAGTTCCCACTAGGAAGAAAACAAGGGAAATCAGATTTTTTGTTGATTTCCGAAATTTAAATAAGGTGTCCCTAAAATATAATTACCCTCTCCCCAAGATGGATCATATTTTATAGAGGGTGTTTGGTTCTTCCAGGATTTCATTGCTTGATGGATTCTCTGGATACAACCAGATTTTAGTTCAAAAAGAAGACCAACCAAAGACTGCATTTACTACTCCATGGGGTACTTTCATATATTTGAAAATGCCTTTTGGATTAATGAATGAAGGAACCACTTTCCAGAGATCTATGTACATAGCTTTTGCAAAATAAATTCATGATTTTCTTGTGATTTATCTAGATGATATTACTGTATTTTCAAAAACTGACAATGAACAACTAGATCATCTGAGACAAGTGTTTATCAAATGCAGGAAATTTGGTATTTTTTTGAATCCCAAAAAGACTCTCTTTGGACTTGAAGAAGGTAAACTATTAGGACATATAATATCAAAAGAGGGAATTAGGATAGAACCATCTAGAATAGAGGCCATTTTAAACATAAGTCATCCTAGGAATATTAAGGAATTGCAGGCTTTCTTAGGTAGAATCAATTTTCTCATAAGGTTCATTTCAAACTTATCAGAATTAGTTAGAGAACTCAGTAACATTTTAAAAAAAGAATCAACACTTAAATGGATAGTACAGGCCAAAAAATCCTTTGAATCAATCAAACAAACCCTTACAAAAACACCGGTCGTAATAAGTCTTGATTTCAAAAAATATTTCATTATTTTTTCTTTTACTTCAGAACATACTATTGTTGCAGTCTTACTACAAAAGAATGATCAGGGCTATGAACAACCCATTTATTTTTTCAGAAAATCGCTAATAGATGCCACACTAAAGTATAACATAATGGAAAAACATGCACTAGCTTTAGTGAAGGCCATCAAAGACTTTAAATGGAAATTAAGCCCACCAAACTCATTAAAGGCTAAGGTTTATCAAAATGCACGGTTGAATCAAACTGTCAGGACTTAGATATAAATTTTATTGCCCAATTAGATGATCAAGAAGAGATGGCAACTCCATAGATCAGTGAAGCTTTTTCAGATTCACCATGGTATGCAGATATCATATTTGTATTACTAAATTTACAATCTCCTCCTGGATTTTCAAGAACTATAGCTACATTTTTAAAGTTAAAGGAAATGAAATTTGGTATCATAGATAATGCTCTATTTTGGAAAGATCATGGTGGCATTTTATTGAATTTTTTACATAAAAATGAAGCTGATAAAGTTATGGAAGAGTTTCATGCAGGTCACTGTGGAGGACATCTTTACTGGAAGTCAACTGTAGATAATATCTAGAGGGCTAGTTTTTACTGACCCACTCTTTTTGCATATGTAAGAAAGTATGGGACCTCTTATCACAAATGCTAGATCTTTGAAGGGAAGAAAAATTTGCTACCTTTCCCCCTTAAACCCATCTCCACATAAATGAATTTTTAATAATGGGGTCTTGACTTCAATGATGAAATTCACCCTCCTTCCTCTACCCAACACAAGTGTATTTTGACAGCCATAGACTATTTCACCAAGTGGATAGAATTCATTCCTTCTAGGAAAGCCACTGATTCTGTCATAATATCGTTCCTAGAAAAAAATATACTGTCTAGATTTGGATGCCCCCAAAAGATCATTACTGATAATGCAGCTTCTTTCAATTCTAAGAAAATGATTGACTTCTGTAACAAATACCACATTACCCTTGGCCATTCCACTGCTTATTACCCTCAAGGTAATGGTCTTGTTGAATCCTCCAATAAAAGCCCTGTAAATATCATCAAGAAACTACTAGAAGACAATAAAAATACCTGGAACAAAAGGTTAGTTAATGCCTTATGGGCAGACAGACTCACCACAAAGAAGTCCATTGGTACATCCCCTTATTAGCTTGTATATGGGACGGATGTTTTTTTTCCATCCTCTTCAGGAGTACCAGTGATGAAGATGATCCAAGAACTGCAGGTAGAAACCAATGATATCCAGAGAAGGATAAATCATACCATACACTTGCAGCAAACTAGGGAAGAAGTCTATGTCAAGTCACAAGTTGTCCAAGATAATATTAAAAATATATTTTACAGGAATACTAAGGAATATGATTTTTACATAGGTGACAAAGTTCTTAAGTGGGATTCCAGGAGAGAAGACAAAGGAAAACATGGTAAATTTCATTTCCTATGGAAAGGTCCCTATGTCATTTATGGTTACAGAGGTAACAATGCATTCTTTTGAAGGATTTGGATGGATCAGATCTACCAGGTGGACCTATCAATGGTATAATGTTGAAGCATTATTATTCCCCTAAATAATAGTAATTCACTTTTTTTACTTTTCTCATTCTATATAACATTGCAAAGTTTAGATTGGATTGGATGTTTTTCTAGCAGAGTTGAAGCTCAGAGAGAAGGACCTAAGCTTTGAAAGACAAAATATCATAAGTATGAATAATTTAGAGCTTAGAAAACATTTTCAAGGCAAGCACAATCTAAATTCAAAGGCTACTGATCTTAAAGTTCTTGACATTTCACCAGGAAATGTCATCCCCATGTGGAGCCACTGTTAGAGTCCTATAATAATAAGATTCATAATTTTTAATTGACCTTGATTAGTCTTGTAATATGTACATACTTTGCTTTCTGCAAAATTGTTTTCCCATATTAAAAATAAAAAATGTAAAGAGGGCAAAAGTCCTAAAAGAAAAATTAAAGGAATGAAAGAAAAAAGATAAAAAAGAATATAAAAAATGAACCCCAAACAAAAAAGAGATAAAAATAGATCATGAAAGTGATGAAAATTCAAATGCCACTACTATTTACTTTACTTTTCAAAATAAATATTGTGTGGATCTTGTAAAAAATGCCACAATCCATGAAGGTCAAACTGCTTAATCTTGACCTTTCATGCTTTAAGTTTCATGCTGATAGATAGAGAATAAACATCTAGCCAAAATGTTTAATCTTGAAAGATCATTAGTTAGGTAGAGAATAATAAATGTTCTCAACAGTTTAATCTAATCCATTGGAAGAAATAAGGATAAAATTAGATAGCTTTCTGTTAAAATAAAAATGAATAAAGGTCTATAAGCTCAAATGCACCCATGTAAATGAAGAAAAAATGCTAGGGTAGCTGATGGGTAGGTAGAAGCAGTTTTCACAAGGCATGGATAGCAAAAGTTGATCAATTCATACTTACTAATTTCCCTCCAAATTCATTCTCCTTGTAAAAATACTCCTTCCCCCTCATTTTACTTTTTCCCCTTACTTCACTTTTTTTCCCCTACAAAAAATCCCTTTTCCCAAGTTAAAATGTATATTTTCCTTTGGAAAAGTAAAATACCTTTACTAATTTCCTTTTTATTCATAAAACCCCTAAAATACACCTATCCTAAGTCTAAATTATTAAAATAATAAGTCAGGCCCCACTACTATAAACTCACCTGATATTATTTTAAAATCCTTCCTTAGTGTATTTTTACATTCCCCCTGTATTTTACATTCTCGCACTTATTAACATTTCAGTGTACATTATTAACATTTAACTTTATTTATTAGCTCCCTTTATATTTAATTTACCCCGTAATTAATTACCTTATATATAAATCCCAACCCTTATGTTAATTAACATATAATATTATTATATTACCCTGCCTATACATAGGTCCCACTTTCCCTAACCTCATTGGCCATGTATTAAACCCCGAACATATCTCATCACATTGTTTAAAATTTGGGCCCCATGCCTATCCAATACCTAACACTTCATCACATTCGCCCAGCCATAAGATCAACACCCATCAAATCTGATGATCGATAACCCTTTTTGCATCCCCAAGCATCCAATCTTTAACTACACCCTGACCTTGCGAAATGTACGGTTTGCAGATTTCCACTCCTAGCTATGTGTCAGTATTTGATTGCATTGCATCTTCATAAAAAATACCGCCTACCACCTTTCTCTCATGTGAAAACCACTGTGTTGTATTCTTGCCTGTTGCGAAAACTACCTTCCCATTTGAATTAACCCTGCACCTTCAATTCTAAAACATTGTTGGTTAAAAACCCATATAGCCGCCCTTTTATGCCTTTTTCACCACTTTCTATTATCATTCGCGCAGAAGGAGCTATTTCCAACCTAAATAATTTTTTCCGACCTTATTTTAAGCCGTTTTTACCATAAATCAACATCATTTGTTGATACAGCAAATGCAAAAGATGATTTGAGGCAGTATAAAGACTCCTAAAGCCTCAGAGAACCTTTGCTGCCTCAGAAACCCTATGTAAAATTTAAAATATTCATTTTATACAGGTATTCTTCAAAGCAAAGACTTGTACTTAATCTAAAGAGAAAATATTAATTAATTGAATCATTTAGGAGCCTCTGTATACTTGAAGAAAGCCCTCTTGCCTTCCAATCCTTTTCTACAAACCCTAAGTTTTCTTTCACAGAATTCTGAGGTCTTAAGATTGTATTGTATCACAAAGAATACAATTTCATCAATGTAAACCTTTGCAAACCATAGATAAGCCATTGTTTCATCCTAAATCAGTCTGCAAACTGTAATTATCTTTCTGAGGTGCTCCTAAAGACCTAAATTTGTTTTCCTAAGTCAAAGATTAATTAATTGAAGAAATTCAACAAAAAAATGGCTTCCAAAAGTATAGTATATGTCAATACTCTGCAACCTCCACTTATAGATGTAGAACACACTCCCTTGGCTCACAAAGATTTTGAAATTAATGACATGGTCACTAAGTTTAATCTTATTGAGCTCCACTGTTGGAGCCATGAAAAATCCATAGTTCGGGCTAATGAGGTTTATATTTGGGAGTCTAATTTGATAAAGTATGTAGTCCCACAGACTTTCCAATGCCCAGAAGTGATCAGAATTTGTCAATATTGCTATTTTCCTCACTAAATATCCTTAATAACCCCTGGAAAAGAAATCCTATTTACTATTACAACAGAGCCAATCAGTCAAATGTTGCAGATCCAACCTAGGCCAGATGAAACCCCTTTGTCCTTTCAAACCCTTACTCAGCTATACCTGAATCTGGACTTCCCCAAGAGGTTTCAAATATTTCAAACTTTCATGTCTTCATATGTGGAAACTCCCAAGACAAACACTCCTTACCCATATGCAATATTTTCTGAGAGAATAAGGCATATCATCACAACGTTGTCCTACATTCTAGGTTATTTTACAAATGAACATGTTGATGTTGCAACCTTAGGTTTCTTCTCTACTTTCACACCTGTTCAGCCTCCCGCTACCATTTTCAAATTTTCCCAACACCTTGCTGACTCAATTCATGAACAACTTGTTAAAATGCTTGAAGAAGGTGCTTTCAAGTATTCATCAGTCCTATTCCACATGTTTCTATATTTTAAGTCTGAGAAATTTACCATTAACCTTCAAAAGCTTGATGTTGAAGGTAACCCACATTCAGTTATATTTTGGACTCCAATTATCAGAAAAGACTCCATAGAGTCCACCTATACAGAATTCATTGATTCTTTCATTCATCCTATGGTCAACATGCTCAATAATAGCAATCAACCAAGAATCAGTGAGGAAATTAAGAAGGTCCTACAATTATCAGAGCATAATAGGATAGGAGATTGGTACTTGTATCAAAACCATACAGAAATTAGGGTATATGGATCTAATCTTCTTCCATATAAACTGACCAAATACCTCCCAATGAGGTTATTTTCCGTTGAGTATATCAGACAGATTCTTAATTCTGATGGAATAAATTTCTTGGCAGCCAAAAAGAAGACAAATTTTAAGCTTAAGAATTAGGTTGGCCCTTTTATTTGTAATAGTAGAGATGTAGGTCCAAAGGCTGAAAAGTATTTATAGGAGTTTAAATTTAGTCACATTTTTCTATGATATTATGATCCTTTAGGAGTAATAAGAAAATTGAGAGTTAAATTAAAATTAACTCCTTATGTGCATGAGAAAAAACCAGACATTGAGAAGTACTCCAATCAGTCTGAATGGTTGGAGAACACTTTGAGAAAGGCAGAGAAGCAAGGTGATACTAGTCAAATCTTGAAAAGTCTAGCCCAAGAAGATAGGAACTCAAAAAGAATCAGAAAAGAAGGATCATACATTGTAGAGACTACAACTAAAACCAAATTTAAATTAATGTACAAGAAGAAGCCAAAATTAAATCCTGTAAATGAGGAAGTAGAAACAATTGAGGTAATTGACACAGATGCAATGGATAAAGACAATGCTCCTCCTACACTTGCTGAAAAAACACACCAGCCTTCAACTTAAAACACAAATGATTCAGAAACAGCATAGTGTTGAAGTATCCTTATCCAGCAAACCAACAAAGAAGGAGATGGAAATTATGAAGAAGTATAAAAAGATAAAGATAAAAAATTAAGCCTTAGAGACTAATACATAGCCAATATTGGAAGAAGTCACCCAATGACCAAAGAAAATTGCTTTCTGCTTTTGACTACAAAACTAGGAAGATACAAATGACCTTCCTGCAGCCTAAAGTAAAGCATCCCAAATCATTAGTAGATTACAAAAATACATCATATTAAGTTCAAGAAGAATATCTTCATCCAATTTACCAGATATAATTTCACAAACAAGCTAGTGAAATTATTTATTCCACAATGACAAATAAAGCCATCAATGTATAGAAGCTGCAAAACACTCTTGGGAACATCAAAGATCAACTCAAATTAGAAAAGGAATTTTCACAGGCTCAGGATAAAATAATCAAATCACTGGAATATTTGATTATTGAATTAGGATATGATCCTAATAATGTAAAGGTTGCATATGAACTAATAAAAAAGAAGAATGCAGACATTGTTGCATTAAAGAAGCAACTGAAGCTGCCTCCAATTGAACACCCTCAAGCAAAGGAAGTGTTATAGGATGAAAACCAGAAAGATGAGATGATGAATCTCATTCTTCAGTTGACTACCCAAATAAAAGAAATGGAGAATGAAATGGACAAGTTGGTCCAGGAGAAAAACGCCAGATCAGAAGAAGTTTCTGTCATTGTCATTCTTGTAGTCACTACTGCTGTCCCTTCCACATTAGCAGAATCATTGGCCCCTACAGTCCCAATGGCTACAACACTTCATGTCACCTCAGCAACATAGTCATATACATCAATAGTACAACCCACAGATGAGGCAAGTAAGTTAATTAAAGCAATGCAGGACATGTCTATTCAGAGAAATGAAATTAACAGACTTAAAGAACAACTGAAAAGTCTACAGGATGAAAAGAAACTTGATCAGATTATGCACAAGAATGAAGAACATAAAGCAAATAGATTGAATGAAAAATTGAAGAAGTTAGAGAAAGATCTAACACTAAAATAACCAATGGCACAAGCCAAGAAACAGCTATGGGACAATATCATTGAAGCTGTCAATGATATTTGGCCATCAATCCAAGTTATTTATGAACAAAAAGATCTCATCAAAGCAGTAGGTGAAGCTATCCAGAAGATGAAAGAAGAACTTGGCAAGAAGCTTGAAGAGGCTAATGAAATCATCAAATTCCTTAAGTCCAAGAATAAGCAGGAACTAGAAGAAATTGGAATTAGTGATAGAACGGAAACCATCCTAGAAGTTAGGAAGGTGATTTCTAAGAGGAACTTGATGATACAGCTAAAAGAAAAATGTCAAAACATGGAGGTGGCCATAACCAGGTTCATGATGAAGTTTGATGTCCTAAGGCAGAAAGGCCTTCCCAATCCTCTAGTTATTTATGAAAAATTTATTAAATAAGAGGATTATGATAATAAAATGAGAGAATTGGCCAAATATCAAGCCAACCTTCCTTATTCACAAGGAATTCCAATAGGGAAAGTTCTCTACAAGAATTTTGAAAATCTTTTTTACCTGCAACATGAGGTAAAACACCTATTTGTCAACAAGCCTACATTTTCAAATTATACAGAGGCAGATGAGATATTCAAAAGGATGGTGACGATAAAATTACCAGAGGAAGAAAATTGGGAGAAATCAATTGATTTACTGTGAAGATAAATTGTAAACAGAGGGATTAAAAGGTTAAAAACAGCAGTGACAGTTTCAAGTGAAAACATGACAGTGAAAGAGTATCAGTTATAGTTAAAGAGTATCAAGTGAAAGTAAAAACTTAAAATCAAATCAGAGATGATAAATCAGAGTGAAATATTACCAACGTAAAGGACACTCCACTGCCTAACAAATAGCCTTCGTTGAGAAAACAACAAAGAGGAAAATCAGCAACAAATCAAAGACAACAAACAGTAAATTTAGTAAAAGCAGGGATAGCTTGCATTAGTTAGATAGTTGTCTCTATCTTCTTGCATGAAGATATTTATTTTTCCATGAATAATTCGTAAGTTTGTTTTAGGATATTTTGTAATATTTTGTGTATAAATACTTCCCATTTCAAAGTATTGAGTGTGGATGAATTGTTGAACATTTCTATAGTTGTACTATTCTGAAACCTGAGTGTGATTGTACCAATTTCAAATTAGCAGACTGGATTAAAGTAATAAAGAGATTATATTACAGGATTCATATGTTGGGTCACTACAGTGAAGTACTTTCTACTTGTTCAATTGTTTATTTCTAATTTTTTCACAAATACTTGTATGTTTTTATAAATCTAAATGTATAACAGGAATGCTATTTCATAATATGTTTAAAAGCACTATGTCTTGAACTGTTATGTCATTTTTATGTTTTCCATTGATATCCTGATTGGGGAATTCTTAATTTATCCCTAGTTTCAATTGACCTATGTATTTTCACTCATTATCCAGTTTTGAGAACCCCTAATTTCTCTCTTACCCTGATTGCAACCATTTTCACCATCAAACTAAGGATCTGAAGTTACTCAATTATCTTGCACTGTGAATACTTCCCTTTAGAATCTTAATCCTGCTTCTATTGCTTGACACTTTGACTCCATTATCCCAATGGTAAGAAGACCTACATCTTTCCATTTGAGTAAGTGATTTCACCACCAAACCAAATCCAAAATCAAAATCCCAACTAATCATACATAACTAGCCTAAAATCAAATAAAATCAGTAAAAGATAAATCATATAGATAGAGGCCTCTCTGAGCATTAGGAAGGCTAGATCCTAATGCTCAAAAGTAGGTTTTTGGTTACCTATAATATTCTTTAAACCAAAAAAATACACAACCCTTGAGAATTATTGGAGTGACAACAAGTTAACCACTTTATTAATTAAATATGGCCCTTCACATTGATACATTATTGCCTTGGGTACCTCCCTATGTACTCCATATTATCCCCCTAGGTATACTACACAAGTATAGGTACAGGTACAGATACATGTAAATGTACAAGTACATGTGCATGTATAAGTGCACTGGATGTGGACTGCCATCTCTCAGCAGGTGCTTTGATCAGATTTAGGGACAGGATATATGTGCCAGACAATAGTGAGCTCAAGAATATTATCTTGAGGGAGTTTCATGTGAAACCATATACAAGTCACCCAGGTTACGAGAAGACCTTAATGGCAGTAAATAAATTCTATTATTGGTTGAATCTGAGAAGGATCTGGTAAAGTTTGTAGCTAGATGCTTGAATTGTCAATAGGTGAAAAGAGAATGCAAGCATCTAGGTGGACTACCACTAGTAAATTTGGCCCAATTTTTGACGGCCAATTCGTCACTATTCCGACACATATTTGTCGCAAGAGTGACAGTTTGACACCAGAAAAAATGTGGTTAGCCATTACATCGCAATTCCGACACTTCAATAAAGCGTCGGTATTGCGACACTCTTTTCGACGTTTTGCATAAGTGTCACAATACCGATGTTTACAAAGTGTTACAATAGCGACGCTTGTGAAGTGTCGCAATACCGACGTTTTGTAGAAGTGTCACAATACCGACTCTTTACCGAAGTATCGCAATACCGACGTTTTTCACAAGTGTCGCAATACTGACGCCTTGCAGAAGTGTCGCAATACCGACTCTTTACCCAAGTGTCGCAATACTGACGCTTTCCATAAGTATCGCAATACTGACGCTTTGTAGAAGTGTCGCAAGACCAACACTTTGTGGAAGTTTCGCAATACCGAATTTGTGTCGTAAAGCGTCAGAGGATCGACGAAAGTTTTTTTTTTTTTTTTTAAAAGAACTGTCACAATACTGACGCCAAATTGTTCCAACTTCAAGGCGTCGGTCTTTCGACGCTTCAAGGCATCAGTCTTCCTGCTTCAAGGTGTCCCTAAAGTAGAACTGAATGGTGAACCTGCACAAGATGCCAACAAGATCTAGAGGATATGATTTTTAGCATTTTACAACATGATCTGATTTTTTAACGTTTTAGATAGTTGTATTATATAGTGTAGCTGAGACATTAAAAGTATCAAATTTCTATGTGATTATAGACTACATGATTAATTATATTATCTGGTTGCTCAAACTCAGTTAAGATTGAATATCTATATCAATCATACAGGTAGCCATAAATCTAGTTGTGCATCAATTTTGTGGAGTTGGGTGAACAATGCATATGCAGCCAACGAATGCTCAGATGCATCCACAAGCTTTGGCACTAGTGAAATCAAATTTGGCCGCAAATGTTTAGGAGACCTCTCCAACACAAAAGCAATATTTTGTGATGATTCTAGTCACCGTCGAGGTTCTAAATAGCCTTGTGGCATAGCACCATCCAGTGCCCTCAGAGAATTGACAATCAGTCTTAGAAGCTCATCAAACTACTCTAGACATTTAGGCAACATGCAAATGTGTAATGCAAATTTCATTATTTTCAGCATGCTAGGTGAGGTAGAGAGATGTGCATCCCTTACTTTAAATCGTGAAGTGAAGTTAGTGGACAAGCTACCCCCTGTAGCCACCAAGGATACAGTACATACTACGAGATATGTGAATGAAGAAGAGTGTCAATTTTGTCATCACGGATGACTTGAGTGTAATTCCAGTTAATTCCACTGCTATGATTAATAATGATATTGATATAACGATGGTAAATTTTAACCAAGACCATTTAGAGAGCATGGTGATCACTGTAATGTTAACCCTATGTATTCATACTGGAATAGACTTTCAAATGAATAATATATGTTGCAAAAGGAACTTGTATGTGTATGTCTATAGCAGCATACCTCATTGAGCTTTCCAAGAGCATTGATTTGTGATTCTGTTGCAGCAAGCTTGCTTGCCAAGTCCCTATTCTGGTATTGAAGTTCCATGTTACCTTGTCACAATACCGAACCTTCATATCCAACGACAGGTTCCATCATAGTAATCAGTAAGTAAACAACATAGATGATGAACTATTGCATCTTCCAGCTGTTATGCAATTGAAGTGCCAATGGCTCCAATTGATGGTTAGAACTTCTTCACCTATAAATATTGTATGTGTTTATTGTATTGGAATTATTGCATCGTCATTTGAATCCCTTATGCCCAGGCTCTATCTCTTGCATTCTCAAGCATTGAACATCAACAAGACTAAAATTACAGCAACTTGAGATCAACTGTCAAGCATCTCCACTCTCACAGTCTCACAAGTTCATACTAAATTTTCCAGAACACCCTTCATATGCCTTTCTGCATAAGGTATCTCTAGTCTTATAAGTCATAGAGTTATGATCGTAGCCTGTGGCCAAATATTCTCTAAATTCAGTATAACACTCTAAAACTACATTGTATTGTAAATTTGTAATTGATATTGCAATATCAATTGAGCACTATTTGAGATATCTGTCAATATTGTTTATTTAATATTGTCAGTTTCTTGTCCATTGGGATGTACTAGTTTGCTAACTACATTTGATAGTTTGACTACGACTTTCATAGTAATTCATATATACCATCTTGAATCCTCAGTTGTCCAATCATCTTACATATGGGTGCTCAGATCACATGCATAGGGATTTGGATAGGAATGTGCCATCTTGTCCAACTTGCCAGTTTACCAAAGGAGGTTTGAAGAATATAAGAGTATATAGCTTTTGCTAGTACCAAATGGACCTTGGGTTGAGATCACTATGGAATTGGACCTTGTGCTGGGATTTCCCGGGATATAACAAGATAATGGTTTTATTTTTAACATTCTAGAATCTAGAGTGCTTCATCCTTTCCATAGAATCATCATCAGATGGTTTTTCAATTCGTGTAACTGTCTCAGGTTAGATTTTCTCTAGCCTTTGGAGATTTAAATTGTCAATGCTTATGGGGTTTTGTTGGCTAGGGAGCTTGAACCCTGGGTCTGATCCCCATGCCAACAACCAGGATCTGCAGAAACACAGATCCTAGATCTTCAATAGGTGGAACCAGTAGTGAATATGTTCTTCTCTTTAAGACAGGAAACACATAGAAATATTTCTTAACATATCTATCGGTACCTTAGAGTTTTTAACCAGGTGAGAAGCCTCAAATTTTCAATGGTTCATTAATGTACCATTTTGGTGACTTTGTTGTTTGAAATCCATTTAAATCCAATGCTTGAGTCATTATAGTTGTTGTTGGATCCACGGTCTATACTGATAAAAACTCATTATTATGAGTGGAAATTAATGGCCAGCATAAAAATGAAGATTTTCTTTCTCAAAAACATTTCTGATCAATTTTTTCAGCATCCTTTTAATGTAGAAATCATAAGAAAAAAATTGTTCTACACCTTCCACTATATCGATTTAAATAATTTAACATATTTCTTATGTATATATTACTCTTGTTTGGATCATTTTTCTTCACAATCCTTCCTTTGGAAGGAACAGTGTTGCTCAGAGAAGCGCCCCAACGTCATCAATGCCCCTGAAGGTCAACCACCAAGTCTTGATGATTACAATCACTCAAGTGCCTCCATTGTAGCCATGAAGGAGTATCCATAGGGGAGTAATAAATGAAACCAAGGACAAGACTTTGAAAACAAAGTGGAGTTTCATCGATCTATTTACTGCCTTTTGACCACTTATGCATGTGTATCACATGCTCACCAACAACCCATCTGTTTATTACTCTTATTTTTTCCTATTTAATACATTGTTGTTTATCTTATTCTTCGAACTAACTAGGCTCATATGTGCATTGAAAATGTGCATAGCATATAGGTCTTCAAAGTAGAAATAAAACCATCTCCAACAACCCATTTCGTTTCATGTAAAAAGACTAGTGCTGAAACAAAATAGGTGTGCTATTTTTCAAAGATAATGTTGCATGCTCTACAAAATTATTACTAATGACAGGGATACTAATTTCCTTAATAATTTGTGGAGAACTTTATGCCAAACTAGAAAACAAAATTCAATATAGCTCTGCCTATCATCGACAAAGTGAAAGACAAGATGAGGAAAACAAAACTTTCAAGATTTTGTCGTGGAGTATAACTCAAAAATAACCGAAACAGTGAGATCTATCTTTGCCACAAGCCAAGTTTGTTCCAATGTAAATCCATGGATCGATAAAATGCTTACAGAAGAAACCTGACACAGTTTCTAGATTTAATTCTAAGTTACATCATGCATGGTAAAGCTTACAGATTTGTGGAATTTTAAAATGTCAGAACCCAAATACAGGGAAATAATCTATAAAAAACATGAACCAGAAACATAGAAAATTTAGATTTCTAAATGTATATTTCTCCAAATCGTGCTTATAAATTCTAAAATCCAAACCCCTATGAGAAAGTTAAATTCTTATGTTTTAGGATGGGGGAAGGGATATTTTATACGGAAAATTTAGGGATTTAGGGCCTTACAATTTTCCATTTTTCATTTATTGTTATGATTTTTAATATGTTTTTAAATAAAATGGCTTTTCTTCGAAGATCTTCTATCTCGATGTTTCCAGCTACCAAAAATAGATTTAAAGCAGATCCTCTCGTGCTTATTAGGGTTGAACCACATTGTCCTACTACTGCAATGGCCATTGAAGTGCCACAATAATTTAAAACCCTTTTGTTGTGTTCTATTCCTCGCTATATTCTACAATTCACCCTCAATTCGCCTACAACCTCAGAGTTTATTGGGTTAGTTCAAGGGAAAATAATCCATATCCCTATAATTTGAACAAACCCACAAAAGATAGAGTGCATTAATTTAGACCTACAACCATCTATATCTCATAACCAAGATAGTGTTGAAGAAAATATCGAATTTGAATGGGGTAAAACAAGGGAAATACCAATCTAATTCTTCCAGAAGAAGAGAGCATTCTTCCACGATTGATTTCTCTTCAGATCTCCCATAGATTTCTGAACATCGGCAGAACTCGAAAGATCTCCACCAGATACTATGGCTTTCGAGCTGTTAATGGACTGTGGCCGCTTTAGGGTTTCAGATCATCCATGCTTCTGCAAGAATATGGAAAAAATCAAGCATCATAGGCAAGAATGGAATCATGGGAAAGAAAGCATAAAGGTCAAACAAGCGCACAGCAGGGAAAAAAATTTGAATAAGTCGATTAAGAAAATTTGAATAGGTGGAACAAGCGGAGCAGGAAAAAAAAATTGAATAGGTATAAAATATAATAATAATAATAATATATGAATGATAATAACATACATAATGATATAATAATATACATAATGAGTGGGAGGGTTGTATTGTATGAATGATAATAATAATATTCATAATGATATGTCACACAAATTTTTTAGTGCATATTCTAATCCTTATATGCAAACTTTTGAAAATAAAAATATTCATATTTAAAATTCTAATGTTCCATATATTGAACCATTATATGTTATTGCTAATGAATAAGTAAATAAATTATGTCAACATACCTAGACATATGCCCAGGAAATAAATAAGTTGTGCATTGATCCATTACTTTTATTTTTTTAGGTAATGTGAGTTTTGAGATGAGTTGCATGCCTAACATGTGATTTGAGTAGCCATGAACCAAGGGCTTTTAAGCCGTCAAAATCACCTAGGGATCGCATCCAACCTAGGCCACACCATCCCTTAGCTTCACTGGAATTTTTCCCACATAGTTTCGAACCAACGATTTTCTCACCAATGAGTGTATCTTACCCATTATTTCACATTCCCCAACGCACAAATCAAATATTTGGATGTATATTGGATGACTTGTCACATTCCATGACTAGCTTCACGCACATTGAATAGGAATTCCCATCATTTAAGAATTTTTTGGAGGGTTTTCATGGCATAGTTTTTAGGGGCTTAGGGGTTCGATGAATAGGAGATTAGGGGTTAGAGGTTTAGGGTTTAGCGGTTAGGGGTTAGGACTAGAATAATGAGTTAGTGCAGGTAAAGGGGTTAGGGATTGGGGGCTTAGGGGTTAGGGGATCTAGGTACATTTATGGGTTAGGGGAGTAATGATTTAGTAGTGGTTAAGGGATTAGGGATTGGGGTTAGGGAGATCATAATGATTTAGTGGTTAAGGGTTTATGGATTAGGGGTTAGGGGTTAGGGGATTTAGGTGCTAGGCCACAAGTATTTTCTGCTAAGAAGGCTTTCCAAATAAGTTGGATGGCATCACTATGACACTATTAGGGAATTAGAAGGGAAGAGAAAGGCAAAGGCTCAGGTATCATATGAGAGAAGGAAGCAATTAGCAAAATTAAGATCAAAAGCAGGGGAGTTAGCCAAAAAGTAGCTTGCCCCAAAGATGGATAAGATAAAACTTGACAACATATTGGTCAATTTCCTTGACCCTTTATTGGTTATTCAGAAGGAGTATGAATACACCACCATTAATATCAAGATAACCATCCCCTAGCAGATCAAGGGCTAAGAGGAAAATGAATCATCAATGAAAATTCAAAATTTTCAAGCTGAGCAAGATCAACCAAATTGGGGGCATATTTTGGGGAACCTTCATAAGTGAATGGGGCCTATGTGATATGGCTATGAGTTATCTATGTATATAGTAAATTAGAAAGAAGTAAGAAAACAATTACTTCTTCAAAGCTAATTTGAATTTGGAGGGCTTAGGGGATTGGGGGTTAGGGGTTAGGGGATTTAGGTGCATTTAGGGGTTAGGGGTTGAATAATGAGTTAGTAGTTAAGGGATTAGGGATTGGGGGCTTAGGGGACCCGACTCAAACATGTTAAGGGGTTATAGGTTTATGGTTTAGGGGGTTAAATGGGTTAGGGATTGGGAATTAGGGTTTAATGGGTTAGGGGTAAAGGGGTTATAGGTTTAGGGTTTAGGGGGTTAAATGGGTTAGGGGTTTAGGGATTAGAGATTAAATGGGTTAAGGGATTAGGGATTGGGGGCTTAGGGGTTAGGGGATTTAGGCGTAGTTAGGGGTTAGGTGAATAATGATTTAGTGGTTAAGGGATTAGGGATTAGGGGCTTAGGGGCTAGGGGTAGAGAATGGTCATTCCAGATGCTCTGTCTTCAGCCAGGTCACAAGTATTGTCTGCTAGGAAGGCTTTCCAAAGAAGCTGGCTGGCATCACTATGACACTATTACAGAATTAGAAGGGAAGAGAAAGGCAAAGGTCTAGGTATCATATGAGAGAAGGAAGCAATTGGAAAATTTGAGATCAAAAGCAGTGGAGTTAGCCGAAAAGTAGCTTACCCTAGAGATGGATAAGATAAAACTTGACAACATATTGGTCAATTTCCTTGACCCTTATTGGTTATTCAGAAGGAGTATGAATACACCACCATTAATATCGAGGTAACCGGCCCCTAGCAGATCAAGGGGTTAAGGGGTTTAGGGGTTAGATGTTTGGGGTTTAGGGGGTTAAATTGGTTAGTGTTTTAGATCAGGTTTAGGGGGTTAGTGGATTTAGCAGTTAAGGATTTTAGGGGTTAGAGGTCGTTACGAGTTAATGGGGCTAGGTTTTAGGGGGTTAAATGGGTTGGGCGTTGGGAATTAGTGTTTAAGGGGTTAGGGGTTAAGGGTTAGATGTTTAGGGTTTAGGGGGTTAAATGGGTTAGGCGCACATTTATAGGTTTAGGGGCTTAGGGGATTTAGTAGTTAAGGATTTTAGATAGGGGTTAGGGGTTAAGGGGTTAAGGGGCTAGAGGTTTAGGGTTTAGGGGTTTAAATGGGTTATAGGGGTTTAGAGGTTTAGGGGGTTAAGGGATTTAGTAGTTAAGGATTTTTGGGGTTAAGGGTTAGGGTACGGGGTTAAATGGGTTGGGGTTTTAGGGGGTTAAATGGGTTAGGCCGGTTGGGAAATAGGGTTCAAGGGGTTAGGGGTTAAGGGTTTAGAGGTTTAGGGTTTAGGGAGTTAAATGGGTTAGGGGTTTAGTGGTTTAGGGGGTTAAATGGGTGAGGGGTTAAGGGTTTAATGGTTAGTGGTTAAGGGTTTAGAGGTTTAGGGTTTAGGGGTTAAATGGTCGTTTAGGGGTTTAGAGGTTTATGGTTTAGGGGGTTAAATGGGTTAGGGGTTTAGGATTAAGGATTAAATGGGTTAGGGGTTAAGGGGTTATAGGTTTAGGGTTTAGGGGGTTAAATGGGTTAGGGGTTTAGGGGGTTAGGGGTTTACGGGGTTAAGGGATTTAGCAGTTAAGGATTTTAGGGGTTAGAATTTAGGGGCTAATGGGGTTAGGTTTTATAGGTTTAGAGGTTTATGGTTTAGGGGTTAAATGGGTTAGAGGTTAAATTAGTTTCTTATTCTTTGCGTCTCAATGTAACAATTTTGTAAGTATTGTTGCTTGTTTCCATGTCTTCTTTATTTATTAATTTATAGAATTTGTTTGCCATTGATTTACATTTATTGATGAAAATTTCTATTGCAATCAAACCAAATGTATGTTCAATCTCCGGTTTCAAACTCAGCCACAGTGTTGTCACACAATTTAAGTCTAGATAATGGCCATCTGATGAAGTCTTCGGGCTACCTCGCACGGCGCGACACAACACGTCCGACCGAACGATACCACAAGGGAGAAAAAGGCAAACGGGCCATCCGAACATGCATAAGGCACCTGGGTGGTCATAACTTAGCAAAACTGATACAGGCGCCCTTGAATGAAACAACCCTACCTGAACGCACCCAGTTGGGCGACCTCACATGGTGCGACATAACGCACCTGACCAAACGATGCCACAAGGGAGAAAATGGAAAACGGGCCGCCTGAACATGCACACGGCACCCGGGCAGTCACAACTTATCAAAACTGATACGGGCGTCCTCGAACTAAACGAACTAACCCGAACGCACCCGGTCGGGCGACCTCGCACGGCGTGACATGATGCACCCGACCGAACGATGCCACAAGGGAGAAAATAGAAAGCGGACCACCCGAACGTGCACAAGGCACCCTGGTGGTCACAACCTAGCAAAATTGATACGGGTGCCCTTGAATGAAACGGCCTGAACCAAACGCGCCCGGTCGGGCAACCTCACACGACCTGACACTGCATGCCTGACCCAACGATGCCACAAGGGATCAAACGACAAACAGGCCGCCCGAATGTGCGCAAGGCACCTGGGCGATCACAACTTAGCAAAACTAATACGAGCACCCTCGAATGAAACGGCCTGACCCGAACACGCCTGGTCTCGCGACCTCGCATGGCGCGACACGGCGCACCCGACCTAACGAATATGCCACAAGGGAGAAAACGGAAAACGAGCTACCCGAACGTGCACATGGCACCTGAGCGGTCAAAACTTAGCAAAACTGATACTGGCGCCCTTGAACAAAAGGCCCGACCCGAACGCGCCCAGTCGGGCGACCTTGCACGGCACGACATGACGCGCCTGACCGAACGATGCCACAAGGGAGAAAACGGAAAAAGGGCTGCCCAAACCTACATAAGGCACCCGCACGATCACAACTTAGCAAAACTGATACGGGCGCCCTCGAACAAAACGGCCCGACCCGAACGCGCCCGGTTGGGCGACCTCACATGGCGCAACACGGCCCGCCCGACCGAACGATTCCACAAGGGATAAAATGGAAAACAGGCCACTCGAATGTGCATATGGCACCCAAATGGTCACAGCTTAGCAAAAACTGATACGAGCGCCCTCGAATGAAATAGCCCAAACAGAACGTGCCCGGTCAGGCGACCTCACACGGTGCGACACCATGCGCCCGATCGAACGATGCCACAAGGGAGAAAATGGAAAACGGGTTGCACGAACGTGCACAAGGCACCCGGGTGATCACAACTTAGTAAAACTAATACAAGTTCCCTCGAAGGAAATGGCCTGACCCGAACGCGCCTGATCGGGAGACCTCACATGGTGCGACACGATGCGCCTGACCGAATGAATATGCCACAAGGGAGAAAATAGCAAATGGGCCACCCGAATGTGCACAAGGCACCCAGGCTTTCACAACTTAGCAAAACTGATACGGGCGCCCTCGAATGAAATAGCCCAAACCAAACGCGCCCGGTCAGGAAACCTCGCACGGCGCGACATGGCGCGCCCGACCGAATGATGCCACAAGGGAGAAAACGGAAAATGGGCCCCAAACATGCACAAGGCACTCGGGTAGTCACAACTTAGCAAAACTGATACGGGCGCCCTCAAATGAAACGACGTGACCTGAACGTGCCTGGTCAGGTGCCCTCGCACAACGCGACATGGCACGCCTAACCAAATGATGCCACAAGGAAGAAAATGGCAAACGGGCCACCCAAACATTCACATGGCACCTGGGCGATCACAACTTAGTAAAAAATGATACGGGTGCCCTCGAATGAAATGGCCTAAATCGAATGCACCTAGTCTGGCGACCTCGCACGGCGCGACACGGCGTGCCTGACCGAATGATGCCACAAGGGGTAAAATGGAAAACAAGCCACCAGAATGTGCACACGGCACTCGGGCGGTCAATACTTAGCAAAAATGATACAGGCGCCCTCGAGCAAAATGACTTGAACCAAACGCGCCCGGTCGGGTGACCTCACACGGCGCGCCCGATCGAACGATGCCACAAGGGAGCAAACAGAAAACCACGGGCCACCCGAACATGCACAAGGCACTCGGACGGTCACAAATTTATTAGCAAAACTGAAACGGGTGCCCTTGAACGAAACGACCCGAATTGAACATGTACGGTTGAGCGACCTCACATGGTGCGACACGGTGTGCCCGACCGAACAATGCCACATTAAGGAAGCAAATGGAAAACGGGCCGCCCGAACATGCACAAGGGACTCGGGTGGTGACAACTCATCAAAACTGATACGGGCACCCTCGAATGAAATGGCCTGACCTGAACGCGCCCGGTCGGGCGACCTCGCACGACTCGACATGATGCACCTGACTGAACGATGCCACAAGGGAGAAAACAACAAACGAGCCGCTCGAACATGCACAAGGCACCCTGGCAGTCACAACGTAGCAAAAATGATACGGGCACCCATGAAAAAAATGGCCTGAACTAAACGCACCAGTAGGGTGACTTCACACAGCCCGACACCGTACGCCCGAGCGAACGATGCCATAAGGGAGAAAATGGAAAATGGGCTGCCAAAACATGCACAAGGCACCTGGGCGGTCAAAACTTAGCAAAAATGATATGGGCACCCTCCAACGAAATAGCCCAACTTGAACGCGCCCGGTCGGGCGACCTCACACGGCGTGCCCGACCGAACGATGTCAAAAGGGAGAAAACGGCAAACAGGCTGCCCGAATGTGCACAAGGCACCCGGGTGGTCACAACTTAGGAAAAATGATACGGGCGTCCTCGAACGAAACGAACTGACCCAAACGCGCTCGGTTAGGTGTCCTCAGATGGCGCGACATGACGCACCCGACCGAACGAATATGCCACAAGGGATCAAACAACAAACTGGCCACCCAAACGTGCACAAGGAACCCGGGTGGTCAAATTTTAGCAAAACTGATACGGGCGCCCTAACGAAACGTCCCGAACCAAACGCGTCGGGTAAGGTGACCTCGCACGGTGCGACACGGCACGCCCGACCGAACGATGCCACAAGGGAGTAAATGGAAAATGGGCCACGCGAATGTGCACAAGGCACCCGAGCGGTCACAACTTATAAAAACTGAAACGGGCACCCTTGAATGAAATGGTGCGACCCGAACGCGCCCAGTCGGGAGCCCTCACACAGCGTGACACGACACGCCCAACCGAATGATGCCACAACAGAGCAAATGGAAAATGGGCCGCTCGAACGTGCACAAGGCACCCGGGCGGTCACAACTTAGCAAAACTGATACGGGTGCCCTCAAACAAAACGACCCGAACCGAACGCACCTGGTCGGGTGACCTCGCATGACGTGCTCGACTGAATGATGCCACAAGGGAGAAAACAGTAAACGGGCCATCTGAACGTGCACACGGCACTCGTAAAGTCAAAACTTAGCAAATCTGATATGGGAATCCTTGAATGAAACGACCCGAACCGAACGTGCCCGGTCGGGCGACCTCACACGGCGCGACACGGCTCACTCGACTGAATGATGCCATAAGGGAGAAAACAGAAAACTGTGGGTCACCTAAACATGAAAAATGCACTCGGGCGGTCATAACTTAATTATAAAAACTGATACGGGCACCCTCGAATGAAACGGCCCAAACCGAATGCACCCGGTCGGGCGACCTCACATGGCGCGACACGGCGCGCCTGACCAAACGATGACCCATTAAGGGAACAAATGGAAAACAGGCCGCATGAACATGCACGGGGGACTCGGGTGGTCACAACTTAGCAAAACTGATATGAGCGCCATCGAATGAAATGGCCAGACCCAAACGTGCTTGGTTTTGCGACCTCGCACAACACGACATGACGCACCCGACCGAACGATGCGAAAAGGGAAGTAATAGCAAACGTGTCACTCGAACGTGCACAAGGCACCCTCATGGTCACAATCTAGAAAATCTGATATGGGTGGCCTCGAACAAAATGACCTAAACTGAACGCGCCTGCTAGGGTGACCTCACACGGCGCGACACCGCGTGCCCGACCGAACAATGCCACAAGGGAGCAAAGGGAAAACGGACCACCCGAACATGCAGAAGGAACTCAGGTGGTCACAAGTTAGCAAAACTGATACGGGCACCCTCGAACAAAATAGCCTGACCTAAACGCGCCCGTTTGGGTGACCTCACATGGCGCGACACGGCACGCTCGATCGAATGATGCCATAAGGGAGAAAAAGGCAAACGGGCCGCCCGAACGTGCACAAAGCACTCGAGTGGTCACAACTTAGCGAAACTGATACGGGTGCCCTCGAACGAAGCGACCTGACCCGACTCGAATGCACTGGGTCGGGCGACCTCACACAGCGCGAGATGACATGCGCGAACGAACGATGCCACAAGGGAGAAAACGGCAAACGGGCCACCCGAACGTGCACAAGGCACCGGGGAAGTCATAACTTAGCAAAACTGATATGGGCACCCTTGAACAAAATGGCCCGAGCTGAACGCGCCCGGTCGAGTGACCTCACACAGCATGACACAACGCGCCCAATCGAACGATGCCACAAGGGATAAAATGACAAATGGACCACCCAAACATGCACAAGGCACCGGGGTGGTCACAACTTAGAAAAACTAATACGGGCACCCTCAAATGAAACGGCCCGACTCGACCCGAACGCGCTCGGTCGAGCGACCTCACACGGCACGACACGATGCACCCGATCAAACGATGCCATAAGGGAGAAAACGACAAACAGGTCGCCTGAACATGCACAAGGGAACCAGGTGGTCACAACTTAGCAAAACTGATACGACCGCCCTCGAACAAAATGACCTGACTCGAACATGCCCGGTCGGACGACCTCACACAGCGTGACACAGCACACCCAAATGAATGATGCCACAAGGGAGAAAATGTCAAACAGGCCACCCGAATGTGCACAAGACACTCGGGCGATCACAACTTGGAAAAACTGATATGGGTGCCCTCAAACGAAATGCCCTGACCCCACCCGAATATGCCCAGTTGGGTGACCTCACACGGCGCAACACGACATGCCCGAACGAACGATGCCATAAGAGAGAAAATAAAAAATGGGCCACCTGAACGTGCACAAGGCACCTAGGCGATCACAACTTAGCAAAACTAATACGAGCGCCCTCGAATGAAATGGCCCGACCTGAATGCACCTAGTCGGGCAACCTCACACGGCGTGACACGACGCACCTAACCGAACTATTCCATAAGGGAGCAAATGGAAAATGGATCACCTAAATGTGCACAAGGCACCTGGGCAGTCACAACTTAGCAAAACTGATACGGGAGCCCTCGAACGAAATGGCTCGACCTAAATGTGCCCGTCGGGCAACCTCACACAGTGCGACACGACGCGCCCAACTGAACGATGCTAGAAGGGAGAAAATGGCAAACTTGCCACCCGAATGTGCACAAGGCATCCAGGTGGTCACAATCTAGCAAAACTAATACGGGCGCCCTCGAACGAAATGGCCTGACCTGAGCTGAACGCACCCGATCGAGCAACCTCACACGGCGCAACACGACGCATCCGACAGAATGATGCCATAAGGGAGAAAATGGAAAACGGGCCGCCCGAATGTGCACAAGGGACTCGGGTAGTCACAACTTAGCAAAACTAATATGGGCACCCTCGAACAAAACGGCCCGACCCGAACGCGCCCTACCGGGCGACCTCACATGGCGCGACACGGCGTGCCCAAATGAACGATGCCACAAGGGAGAAAATGGCAAACGAGCCAATAGAACATGCACAAGACACCTGGGCAGTCACAGATTAGCAAAACTAATATGGGCACCCTCGAACGAAACAGCTCGACCCGACCTGAACGCGCCTGGTCGGGCAACCTCACACAGGGTGACACGACGCGCCCGAATGAAGGATGCCACAAGGGAGAAAATGGAAAATGGGCCACCTGAATGTGCACAAGGCACCTGGGTGGTCACAACTTAGCAAAGCTGATATGGGGGCCCTTGAACAAAACGACCCGACCCGAACACACCCGGTCGGGCGACCTCACACAGCGTGACACAACGCGCCCGAACGAATGATTCCACAAGGGAGCAAATGTAAAACAGGCCACCTAAACGTGCACAAGGAACCTGGGTAGTCACAACTTAGAAAAACTGATACGGGGGCCCTTGAATGAAACGGCCCGACCAGAACGCACCCTGTCGGGTGACCTCACATGGCGCCACACGCCGCGCCCAAATGAATGATGCCACAAGGGAGAAAACAGCAAACGGGCCACCCGAATGTGACAAGACACCTGGGCGGTCGCAAATTAGCAAAACTAATATGGGCACCCTCGAACGAAACGGCCCGACCTGACCCGAACGCGCCTGATCATGCGACCTCACACAGCGTGACATGATGCGCCCGAATGAACGATGCCACAAGGGAGAAAATGGCAAACAGGCTGCATGAACATGAACAAGGCACCTGAGCGGTTAGAACTTAGCAAAACTGATACGGGCGCCCTTGAACAAAACAACCCAACCTGACCCGGACGCGCCTGGTCGGGTGACCTCACACGACGCGACATAGTGTGCCCAATCGAACAATGCCAGAAGGGAGAAAATGGTAAATGGGCCACCTGAACGTGCAAAAGGGACTCGGGCAGTCACAATTTAGGAAGACTAATACGGGTACCCTCGAACGAAATGGCCTGACCCAAACGCGCTCGATCGGGCAACCTCAGACGATGCGACACGGTGCGCCCGAACGAACGATGCCACAAGGGAGAAAACTAAAAACGAGCCACCCGAACGTGCACAAGACACTCGAGCGGTCACAACTTAGCAAAACTGATACGAGCGCCCTTGAACAAAATGGCCCGACCTGAACGTGCTCGATTGGGCGACCTCACACTGTGCGACACAGTGCGCCCGACCGTGGTTGGGGGCACACATTAAAAGTGAACCAAGGAGTGAGCGCATCATGTCTTTAATATTTTATGAAACTCCTTAGAAGTCCCATCATAACCACCTTCCATCTTCATCACAATGTGATATGTCAACTAAAGATATCTTATTATTTTTCTCCAACCATTCAAAAAGGGGACCCAAGTTAGATTATTATTTATTAAAGGAGAGGCCAAAGAAATTAATTTCCACACTGTCGCAATAGCAAAGCTTTCATACAAACTTCTCAAGAGTGACACGTAGCCCAAACTGTCACAATAGCGATGCTTTTGACCAAACTGTCACAATAGTGACGATTTTTCCCAAACTGTCGCAATAGCGACGCTTTCCTTACAAACGTCGCAAGAGCGACACTTAGCCAAAACTATCGCAATAGCGACACTTTTTCCCAAACTATCGCAATAGCGATGCTTTCCTTAAAAGTCGCAATAGCGACACTTAGCTCTAGTTCGTCGTAATTCCGATGCTTTTGCCCAAACTGTCACAATTCCGATGCTTTGCTACAAACGTTGCAAGACTGACACTAACTTATAAGTGTTGCAATACTGACACTTGTCTCCAAGCGTCGATATAATGACAATTTTGGGTGGGATTTTAAAAATTGAAAAAATTTGGGGAAATTTCCGACATTTGGTCAAAAGTGTCGGAACCAAAGTGTCAGAATTTTCGCCAAATGTACTAGTGTGCTATAGCCGATTGAGATTCTAAAGTGGAAATGGGAGGTCATTTCCATGGATTTAATTACAGTTTTGTCGAGGAAATCTAGACAACATCATTCCATCATGGTTTTGGTGGATATGTTAACTAAAGTAGCACACTTCATTCCAATGAAGACTACATATTCAGCTAGTTATGTGGCACATGTGTTCGTCAGAGATGTGGTTAGATTGCATGGTGTTCCAAAGAATAATATGTCAAATAGGGATGTCAATTTCACTTCCAAGTTTTGGAAGGAGTTTTTTGTAGGTTTGGGCAGAGAGTTAGCCTTCAGGAGAACTTATCATCTGCAGAAAAATGGCCATATTGAGAGGGTCAATAGGATATTAGAGGACATGTTGAGGATGTATGTGATGCATCAGTAGAGGAGATGAGAGGAATACCTTTTGTTGGTTGATTTTCCTTAAAAAAATGGTTACCAGGAGTCATTGAGGATGAACTAGTTTGAGGCATTGTACGAGAAGATTTGTAATACACCCATCATTTTGAGTGATCTGGTTAACAAGGTGGTGATCGGACCAGACATGTTGGTGGAAATGGAACAAGAAATTTAGGTAATCAAGAAGAATGTAAAGGAAGCACAACACAAGTAGAAAATTTATGCATATTGAAATAGGTTATTTAAGGAGTTTTAGGTTGGGGAATAGGTGTACTTGCACATCAAGCCCAAGAAGAGCTCCTTGCGGATTAGATCGTGTGCCAAGATGGCACCTTGGTTTTCTGGATCATTCAAGATTCTTGAAAGGATTGGGCTAGTATCCTATCAACTTGCACTGCCTCTGACAATGAAATTCCCTGATGTTTTCCATGTGTCATTGCTTAATAATTATGTTAAATATATTTATCATGTTATTGACTGATATGTATTGCAGGTGGAGCCATATGAAGAATTCCATCTAGAACCTTGATGTATATTGCAGAGAAAGGTGCTCATGCTCCAAAATCGAGAAATAGAGAAGGTTTAAGTGTATTGGAAGCACTTTTGGCTCGATGAAGCTACATGGGAGATGGAAGATCAAATGCAGGCTATGTATCTGTTATCACTCAAAAATTCTCAAAACATCATTGTGTCTACACTGTTTTTGGTCATGTTTTCAAGTAGGTCTAAAGGTCATTTTAAGTCTTGGTAAAGGGTAGGTCATAGTTTTATAAGTTTTAAAGCTCATCTTTCAAGTTCAAATAAATTCCTTTAGGTTCATTTGGTGATAACATTTTGGTGCATCTACCAAGAGTTTGAAGATTACTCATTCCTGAAATCAAGAAGCTGAACTTCTGAAGGTAGTAGGAGCTCAGGAAACTTTTCGAGGCTACATCTACCTTGGTGACTCCACACATCAAATAATCAAATTGGAAGGTGACTCCACTGCTTGAAGATCTATATTTTGATGAAGTTTCAAGATGAGTTCCATTGCAATAATAAATGCCAGGTATGCCCCTATGAATCGGTCTCATATCCCTGGTTTTCCAAATCCCATGCCAAAGGTTGAATGGTTAGATGATCTTCCAATATTTAAAGATGGAAAGAAAGACAATGCTGCTCTTCATTTGGTTAGATTCCATATGGATGTACACAGTCTTAAGGTTCAGTTCCCTGAAGATTGTCTCATGAAGATGTTTATGGCCACTTTAGAAGGAAAAGAATAGTCTTGGTATGAAAGCTTGCCAAATGGTTCATTATATTCTCTTGCTGATTTCCATGATGCATTTTATGAGAT
The DNA here is from genome assembly GCA_034641835.2 of Pinus albicaulis. NCBI lineage: Eukaryota > Viridiplantae > Streptophyta > Pinopsida > Pinales > Pinaceae > Pinus > Pinus albicaulis. The sequence goes on from JAXQQM020088204.1 coordinate 285,346, forward strand.
GTATAAAGAGTGCCATCCCTCCTTATTGCTGGTCAAAGACTATTGTAAGCACTCTGTGATTTTTATTGAATAGTTGGTGAATTTTTATGAAGATGATGAGTTCATGGATGAAGAAATTTTATAGTCCCTTCATGAAAATACCTTTCATCACCAAGAAGAAAGGATAGCATCTCTTTTGGATGAAAATGAAACCCAGCAGAAGCTTATTTATGAAAATCATGTTACATCCTCTGAGTTTGAGGAAAATTTGCAGCAGATTTTTCATTTCTTTGATCATCAGGAGTATGAGAATCATTTCAAACAACAAGAGGAAATATTGGAAAATGCTTGCTACAATCCTAAGGTACATGAAAAAGTTGATTTTTTTATTTCATTCCTTGCAACAACTTACATCAAATAACGATCATATTAATGAGGAGGAATACATTATTTTTGGGAATCATTTTGAACAGTAGTTGGACAACATACAAAAGAAATCTTGTGTGGCTGAGAATCAATTGTCTGAAGTTACAGAAAGTTATGAGGATCATCAAACTGATCATGTCTTCTTTGACCCTATAGCTGAATACATGGAAGAGTTTTAATCTCCATTGTTTCAATTTCATTTTTATTATGAAGATCAAATACATTTTCAGTGGCATTGGTCATCTCAATATCATGTTTACTTTGGGTTCGAGTGCAGTCAAGAGCTTCAAATATCGGATAAGACAAATGATTGGCTTCATTGGAAATTTCATGTTGTTTGAGTTAAAATGGAGATTGCAGCTGCTAGGGTAGGTGTGAGTGTATGAATAAACTCAAGGTTAACTGAGCAATTTTTTTTAGTAGGTTCAGTTTGGGTGCTTCTTGTAGAGATCATCGAACTTGAGCATGAGGTGAGGGCCATAAAAGTTTGAAGCAGCCTTGGTAAAATTTCAAAGTTTTTATTTCCAAGAAGATTGATGGCACTGGAACTACTGGTTCTTAGTGTACCACAGGGGCACACTATCCCAAGTGGAGCCATTGTTATCACTCAAAAATTCTCAAAACATCATTGTGTCTATGCTATTTTTGGTCATGTTTTCAAGTAGGTCTAAAGGTCATTTTAAGTCTTGGTAAATGGTAGGTCATAGTTTTATAAGTTTTAAAGGTCATCTTTCAAGTTCAAATAAAGTCCTTTAGGTTCATTTCATGATTAAAAAAAAAAGTCATATTTTTCATTTAGGGGTCATGCCATGAAGTTTCGAGTTGAATTCTGCATTTAGCCAAGAATCCGTAGTTTTGTAGCGCATCCAGTTCAAAAATTAGGAAATGCGCTACGAAAGCACTGCTACTTTCATAGCGCAAAATGAAAAATTTACACTAAGTGTGCTACGAAAGTGTGGTTTCTTAGCTGTCATGTCAAATAAGCCAAAACACTGTCAGATTTGTTTGGGAATGATAGGATAGGAGTATGGTGAGTCAGTTATTCATCAAATCCATTGTACCCACTTGTCCTACACTCATCATAATCATGATATGAATTCAAGAAAGCATCATTTGGTTATGAAGGAATATCTCAAATTCAAATTCTTTGCCTAATTGAGCCATCCTTGGTTCATTTATCTCCAAAGCAACCGCATGAGCTCTGAAACAGTGACAATTAGTTGTTGGTTTCTATATACATAGACAACTTTCACTATAGTCAAGCGAGGCTACTATATTAAATCAAGCAAGGCTGTAATCAAGAGAGGTTGTTTGCAAGCAAGGTTGTTTTGTAGATTTCTAAAGAAACTAACAGGGTTTTTTCTGAAGGCAAGTATGGCAGAGGAGAAAAAGATCCATAGAGGGGATCATTGTCTGAGATATGAACCTGAGAACATAAGGTTAAAAATACAGGTGGAATATATGGAGATACAGTTGACAAACTCTCAAGAAAGGTTAAAAGGGCAGTGAAACAAAATGATAAATCCATAAGACAATCTCTGGTCAAAATAAAGGTAAAAATTGATGAAGATTATGTTTTTAGGGTCATATGGTTGTATTTTTGAAATGATACCAAGTCCCTTAATGTTTAAGCATATCCAAAGCATAAATTATGAAGATAAAAATTTGGTCCATCTTTGGGAGAGGATAGTTGTCCTTCAGAGAAGCTTTGTTCAATTTTCTGAAGTCAATGCATATTCTGATTTCTCCACTCTTTTTTCTGACTGGAACCAAGTTTGCAAGCCACTTTGAGAATATGATTGGAACAATGATTTTTGAATCAAAGAGCTTCTTTATTTCCTTCTCAATTAGAGGCATGAGAAGTGGATTAATCCTCCTCAACTTCTACTTGAAAGGCTTTTCATTTTCTTTAATGAGAATAGTACGCTGAATGATAGTAGGGTCATACTTCTTCAAGTCAGCATAACTCCAAGAAAAAACATCTATGAATATTTTCATCATCTCAATATATTTGTGATTCATATCAACTGAAAGAAACTTTGAAAGTTTAATCATTTTTGGCATAGCTACTGTACCAAGGTTAGAACTCTCTACCTCTTCATCATCAGCTTGTATCCTAGGAGATTTGAACACATCATTTTGATCAAAAAGCTTCTGAAGGGGTATGAGGCCTTTGGGTATAGAGTTATTCTTCAGCTGTAACACTTCAGAATTTCCCTTAGATTCAAAAAGAATATTTTGCTGCTCTACTTGTATATTTTCAAACTCTTCTTTCAGCTCAATAAAGTTCTTTACTTGTTGGTCATCCTCAAAGACTTTCCAATGGATAATGTTATCAAGTATAGCTGGTCTATGGCGAACCTCAACCTCATATTTTTCAATGGAATGTATGGGAATGATTAAAAGACTTGCAGAGACAGCTAGGGAATCAACAATGGAGTTTTGGTCCCTAATCTTAACAATGAATGAATGTTCTTGGAAATTTTCCAACATGTCCATGACTAAGTTTCTGTATGCCCTCATTGTCACATCTTTTGTTTGATACACACCTTCAACTTGTTTAATGACTAATTCAGAATCTCCACAAATAGAAATCTTTTGAGCACCCATTCTTTTCAAAACTTCTAAGCCCAAAATCAAAGATTCATACTCATCCATGTTATTTGTGCAATGAAAATTCAGTTTGTAAGAAAAGAACTTACTTTCATCATTTGGACTTGTGATTAAAATCCTCTCTCCTGCCCCTTCTTTTCCTGTTGACCCATCAAAGTGCAACAACCACCAACCTTCCACCTTCTCATCACTAATTTGTTGATCTTCTGCTTGCTAATTTTCTGTCTACTAAATTGCAGATTGCTGATTTTTTGCCTTCTTTTCATCCTCTACTTCATCATTTAACTCATTGAAAAGAATAGCATATCCAAGTTCAATATCAAGAGAATAAATTGGAAATTTATGAGGTTTATATTTACTACTCACCATGTAAGCCATTCTTGTCTCTCTATAAAGTCTCCTTTGCTCACCAAAAATAGGAATGGTGGCATAAGTAAGGTCCATCTGCATTGTACCTTTGATTTTTCTGCTCGTGACCTTGATAATAGCATGCCACACTTTGGTGGAATGTCTGCTACCACAATTTCCATGACCACTGTCTTGGCAGGGACTTGTGTAAGACCAACAACAACATCTTTAATTAAACCAATGCACTGAACTCTTTTTGAATCAAATGAAAAAAAATCCCTATATGGTCTAGTAATTTCTAACCTCATCCTCTCCATGATTAATTTGGGCACAATATTGTGAGAGGCCCCTAAATCCAACATGGCATTATGAAATGTCATGTCATGAATGCTAAGGCTAACATAAAACGGGGGCATGTCCTCATTCTGCTCATCTTCTAATCTTGGACCCAAGTATATTGTTGGATGATCCTCTTGAATATTTAAGATATCAGCAGCTCCTGGTTGTGAATTCAACATTTTTACAATCTTACTTCTAAATTCATTGACCTTAAGAATTTATCCAAAAGGTACTAGTATTTTGATCTTAAAAATTTCACTCTCCAAACTGAAAAAAAAAAGAGAGCAGATTTTTTAGTCTCTTTGATAGGAGGAGGAGGTGGTGTATCTTTCTTACCTTCAGTAGCTTTGGGGGTATCTTTCTTAGGTTGTGTTTTGTTTGCAATTATTGGCACATTTATATTTCTAAGGTTGTATTATTTCTGCATCTCAAAAATTGCATGTTGATACCCTTTAAAAGAATCAGATGGTTCCTCTCTCTTATTCACTTCATGGTCTGACTCATCATGTTCCTCCTTAGTCAAGAAAATTCTAGACATGTCTTCATCTAGACAATGAATGGACTCTTCTACAATTTTAGGTTCATCATCTTCATCAACTAAATTCTACTGGAAAGGAGATCTCACTGGAGGGTCAGGCTACTGATTTCTGTTTTCCCTTGGCCTTTGTTGTTTTTGAGGTCTTCTGAATTGAGAATTTCTAAACTGAGGCTCATGTTGTACATAGGAGAAGACGTATTCCCAAGGGAAAGCCTATCCACTAATTTTTCCATTGACTTCAACATTGAATAAAATTGTCATCAGAGGTGGAAGGCTTATCTTCTTCTTTAAAATTAGTCTTACCCATCTTGGAATTTTTTGCTGCTATCATATTAACCTCTACCTTCACTGCATCATTCTGCATTTCAGCAAGTGAAGGAGATTCTCTTTCTCTCGGCAGTATTGAAAAGTAATAATAAAAAGATTCAGCATATTTCATTTGAGCTAGGGCTTGTGGAGGTTTTAAATGGGTAGGAGTAGAATCATAAAATTTGTTAAATATTTTTGAAAAAAATTGGACAGTTTCATCAACAGCTCTTCTCAAACTATTGTACTGAGTGAGTGCTTGTACAGGGTTAGTTCTATTTCCCCATTTTCTCAAAAAATTATCTTCAAGTTCATTCCAATTATGAATTCTTACAAGAGTAAGGACTTTGAACCACTTCCTAACTTCACCAGTAAAGCTCTGAGCAAACAATCTCATCTTGACATCCTCATGGTCAACCTCCTCCCTGTCTATACATTCATTAAACTGATATATATGTTCTTCAGCAGTAATCTCTTCATCACTTCCCCAACTTTTTATTTTAGCAGAGTATTTGCTAGGAAGGGCATGTAAGACAGCTGCAAGAACAAGAGGAGCATATCTAGCAGGTGCAGCAGGTGGAGGAGGTACATTTCCTGCCATGATGAATGGGACTGTGGTAGTTTTAGGGACAAAAATAGTGGAGGAAGAGGAACTGTTAGGAAGAGGGTTGTTTGGTCTTTGTTGTCCACTAACAATTGAACTCCAATCAGAAAGAGGAAAACCAATTTTTCTTCTCAACAAAATTTCAAAAGGGTCAAGCTCCTTCAACCTATCCAAAGACTTTCTTTCCAACAGCAACTCAGAAGAGACTTCTTTCCAAAAATCTTCGTTATATTTTTGTGTCACTAAGGCTAAGGTATCAATACCTCCCCTATGTAGGTATAAGAAAATTTCAGTTAATTATTTTTCACTTTAAGATCTAAACAAGACTTCCTGAATTTTATCATCAAATATTTTATCTTCAGGACTTCTTAAGACTTCAGAGGGCAAGGATTTGGTATGTAATGGAGTACTTGATATTTTAGAAATGCCTTGACTGCCTCTGGAGATGGTGTTTGGATTGTCCACAATGTTAAGTGGATATGGGTCAGGATTAATCCTCGTGTATCTCCTTCTCAAAGCCACCTTTGATCATATGAAATTTGAATGGAGTCACCAAGGTAGATGCAGCCTCGAACAACTTCCTAAGCTCCTGCTACCTTCAGAAGTTCAACTTCAAAATTTCGGGAAAGTATAATCTTCAGGCTCTCGGCATACACACCAAAAGGTTATCAAAAAATTGCACCTGATAGGCTGCTAATCAAACAATCTCATGTAACTGTTTCAAACCAATATTTTGACTGAATCTTAGCCTCTTTAGTATGAGAGGGCTCTCTCAAAGGGTTAATGATATTGAATAAATATGTATTTATATGGCTAACTCTATTTGAGAAACAAATTGCTTATGATGAGTGTAGGTTGAAAATAGTATTAGTATGCAAACATTGGGCTTATGGAGTCAACACTTTCAGTGATTCAGTGAGTTCACTTGACATGGAAGTTGAGGAAAGTAAGAGTTTTTAGCAGTAGCACACACACCCATGAAACGGGAAAATACACATTCAATTCATCTATAAAGGAAGTCAGAGCATTACATGAGTGAATTTTGAGTATTATAAATGAAAACCACTACAAATGGGATACATAAAAGATATATGTTGGGCCAGAATTGTAATCTATGGATAAACTACGCTTCCCTAGACCAGTGTCTAGTCTAGAACAACAGGTGAAAGACTACACTACCCTTTTTCCTAACTCAGAAAAGATACACAGAGAGGATTGGATGCTTACTTGTTTCAGTTGCTTCCAAATGGCTCCTTTCTGTCACTTCCACTACGGCTTCAAATTCAAGCGGTTTCAAATATTTGAATGCTTCCTGCAAGAAAGAACACTGAAACAACAGAATATGCAATAATATAGATATCTGTTCAAGTTAATTAGCCAAATCAATTAAGCATAAACTACATTCATCAACCAAGATTTTGCAATATGGAAAATCAAAGTAAACATGGATGCATGTAGAGAAAAACAAGAAGTACTCTTTATTGATGATAGAAGGAGAGGTTACAACCTAGTGACTAATTCATCGTAACCTTCTAGCAAAGTTCCCAAGTCTCATCACAGCATAAGTCTCTCCAGCAGTAGCTCCACAAATCAAACTCTCTATTGAAAATTGTCTATAATTTCCCTACTTAAATTCTTCCTCCAAACACAATGATCTGTGCTCAATTTATAGATGAACTGTAGGTAGTTTTGTAATCAATAATATTCCAAAAATAGGCAAGACATGTTTCCATTCATGTAGATGTCAAATGGACACTTGGATCTGAAGCTTGACACATGCCATTAGGGGAATTTTGAGGTCTAAAATGGGCCTCATAAGAAAAATGTACAACAAAAATAAAATTTATAACAACCAATAGGATTCAAGATGATGATGTCATCCATAATGGATGATTTACCATTTTTGGAGTAAAAAAGTAAAAATATTAAAAAATAATAAAATAATAAAACTACTTTTTCAACTCGTATTTTAAACTTATCTCCCAAAATTTTTACTCAAATTTCGAGCCGGAGTACTCGTTGGATGCGGAATTTAATTCCTCATCCAAGGAGTACCCATGTTGCATACTTTCGATGAACTCTTCTACACGAAAAATGAGAAATACATAAAAAACGTGATTGTAATCACGTTTTTTATGTATTTCTCATTTTTCGTGTAGTAGGACCCATAGAAAGTATGCAACATGGGTACTCCTTGGATGGGGAATTAAATTCCGCATCCAACGAGTACTCCCGCTCGAAATTTGAGTAAAAAATTTGGGAGATAAGTTGAAAATATGAATTGAAAAAGTAGTTTCTTCATTTTTCCCTCTAAAATTTGATGATGTCATCAAATCTTATTAGATTTTTTCCACTATTATTTTATAATTTCCTTAGGAGGCCCATTTTAGACCTCAAAATTCCCCTAATGGAACCCTTCTAGAAGACATTGGCCAAGGGGAGATTCCAAAACAATGAGAATTTCGCTCCCAATGTAACCAACGCACCTTTGAATGTCGGGAAGTGCTTTACAGAGCAGCTTTGAATGGGGCTACCTGCATATGAAACACACTTAGGCCCCTTAGAGCCTGCGTTGGTGAGATCCCACATGTTTAATAATAATCTTCAAACCATGGAAAAGCCTTGCTTTGATGAAAATCATTTGTTTGATAGGGAATGATAGACCCTTGATCATCGGTCCTAGAGATGATGCCCAATTAACTAGGTCATTGGAAATGTTTCCCAAATTGACCTATAACAATTTCCCCCTAAAGCATGAGATCCAATTAATAAGAACATTTGATTGAGATGATTTACACTGTGATGAGCCTGGAAACAAAGAGGAATGGTCACCTGCATCAATCTTACAATACATTACATCATGATAAATCCTTTATTGATCATAATTGCTAAGGGTAGGCATTATCATAGTCAGCACATAAAACAATCTAATAACATGTACATAATTCAGAAAGTCGTCTACATTGGAATGTTGCCCAAATGCAAACACGCCTATAGATATAGGCCCATGTTTGGATGACGGTCTGTATGTAAGGTCACCATACAGATGATGTGTACAACAATCCTGAAATCACAGCCTGGATGGCTGAAACTAGATCCGGGGTCTTCTTATCTCATTCACTCGATCATTCGGGTACAAGTCTAGCCATGCGAATAAATGATTTGTCATCGAACATGGAAAGACATCGTTTGATTACCAGCCAATAATGAAAGTTGTTAACAAACGCGAGAGAACCACCATTAATGTCAATGGCCCTCAAGGTACTGCAGTACATTTTGTAAGGCGTGAATAGATGATTTGATGTCGAACGCCAAACAAAATCTTTCGGTCAAAAGTCCAGAAGCAAGGATCTTGTTGATGTTGTAACAAGCCTCATGGTACTGGAATCTGATGTTTCTAAGTGAACTTCCTGGATATTGATTTGTAGTCGACAGGAAGTCACCTTCTTGCAAAACTAGAGTTACTGATTTTGGAGACAAGGGTATGACTTGATATAGCAATTTTCAGGGATGACGATCATGAAAATGATTTTTTATGAGTATTGCAGATGGATGAGTTCTTAATCGCTGGATGACTTCTCTTGAACATATCGGCGACACTGTGATGAGTTGCAGCATTGACCCAAAACCGAAGTGAAGGTATGATGAACCATAGGTGTGAATGAACCGTTAGGATGATTACCCAACCCAAACAATCACAGACATGGAGTGAAAGAAGTGTCATGTTCAAGAGTGACTTGCTACAAAAAATAAACTTTACTTGCTTTTCCCAAATTTTCCCCGGTCATTTGTCGACCAATACCTGTTTAATTTTTAACAAGCTTGAGGAGGATAACATTTGCTTGATCTATAATTCAACCCTTCGGGTGAACAAAGAATAAAGTATCGCTATTTAATAATTTAACGAGTCTAGCGATGAATGAAACTCGATTCTTGCCATGATCGACAAGCCCATTGCTATTTTATGTTTAACAAGCTTAACGACAATGATAGCCCGATCCTTTTTCATGTTTAGAGAGTCTGAAAAGGAGGATAAAAGAGAACTCCAAAAGTAATTTTTCGTAAATTTGTCTCGCAAATCCGAAAAAGTGTAAAATGATATCTGAAAGAACCTCTTTGGTCATTTTTAACCAAGGTATTCCTTTTTCGTAAATAATCCTTCTCGGTCCAAAAAAGGGTTAAACTTATATTGAGTATATATCAATTCATTTACTTTAACGAGCTCGAAACGACAAGTGCTCAGCAATCGTTTCGGATTATCGGAGTCTGAAAAGAGCTAAAAGAAGACTCCAAGGGTTCCTTTTTTGCTGTTATCGAAGCTCTAAAAAGAGATAAAAGTGCGCTTCAAATCCTTTTTCATTTTTATCAAAGCTTGAAAAATAAGGAGAAAAAGCATGCTTTGTGGTCAAGTCTTTCTTGAAATAAATCTGCACGACAAACCTATTCGTCAATTGTATTTCCTGTTCAAAACAACATCAAATGGATTAAAAAATACCTGTTTCATGATAAAAACATAATAAAACTATATTCATAGCAATAAATTTAACTTGCAATTAATTAAATGAATATATAAAGAAGTTACCATTTGCATTTTGGAGCTCTGAACTTGATTTTGTCCCGGAACTTCAGTCGTTGATTGCGGTCATTGCAATGGACAGATTTCATCGCCATTTGATCCAGGTCAGTAGAAAAAACCTCCTCTTTCTTTCAGTATTCATTTCATTACCATTCTTTGCAATTTTTTAGGGTTTTGATGCCCCTAGGGTAAATTCTTCCAAAATTAAGGGCAACGCACCCCTGAATGTCGAAACCTGTGTTGCATAGCAGGTACAGTTAAGTGTACCTGCATCTGCAACACACTATCTCAGCCCAGGGAGTGCGTTGGTCGCAGTTGAAGTTTTTTGTTTTCATTGTGTCCAAAATTTCCCTATTTTTTTGCAATGAATGGTATCTAATGGATCTTATGGTTGATTTTCAAGTTTCCATCAGATTATAATGACGATTACATGGAGAGAAAGAGAACATGAAGAACAAGATATGATTGCCTTGAATGATCCGGGTACTGTAAGAGCTTTAAGAGATTGCAGGCTGCTTAAGTACTTCAAATTGTTGAGAATGAGGCAACAGATAGAACTCTTGGAGTTCCTTGTTTGAGCATGGGATCCAGCGATAGAGGCATTTCACATAAAAAATCAAGTGTTGTCCATAACAGTTAAGGATGTGTGTTTTCTCACAGGTTTGGCGAGGAGAGGTTTGCCCATTTCACTCATAGGATCTTCTGTTGGAGGGGAGACAATGAGGGATTATGTTATGCAGTTGTTATCACTATAAAAAAAAGATCTCTGAAACTTGGTTAGTTACATTTTTTGTGTAAGTCCTAGTGTTAGATAGGGTTAGAGTCATTTTGATATTTTTCAAGGTCTAGATCATGGTTAAAGGTCTCATACCATCATTAAACACTGTTTATTAACCTCACTTCACTCTTCACAGGTCTCATGCCACGTTTTGAAACCCATTTTTAAAGTTTTTTTCGAAAATTTGATGAATAAGCCTAGAAACCGTGTTTTCGTAGTGCGCCTAGTGTAAAAAGACCATTTTGTGCTACGAAAATGCTGGTGAATTCGTAGTGCAAAAACCATAATTTGAACACCATTCGCTACAAAATCAGGGATTCGCAGATTTATCTCTGAGCTGTCACATCTGTCAAATACAGTTAAATTTGTCATCATTGGGTGTTCTCATGAGTTGTACTCCATGCATGCAACCATTCTTTGTCATCATTAGAGGTCATTTTTCATAAATTAGAGGTCAGTCATTATTGGTCCTTTCAAATTTCAAAAAATTGGCCGTTCTCATTTGTCTCATGCAAGAAAACACTGCATGCATTCTTAAGTGTTGAAAGAAAGAATTCATGGTGAGATTTCTAATTATCAAGCGAGGTTGTATTTCTTATCAAGCGAGGCTGAAACAGTAATAAAGCAAGCCAGTTTCTCTGAAATCAAGCGAGGCAGTTGTTTAACAGGTTTTCTGAAGCTGTTGAGCCTTAGAATTGCCTTCTCTTTTACAAACCTTCACTTCATTTCATCATTATTTTATCACTTCATAAGCCTAAAATCAATGAAGAATGATTAGGATTGCTTAAAGGTTACATGAAATTGATTAAAATATTGTATTTTCATGATTTTTGCTATTTTAACAATTTTCTGCAAAATAGCTACAGAATACAGGCATTCCGTAGCTGACCGCGCATTCCGTAGCTGATCCCGCATTCCGCAGCTGTTTTACAGTTTGAGTGGGTTATAGGTGTCGTCTCAAAAAAAACCGCATATGGGCATATTCCACGTCATGTCTACATGGTTCGTTGCTCACCATGAAGGAAGAAACGAATTCTGTGTATGGTTTTGATACGTGGGAACATATTTAAGAAAGCAGACTTCTAGTAGGACTGTCTCAGTCCAGATGTCCATTTCCTTTTCACGCAGCCACTTTAAGAGTCATAGTATGATTTCGATAAGGAAAGACAATAATCCTTGAATTGTTGCAAGTTCTGTTATGAACATTTGTTATATAAACACTTGGGAAACCGAGAGCTAGGCTAGAGATTTTTGTTCTAGATTTTGCTGAGACTCTGTGCTACATTTCTGAAGACGCAGATTGCTCTGTTCAAGTTATTTCTCTTTTAATGAAGCAGACAGTGTTGTTTTGAAAGCGTTGATTTGATTTGGAGTTAGATTCCGTCAGGTGGTAGAGGGCCCCTGCCTCTTGCACGAATTTATTTGCGTAATTTAGATAAGTATTCTAGCTGCCTTTACGTTTTTTTGAAGTTGAATTCGTAGTTGTTTTCATTAGCTACTATGGTTATACTCATTCTAAAAACTCTTCCACAAGAATAAGCTCTTCCAAAAGATTATAATGATGAATGGGAAATGGCTATAGTATTGTAGGATTTAATTGTAGTCTCTTTTATTCATCATCACAGTTATACTTATGCTAAGTACTCTTCCAAAAGAAGAAACTCTTCCAACAAATCTTTATACTGTCTTAAGCATGATTGTGATCTTGAATATTTTAGTTGTGTGTTTTCACTAAGTACCATAGTTGTTCTTGCTCTTAAACGCTTGTCCAAAATATCATAATGATGAGTGGGAGATGGCTATGATATCTTAGTTTTTAATTGCTTTCAGTCTTTCTGTTTGCATAGCATAAGTTAGGATACTCCGGAGTTTAATTGCACTTAACTCATGTTCAGTTGTTTTGCTTTAAGTTTGATAATGACTTGTAGTTTAACACTGTTTTAGGCTAGTGACATTTTAGGTTCAGTTGTAGTTCAACTCATTGCATTTGCACTCCATATTCAGTTACCATTCACTCCATATTAGATTACTTCAGTTGTTAAACTTAACAAAACAACCTTCATTATTCACAAATCTCTTCTTGCTCTAAAATCCATAATTGATTCATAACCATATGAACAGAAGACCATATCATTTTAAGGCCTGAAGTACTTCTGCAACTTCCTTATCATCTTACAAACAAACATTTTCCTCAATAGACTATTTCAAAAATCTATAACCTTTGAGTGAAGTGTAGTGCTATAAAACTGAGTTGCAGAATAGAGTTAGGAACTAGATTTAGAGTAGAAGATCTTATGATGGTATCAATGTTTTACTCCAAACATACTTCAACAAATCTCTAATCAAGGATGAAATGTTGCATCATTATAAGTTAGTTGTTTAACTGTTTAGATAGGATTTGCATACTTAATTGACCATGTCTCAAGCTCTCTCTCAAAACACCTTTGATGAAAGCATTTGACAAGTTGAGTTTATGTTTTGAATCATTTGTTTAAAAGTCATTATCAAGATTTGTTTCTGCTTAGTCATAGTTTAGATTTGATTATGTTTCAGTATTGCATTTGTATTTGTTTACCATCATAGTTTAGGCTTCACTCTGTTTTGACCAATAGTTTCCCTTCATTTAGCACTTAGTTCTTTTCCTTTTCAAAATAAAACCATAAAACCAAAAACATCAGAAAACACTAAACACAATGAAGTAGGAAGAGGTTACTTAGGCACATATGGTGCACTTCACTTCAGCAGTTTACTGACCCTGGTTGACAATTAATGAACTCAATTTAGGAGACTAGGTTGAGCACAAACATTTTGGCACCGTTGCCAGGGAAGTGTAACTAGGTAACCTTATTTCTTACATTAAAAAAAAAAACAAAACAAAACAAAACAAAAACAAAAACAAAAACTTCAATCACCTACCACACCCACTATATCATGTGGTGCAGTAAGAGCCACACATCCACATCATGAATTCATATTTTTGCAGGTAGAAGAAGAGGTGAAAAAGCAGGTTGAAGAAATGGATGGAGATGATGAAAATGAGGAAGATCCTTTTGGATTTCCCATTCAAGAAACTGATATCAACATTCAAATGAAGAACATCCATCCATCTGTACTTCCTAACTTCAAAGGTATGACATCAGAAGACCCGGAAACCTTTCTTTTTGAATTTGAAATAATTTGTAGATCTTATGGCTACTCATTGCACATGCAAAAATTGAATTTGTTTCCGGCAACATTAAAGCATAGAGCTCTTAGATGGTTCATGACTTTAGGAAAAAATTCTATAAGGACATGGGATGATATGAAAAGAGTATTTTTTGGAAAAATATAAAGGTTATTGCATGCACCATGACCTTAGAAATGAAGTCTTTAACATGAACCAAAAAGAGGATGAAAGCCTAGAAGATTTAGTAGAGAGATTTACTTATAATATCAAAAGATATAAATTGCATAATTTAGGATCAGATGCATTAAAAACTCTCCTACTAAATGCTATAAATGATGAATGGATTGATCTTCTTAATCTTGTGGGAAAAGGAGATGTTTATCGATTGTCATTTCAAGAAATTTGTGAACTATGCAAGAACATATCAAGAGGAAAAGAAAAGTGTGTAAGGTCCCCTCAAGATTCATTTGTGGCAAAAGTAAGTAAGTCAACTTCAGGATTGGTAAGTCAAACTGAACCTAACAATTTGCTAAACATTCTTGGTAATTTAAATGAACAAACTGACATGCTAAGAATGCAAAACAAGCAAAAAGTTGCTTCATTTATATTTTTCCCTAAATGTAGAAAGAAACATGCTTTGCATGAATGTCCACTTGATAACATTAAAATGTATAAAATTTGTGCAGGATCACATACTACTGAAGATTGCCCATCATTACCAGGGTTGAAGGCAATTTACCAGAAGGATAATGGAGCAAATCAAGCACAAGAGCAACTTTGTTATGTAGCTCCAAGAGGACTATGGCAGCCTCATCAACCCAATATGATGCAATATTTTTATGCACAGTATCAAGGTTATGCACAACAATCTGAAGGTAATTGGAAAACACCCTTGCCTTGGCAACCTTGGCCATCTCAATCCCAACCTCAAAATCAACCTTGGAAACCTTGGCCATCTTAATCCCAACCTCAACATCAACCTTGGAAACCTTGGCCATCTTAATCCCAACCTCAAAACCAATCTTGGCAACAAAGTTGGCAAAGGCCCTATAAAGGAAATCCACCATATCCTCAATCTTTTCCTCTCTATCCTCAATACCATCATCAATGTTATTCATACCATTCACCTCCACTACAACATCAATATCACCCTCATTTTACCTCAATTCAACCTTTCCCATTACCATCCACACAAACACCCCAAAGATTCCCCACTCCACTACCTCCACAACCATTTCATATCCCCAACAATAAAACACCTCAATCAACTTACAATTCTGAGGTATTGCAAAATGATTCACCAGCTGTCATTGAAGAACAACAACCAGTAGAAGAAGACTCAAATAAAGTCCAAGAATTAGGGATGTATATTGATAAAGAGGAGATATTGGAACTAGAGATTGAAAATTCTCATGCATGCCTATCACTAGATTCTATGAATGAAGATCACATCTCCGATTTCATGATAGAGGAAAGACAAGGAAGACAAGATTACATTGAATCTTGGTTCAATTCAGTCATCGGATTCCAATGCTCAATTATTCAATATCTTCTGACATCATCTAAATCAAGACAGTTGGCATCTCATATACAGGTACATATCAAAGAGTGTCTTTCAAGCCTGCATATGAGTTCATCTATCATCTTGTTACAGAGATGGTTCCACTGGAAGTATTCATATACTTGAACGAGATTTTCTTTTTCAAGTAGAGTAGGACATAAAAAAAAAAAAAGAGTAAAGAGAAAAATAAGTCCTATTGTGAAAACCAGCTTGCTGGCGCAATTAGACATGAACTTTGTTTGAAAACCAGGCAACTGGTGGGAAAATTTCACAATAAGTTCTGCAATTTCATGATGGTTTCAATCTTTCATGGTTCTTCAAATCATTCTTGGTTCTATGCTCGAGTTGGATGATGTGGAATTCCTTCAGGTCCACCTTCCAACAGATCTTGTCCCATCGACCTCAACACTTTATCTGGGATCAAGATTAGAGATTATTTGAAGTGCCTTGGAGCTTGCATTCATCAATGGCAAGCCTCCTCGTTGATAACAATGGGAATACAACAATGTCTCTTGATTGTCAAATCTTGCGGGCGACTCGACTTCGACACATTCATTCGTCCCTGTCAAGATGCACTGAGGTACCTTGACACTCATTTACATTATCGGTGAGTTGTCTCGCATTGGTTAATGATTTTCATTATTGATCGGTAATCCAATGATTTCTTCCCATGCTCGACTTCGACACATCTATTCGCATGGTAAGAATTGTACCATGAATGTTGGCTTTGATGAAGACTAATGGTTTTATGGAATCAACAACAACTTGCAGCAGTGAATTTATTAGTTTTTTGTAGTAGCATGTTCATCTTTTTGTCAATTCAATAACAACTGCGGAAAGTGGTATTTTCTGCAGCCATTGCTGTAGCAACCTGTTTTCGTCTTTTTGCAGTTTTTTCCAGAAGGCAGTTTTGGCACAATTGTTGCAAGAGATTGGAGCAGAAATAAAAAATTATGAGCTTCTGGGTTTTCTCAGAATATGATAAATTGAGTAAGAGGCGAACAGAATTTGGAAAAAAGCAAATTTTAAGGGCATTTCAGAAGGGTTTTCCAGGCAGATTTTCAATTTTCAGCATTATGGACAGAATAGGACAGATTTGAGTATTTTTGCACAGCAGCGCCTTTTCTTCATCAGAATGAAATTCTGGAAGCATGTGGCAGTAGAGAAGGTAAAAATACTCATTTTCCCTTTGGAATCACTCAATTTGGCCTTAAAATGAGTTCGTGGCGTACTTTTTTGTTGCAACATTGGGCAAAATGAAGGGTGAAACAGGGCAGAAATTGATTTTGTCATAACTTTCAAACCGTGCATCCGTTGGTCCTGAAATTTTTATGGTAAATGCATTGAGGTAGGGTGAATAAACACAGAAAATTTCAGAAAATTTCAGTATGTATTCTTCAAGAAATTGGCCACTTTCACCTACAGCCATTTCTCATTTTCCGGGAGATCCGTGTAACCAATGGCGGAGATTTTTCGTCGGAAAATGCATAATAATATTGGTGACAACCTCAGAAAATTTCAGGGAATTCTGATGTACCATTTGAGAGAAATTCCAAAATTCATTTCATTCTACAATTCCACTCCATCTCACTCCATTTTCACTCCATCTCACGCCATTTTCATTTCATTTCACAAGTCCATTCCACTTTCACTCCATCTCACGCCATTTTCATTTCATTTCACAAGTCCACTCCACTTTCACTCCATTACATTTCACATCCATCTTCCATATTCATACATCATTTCTTTTTACAGATTGCATGTTGCAGCCACATCTTATTCAGCAATTCTGACTCAATTGTACAGCCTACAAAGAGATGATGATTACAGGAAATTGAAGGATTCTGTTTTGAAGAACAACATGCTCAAAGAGGACCAAAGGAACAACATCAAGCACAGCAATTAACAAGGTCAAAATTCTGAGGTAAATTGTGAAAATTATTTTAATAACAAAAAGTTAAAACATGAAATAGATACAATGTGTATAATCATGTGTTTCCTAAACAACCTATCATTCGAATTGATTAGCCATATCCCTTATCCAACATTTCATATCTCACCACAAGGTCATAATAAATTCTCCATCAGATCCATAGCCAGTTCATTTTTCCTTATAGCTTAATCACCTCCATCCATTCACTTCCATTACACTTTGCAGCCAATCCATCTCTAAGTGCAGAAAGGTAATTCTAAGGGTGAAGCATCATTCTTCAACTAATCCATCTTCAGACACAGAGATACAGTTTCAAAATAACGTATTAGACTCTGTAGTCAATCTAGCTTCAAGCATAGAAAAGTATCTAACAGAGGTTTCAAAGCACATGGAATAAATTTTGATGAAATTGCATGACGACATGCAATAGTCTTGCAGTGGGGGTATGTTGAGCCTTAGAATTGCCTTCTCTTTTACAAACCTTCACTTCATTTCATCATTATTTTATCACTTCATAAGCCTAAAATCAATGAAGAATGATTAGGATTGTTTAAAGGTTACATAAAATTGATTAACATATTGTATTTTCATGATTTTTTCTATTTTAACAATTTTCTGCAAAATAGCTACAGAATACAGGCATTCCGTAGCTGACCGCGCATTCCGTAGCTGATCCCGAATTCCGCAGCTGTTTTATAGTTTGAGTGGGTTCCAGGTGTCGTCTGAAGGAAAACCGCATATGGGCATATTCCACGTCATGTCTACATGGTTCGTTGCTCACCATGAAGGAAGAAACGAATTTTGTGTATGGTTTTGATACGTGGGAACATATTTAAGAAAGTAGACTTCTAGTAGGACTGTCTCAGTCCAGATGTCCATTTCCTTTTCACGCAGCCACTTTAAGAGTCCTAGTATGATTTCGATAAGGAAAGACAATAATCCTTGAATTGTTGCAAGTTCTGTTATGAACATTTCTTATATAAACACTTGGGAAACCGAGAGATAGGCTAGAGATATTGTTCTAGATTTTGCGGAGTTTCTGTGCTACATTTCTGAAAACGCAGATTGCTCTGTTCAAGTTATTTCTCTTTTAATGAAGCAGACAGTGTTGTTTTGAAAGCGTTGATTTGATTTGGAGTTAGATTCCGTCAGGTGGTAGAGGGCCCCTGCCTCTTGCACGGATTTATTTGCATAATTTAGATAAGTATTCTAGCCGCCTTTACGTTTTTGAAGTTGAGTTCGTAGTTGCTTTCATTAGCTACTGTAGTTATACTCATTCTAAAAATTCTTCCAAAAGAAGAAGCTCTTCCAAAAGATTATAATGATGAATGGGAATTGGCTACAGTATTGTAGGATTTAATTGTAATCTCTTTTATTCACCATCACAGTTATACTTATGCTAAGTACTCTTCCACAAGAAGAAACTCTTCCAAGAAATCTTTATACTGTCTTAAGCATGACTGTGATCTTGAATATTTTAGTTGTGTGTTTGCACTAAGTACCATAGTTGTCCTTGCTCTTAAACGCTTTCCCAAAAGATCATAATGACGAGTGGGAGATAGCCATGATATCTTAGTTTTTAATTGCTTTCAGTCTTTATGTTTGCATATCATAAGTTAGGATACTCCGGAGTTTAATTGCACTTAACTCATGTTCAGTTGTTTTGCTTTAATTTTGATAATGACTTGTAGTTTAACACTGTTTTAGGCTAGTGACATTTTAGGTTCAGTTGTAGTTCAACTCATTGCATTTTCACTCCATATTCAGTTTCCATTCACTGCATATTAGATTACTTCAGTTGTTAAACTTAACAAAACAACCTTCATTATTCACAAATCTCTTCTTGTTCTAAAATCCATAATTGATTCATAAACATATGAACAGAAGATCATATCACTTTAAGGCCTGAAGTATTTCTGCAATTTCCTTGTCATCTTACAAACCAACATTTCCTCAAAAGACTATTTCAAAAATCCATAAACTTTGAGTGAAGTGTAGTACCATAAAACTGAGTTGCAGAATAGAGTTAGGAACTAGATTTGGAGTAGAAGATCTTATGATGGTGTCAATGTTTTACTCCAAACATACTTCAACAAATCTCTAATCAAGGATGAAATGTTGCATCATTATAAGTTAGTTGTTTAACTGTTTAGATAGGATTTGCATACTTAATTGACCATGTCTCAAGCTCTCTCTCAAAACACCTTTGATGAAAGCATTTGACAAGTTGAGTTTATGTTTTGAATCATTTGTTTAAAATTCATTATCAAGCTTTGTTTCTGCTTAGTCATAGTTTAGATTTGATTCTATTTCAGTATTGCATTTGCATTTGTTTACCATCATAGTTTAGGCTTCACTCTGTTTTGACCAATAGTTTCCCTTCATTTAGCACTTAGTTCTTTTCCTTTTCAAAATAAAACCATGAAACCAAAAACATCAGAAAACACTAAACACAACGAAGTAGGAAGAGGTTACTTAGGCACATATAGTGCACCACACTTCAGCAGTTTACTGACCCTGGTTGACAATTAAATGAGCTCAATTTAGGAGACTAGGTTGAGCACAAACAGAAGCCACAGGGATTCTAAGAAAAAGATGATAGAGGAGAAATCACCATTAGAAATCAGTCAACCTGCAGAAACTAGATCAAAGAGATTTGTCAAGCTTAAGCCGAGAAAAAAAGTTAAAGAGCCAATGATTAAGACATCACTGATTATTCAAGATACTCCTCACTCTACATAAAAGAAGAAAACTGAAGTTAAAGGAACATTGCAGGAACAATCAACCAGTAAATCAACTCAGAAGGGTTGACTAGAAGTCAAAAATCAAAATAGAAGGGTAAAACAGTGGTCACAGATGAAAATCCTATTTTAAAGGGAAATTTGATGATATCCTACAGGCTATTGATATTGAGGAGTCTCCTCTGGTTCAGGCAGACTTTATACAACTAGATGAAGGCAGATCCAAGAAACTAAAATCTTCCAAAAGGTTGGATTTTGAAGACAAGATTTCAGAGTTTGTTTTCAAGCCTAGAAAACTTGTGACTAGGCAATCAAGAAAATTGCAATAGATGTATTTGGAGGTAGATAAAACAGGGGAGATGTCAAATGTTTAAAAAAATCCTATAGAGTTATCATCTCCAATACTGGAAGAAGACAGAAACAGAGCTTTCAACATTCAAAAAAGAAAAGAGCAGTTATGAAGAGGTTAAAGAGAAGCTGAAACTTGCTTACCTTGAAATTGATAAACTCAAGAAGAAGCTAAGAAAACAAGCTATTGAGAGATCAAATTTTGAAAGGATAAAGGGTCTTTAAGAACTGGAAAAGAAATTTCAAAATCTGAAACCATTAGCAGTGAGGCTCAATTCTACATCTAGGAGGCGAGATTTATAAGAATGATGAATGCTAAACTAAGGGCTACTAATAGAAGGTTAAAAGGGAAAATTTAAGATCTTGAAATCCAACTCACAAATTTTGAAGGGCAATCACAGCAAAGGTGAATCAAAACAGTAAAAGACAAATCCTAAATGAGTTCTGTTATAAACAAGGAGATCACTTTTTGAGGAAAAAACATTTCAAAGCCAGGTTATTTTGCTTAATTGAGGTCTATGGTAATCCTTGAAGAGGTCTAAATATCTCCAAGGCACTCATGTTTAATAAATTTTCAAGAAATTTTCTTGCACAGCAGTTTCGTAGCACGCTATGAAACTGCTGAAGCAGCCTTTCACCATGAAGAGAAAAACCCTGTTTTTTGGCTTTAGTAGTAAATTTAAAAATCAGTTTTTGGGCAACTGAAAACTTATTTTTGAAAATTGAAAGATGGTTGTCTTCCTAACATCCCTATCTACAAAAAAATCTCTCATTTTCTTTAAATTTATTATGACATGGGAGATACAAGGCTTTATTTGAAGCCCTATTTTTAGAAAACAGAGTTTTCATGTTTTACACATGTTTTTCAAAAACAGATTCTGGACAACAGGAGAAGTATTTCCAAAAAAAGAGAGAGGTTTTTATTATAGACATAATGAAATATAACAAAATCCTTCAGTTTCTCAAAATACATCATGGATAAAGAGATAAAGGCTCTGTCCCAAGACCTAATTTTCAGGGAAGAAACAAGAATAATTTGCTATAGCTGCTTTTCTTGCTCATTTTGGTCAATTTTTGAAAGGTTGAAGAGTGAGTCAAGAGATTAAATAGATATTGGAGATGTATCAAGGGAAAATTGAAGTGATACAAGTGGAAATTATTCATTTTTTGAAGAATTAATACTTGAAATGACAATTTTTCAAAAGCATTGTGAATCTGTTGTGTTTTCGTAGCGCAGTTTATTACAGCTTTCTTAAATATTTTTTGGAAGTGGTTTTGACATGCTGGAGGCTAGGTATAGGTGAGGAGACATGTTAATATAATCTCAAACATATAAGGACCACGAAATCAAGCTTAATTGATGATCAAATTGTTCAAAGAATGCAATGTAGGTAAAGGCCTAAAAACAGGGAAACATGCTCCCTAATTTATAGGGAAATTTTATCATCTGCAGTAGGGTGACTTTAAGTGAATGGAGGCATCACCAAATTCAACCTCATGAGGTTATAGGTGTCAAAGAAATTATTTAATGTTTATATAATGTTTTTTACTCATAATAAAGAGTTTTAATCCTAGTTGAATTATGACTCTAAAAGAGACAGTTAGTTGTTAGTTTGCATTTAAGGGTCTGTTTTATGGTTAGAATAGGTGCCAATCATAGAAATTCAAATTATCTTGATGAAGGATCATGGAATCCACATTGAAAAAGCTATATAGGAAGAAATAGGTCGAATTGGTAAAGGTTTGGAAAATGTAATGAGAAAAGCTAATTTTGTAAATGCTTTGAGCAAATTGACATATACAGAAACAGAGTGACTTTTTCTGAAGCTGAGATTCTTATTATACTTCAGTGAGCTTTATTTTTTATCTCATATGTTTTACTTCCATAGTTTTGATGCTTAATACTCAGAATTCATGGTAACATGCTCTGACTTCCTTTAAGTGTTGATTTATGGTGAATTGAGTTCTTAGGTCTTATATGTGGATGGTTTATTC
Organism: Pinus albicaulis; assembly: GCA_034641835.2. NCBI lineage: Eukaryota > Viridiplantae > Streptophyta > Pinopsida > Pinales > Pinaceae > Pinus > Pinus albicaulis. The sequence goes on from JAXQQM020088204.1 coordinate 307,597, forward strand.
AATCTTTGATTCTTATTACTCAGAATTCATGGTCATTCATGATCTGACTTCCTTTAAGTGCTAAGCTTGGGTAAATATATGTTAAATACTTTCCTTTCAATGTCTTAAGGTATCATGACTCAGAATTCATGCACACATGCTCTAATTTCCTTTGACCCTCAAGATAGTGAGAGTTTCCTGAATGTGTCATCCTTTCATTGAAGAATATACAAGCCTCAGTTTTGTAAGAAGAGCTATTTTGTTATCTTATCCCTATCACTGACTCCATAGCCCAATGGTAAATTGTCTTCATCTTTCAACCTGCAAATATACAAAACCAATAACCATAGAGTTAGCCATCTATCTTTATACAAAATCAATAACCCTTGAGAGAGCCCTCTCAGGCTGAGGAGGCTAAGCCTCAGCTAGAAGGTTGGTTTGAAATAGTTACACTGAGGTAGTTTGATCAGAAGCCTATCAGGGTCCTATTTTGGTGATAACATTTTGGTGCGTCCGTCGGGAGCCTGAAGATTATTCATTCCCGAAAAATCATGAAGCTGAACTCTTGAAAGTAGCAGGAGCTCAGACTCTATTCGAGGCTATAAAACTACCTTGGCGTCTCCACACATCAAATAATAAAATTGGAAGGTGACTCCATTGCTAAAGATCAGTAGCTTGATGAAGTTTCAATATGAATTTCATTGCAAGAATGAATGCCAAGTATGCCCCTATGAATTGGTCTCATATCCCTGGTTTTCCAAATCTTATGCCAAAGGTTGAATGGTTAGAAGATCTTCCAATATTTAAAGATGAAAAGAATAACAATGCTACTCTTCATTTGGTTAGGTTCCATATGCATGTACACAGTCTTAAGGTTTAGTTCCCTGAAGATTGTCTCATGAAGATGTTTATGGCCAATTTAGAAGGAAAAGCGTGGTCTTGGTATGAAAGCTTGCCAAATGGTTCATTATATTCTCTTGCTAACTTTCATGATGAATTATATGAGATGTATAAAGAGTGTCATCCCTCTTTATTGATGGTTAAAGACTGTTGTAAACACTTTGAGAGTTTTATTGAATATTTGGAGAATTGTTATGAAGATGATGAGTTTATGGATGAGGAAATTTTAGAAGCCCTTCATGACAAGACCTTTCATCAACAAGAAGAAAGGATAATATCTCCCTTAGATGAAAATGAAACCCATCAAGAGTGTACTTATGAAAATTATGACACATCCTTTGAATTTGAAGAAAATTTTCAGCAGGTTGGTCAATCCTTTGATTATCAGGAGAATGAGAATCAGTTCAAACAACAAGAGGATATATTGGAAAAAAATGTCTACAATCCTCTGGTACAGGAAAAGGTTGATTATTCATGTCATTTCTTGCATCAGCCTATATCAAATGATGATTACATTAATGAAGAGATGAGTAAAAATTTTTATTTACCATTCTCTTCTAGTCTGAAATAATTTGAGTGCAAGTCGGAGGATAAGTTTCAGTTTTTGGATGAAGTTACAGAGAAAATTGAAAAGGACATTCAAGTTTCAAAAGATAAAATTCAATCTCATAGTATTCATGATCAAGATCAGTCTTTTCAAATGATTTTAATGCCAAAACACAAAGAGGGGGAGTTTCTACCTTTCTTCTTGAAGATGGAGGAATAATATATTGCTTTTGAAAATCAATTTGAGGAGTAGTTGGAGAGCCCACAACTGAAGTCTTATGTGGTTGATCAAAGTATGGGTGAGTTGTCCAAAGCTACAGAATATCATGAGAAGCATCAAACTAACCATGCCTTCTTTGACCCTATAGTTGAATACATGGAAGAGCTTTGCACTCCAATGTTTCATGTTCATTTGCATCATGAAGATCAGATAAATTATAAGTTGTTTTGGTCATCTCACTATCATGGTTATTTTGAGGTCGAATGCAGTTCAGAGCCACAAATATTAGAAAAGACAATTGATTGGCTTCATTCGATGTTTCATGTTCCTTGAGCTACAAATGGAGAATGCAGCTGATAGGGTAGGTAGGAGTGTGTGAATACGCTCAAAGTTTACTGAGCATATTTTCAATAGGCACAGATTGGTTTCTTATGCAGTGATCATCGAGCTTGAGCCTGAGGTGAAGGCCATTAAAGCTTGAGGAAAATCTTGGAAAAATTTTAGAGTTTTATTCTAAAGGATGGATAGCAGCACTGGAGCTATGGGTTCTTAGTGTACCATAGGGGCACACTATCGCAAGTGGAGCCACTGTTATCACTATAAAAAAAAAGATCTTTGAAACTTGGTTAATTACTTTTTTTTTCCTGAGTCTTAGTGTTAGATAGGGTTAGAGTCATTTTGATATTTTTCAAGGTCTGGATCATGGTTAAAGGTCTCATACCATCATTAAACATTGTTTATTAACCTCACTTCACTCTTCAAAAGTCTCATGCCACATTTTGAAACCCATTTTTAAAGTTCTTTTTCGAAAATTTGATGAATAATCCTAGAAACCGCATTTTCGTAGCATGCCTAGTGTAAAAAGTCCATTTTTCGCTATGAAAACGTTGCTAAATTCGTAGCGCAAAAACCAGAATTTGCACACCATTCGCTACGAAATCAAGGATTCACAGATTTGTCTTTGAGCTGTCACATCTGTCAAATACAGTTAAATTTACCATCATTGGGTGTCCTCCATGAGTTGTCCTCCACGCATGCAACCATTATTTCTCATCATTAGAGGTCCTTTGTCATAAATTAGAGGTCAGTCATTATTGGTCCTTTCAAATTTCAAACAGTTGGTTGTTTTCATTTGTATCATGCAAGAAAACACTGCATGCATTCTTAAGTGTTGAAAGAAAGAATTCGTGGTGAGATTTCTAGTTATCAAGTGAGGTTGTATTTATTTCAAGCGAGGCTATATTTCTTATCAAGCGAGGATGAAATAGTAATCAAGCAAGCCAGTTTCTATAAAATCAAGCGAGGCAGTTGTTTAATGGGTTTTCTGAAGCCACGGGGATTCTAAGAAAAAGATGACAAAGGAGAAATCACCATCAGAAATCAGTCAACCTGCAAAAACTAGATCAAAGAGATTTTTCAAGCTTAAGCCGAGGAAAAAAGTTAAGGAGCCAATGATTAAGACATCACTGATTATTCAAGATACTCCTCACTCTACATAAAAGAAGAAAACTCAAGTTAAAGGAACATTGCAGGAACAGTCAACCAGTAAATCAACTCAGAAGGGTTGACTAGAAGTCAAAAATCAAAAGAGAAGGGTAAAATAGTGGTCACAGATGAAAATCCTATTTTAAAGGGCAATTTGAATGATATCCTACACGCTATTCATATTGAGGAGTCTCCTCTGGTTTAGGCAGACTTTATACAACTAGATGAAGGCAGATCCAAGAAACTAAAATCTTCCAAAAGGTTGGATTTTGAAGAGGAGATTTCGAAGTTTGTTTTCAAGCCTAGAAAACCTGTGACTAGGGAATCGAGAAAATTGCAACAGATGGATTTGGAGGTAGATAAAACGGGGGAGATTTCAAATTTTTATAAAAAAACCCATAGAGTTATCATCTCCAATACTGGAAGAAGACAGAAACAGAGTTTTCAACATTCAAAAAAGAAAAGAGCAGTTATGAAGAGGTTAAAGAGAAGCTCAAAATTGCTAACCTTGAAATTGATAAACTCAAGAAGAAGCTAAGAAAACATTCTGTTGAGAGATCAAATTTTGAAAGGATAAAGGGTCTTTGAGAACTGGAAAAAAAATTTCAAAATCTGAAACCATTAGCAGTGAGGCTCAATTCTACATCTAGGAGGCGAGATTTATAAGAATGATCAATGCTAAACTAAGGGCTATTAATAGAAGGTTAAAATGGAAAATTTAAGATCTTGAAATCCAGCTCACAAAGTTTGAAGGGCAATCACAACAAAGGTGAATCAAAACAGTAAAAGACAAATCCTAAATCAGTTTTGTTATAAATAAGGAGATCACTTTTTGAGGAAAAAACATTTCAAAGTCAGGTTATTTTGCTTAATTGAGGTCTATTGTAATCCTTGAAGAGGTATAAATATCTCCAAGGCACTAATTTTAAAGAAATTTCAAGAAATTTTCTTGCACCGCAGTTTCGTAGCACGCTACGAAACTGCTGAAGCAACCTTTCACCATGAAGAGCAAAACCCTGTTTTCTAGCTTTAGTAGTAAATTTAAAAATCCGTTTCCGGGAAACTGAAAACGAATTTTTGAAAAATGAAAGTGGTTTTTCTTTATAACATCCCTAGCTAAAATAATTGTCTCAGTTTCTTTAAATGCATTATGAAATGGTAGATACGAGACTTTCTGTGAAGCCCTATTTTCAGAAAATAGAGTTTTCTTGTTTTACACATGTGTTTCAAAAATAGATTCTAGACAGTAGGAGAAGTATTTCCAAAGAAAAATAGAGGTTTGTATTCCAGATAAAATTAAATACAAAAACCTCCTTCAGTTTCTCAAAATACATCATGGATAAAAATATAAAGGCTCTGTCCCAAGACCTAATTTTCAGGGAAGAAACATGAATAATTTGTTGTAGCTGCTTTTCTTGCTGATTTTGGTCAATTTTTGAAAGGTTGAAGAGTGATTCAAGACCTGAAACAGATATGGGAAATGTATCAAGGGGAAATTGAAGTTATACAAGTGGAAAGTATTCATTTTTTGAAGAATTAAGACTTGAAATGACAGTTTTTCAAAAGTGCTGCGAATCTGTTGTGTTTTCGTAGTGCAGTTTATTACAGCTTTCTTAAACAGTTTTTGGAAGTGGTTTTGACATTCTGGAGGCTAGGGATAGGTGAGGAGACATGTTAATATAATATCAAACATCTAAGGACCATGAAATCAAGCTTAATTTATGATCAAATTGTTCAAAGAATGCAATGAAGGTAAAGGCCTAAAAACAGGGAAACATGCTCCCTAATTTATAGGGAAATTTTATCATCTGCAGTAGGGTGAACTTAAGTGAATGGAGGCACCACCAAATTTGACCTCATGATGTTACAAGTGTCAAAGAAATTATTTAATGTTTATATAAATTTTTTTAGTCATAATAAAGAGTTTTAATCCTAGTTGAATTAGGACTCTAAAAGAGAAAGTTAGTTGTCAGTTTGCATTTAAGGATCTGTTTTATGGTTAGAATAGTTGTCAATCATAGAAATTCAAATTCTCTTGATGAAGGATCATGGAATCCACATTGAAAAATCTATATAGGAAGCAAGAGGTCAAATTGGTAAAGGGTTGGAAAATGTAATTAGAAAAGCTACTTTTGTAAATGCTTTGAGCAGATTGACATATACAGAAACAGAGTGAGTTTTTCTAAAGCTGAGATTCTTATTATACTTCAGTGAGCTTTATTTTTTCTCTCATATGTTTTACTTCCATAGTTTTGATGCTTAATACTCAGAATTCATGGGAACATGCTCTGACTTCCTTTAAGTGTTGATTTATGGTGAATTGAGTTCTTAGGTCTTATACATGGATGGTTTATTCAATCTTTGATACTTATTACTCAGAATTCATGGTCATTCATGATCTGACTTCCTTTAAGTGCTAAGCTTGGGTAAATCTCTATTAAATACTTTCCTTTCACTATCTTAAGGTTTCATGACTCAGAATTCATGCACACATGCTCTGATTTCCTTTGAACCTCAAGATAGTGAGACTTTCCTGAATGTTTCATCCTTTCATTGAAGTATATACAAGCCTCAGTTTTGTAAGAAGAGCTATTTTTTTATCTTATCCCTATCACTGACACCATAGCCCAATGGTAACTTGTCTTCATCTTTCAAACTACAAATATACAAAACCACAAACCATAGAGTTATCCATCTATCTTTATAAAAAATCAATAACCCTTGAGAGAGCCCTCTCAGGCTGAGGAGGCTAAGCCTCAGCTAGAAGGTTGGTTTGAAATAGTTACACTGAGATAGTCTGACTAGCAGCCTATCAGGGTCCTATTTTGGTGATAACAGCAGTATTTCTATCCAGGTTCAGAACCTAGAAAAAATGGAAAAATAAACATCCATGATGCCAGGGATTTTCCTATGAGAACCATCCTATTCATAATCGCTAAACTAGCTGGCACCGTTACACTCCATGTCGCAAACAGATCATATATGCAGTATGCGCTGGAATGTTTAGAGCCAATAGTTTTCAACTGGTCTGAAGCTGTTCTATCTCAGATAAAGGAACAACTGAATAAAGCAAAGGGAGGAAGGAAGAAATTTTTTAGTTAAGGTTCCATTCTCATTTCCTTTGCTTTGGAACAGTTTCCACTGATGCCGCCACAACATGTAACATTGGATATATCTAGTCCTAGACATCCTCGAATGCAGAGATGGGTGGAACTCATGGGTCGGCATGCAGGCCAATCTACCGATGTGTTCTCGACTGCATCCTTCGCCTGGTTCAGGCGACAGATTATCGCCATCGATGAGTGTGCATATGCAGGCGTTGACTTCCGAGGAGATCCAGATCTAGTTTTACCAGAAGGCGCTCAATGGGGTGCAATAGGTAAGATTGATTTGACCATGTTTATTTTTATTTTTATAAGTTTTATACAAATTTTTTTGTGTTTTTATTTCTTTCCAAGAATAAAATAAACTTTTTAATGTAATGCAGATATCGGTCGCGTTCAACCAGTAGAGGAACCATAGCACAAAGAGGCTGTGCCAGCAGAGAGGGCTGTCAGGAGAGTAGTCCTTCAGGACCTTGATATGGCTGAGACTCTTGCTGATCTCCAGCAACACATAGAGGGGTTGACCTTCGGGATTCCAGATTGCTGGATCGAAGAGCTTCCCATGCGACTGCAGCGACACACTATTGGGATTCCTAACCATTGGATGCAGTTGCTCCGTAGGATTGCTAGATCTATAGCGTGCTATCATGAGCAACACTGGTTTACTTATGAATTTTTTCTTACATTTTGAGTTCATATGACCAACATGTCTTGGCCACAAATTTTTTAAAAAACCTATAACTATTGATCTATATGTTTTCAGAGTTTTTCCTATGTTTAATGCCCAATCCTATTAAATGATGTGAATTTTTTCTTTACCTATGCCGCAAATTTCTGTCTAAAACTTGATTAGATAATGAATCAATTAAAGTGTTCAGATTTCTGGAAATGTGTTGATATTGAATGAAATCAAAATGTATCTCCAAAAGTCGAACTCTTAGGAACAATCTAAGAAGTGTTGGATTTCTACCAGAATAAATACTAGTAAGTTGTAGTACCATAAGTTGTGAGTCTAACCTGATGATTATGCGGTTAATACCAAATGAAATGGCATCAGAGAGAAGTTCAATAAATGTGTTATACTCAACGATATTATTCGTTGATCTACCGATAGAAATCCCTTGAAAACTCACTAACTCGTCGTTCGGAGCGAAAATGACCCACGCTGCAGAGGATAGATTATGCGTACTACGACTAGCACCATCAGCATATCCAACAAATGGTTCTGAAGATTCATACATCTACCATAAGATGTAAAGCGGATTACTAACGTCAAGAAAACTCTAAAAGAAAAATTAAGATAGTTAATTCAAATCAACATCATATAAATAATATAATACAAAAAATTACTATGCTCATGATTAAGCATAGTAACATTTCAAATACAACCCATTTTTAGGCTGTGCCAATGGAATCCCATCATAATCAACTAATTCGTAGGAACTTTTAGCAAGAACTCTTTTGAAAATGTAGGGGCCATGCCATAATGGCTTGAATTTCCCTGTACCTATTTTATCAGCTTCCTGGTCATAAAGAAGGACCAAGTTTCCCTCTGAGTAGATGCGAGGCTGGACATTTTTGTCATATTGCGCCTTTATACATCTCTTATGCGCTTCGTTGGCCAATTGGGCTTCACTACACATTTCATCTAGATGGATGAGGTTAAGGAGACACGCTTCTTCTTCTGAGGTGTCAGGTAACAAGTCTATCGCGAGTTTTAACAATGATATTTCACATTGGATTGGTAAGATAGCTTCCAGACCGTACACCAATTGAAAAGGAGTAAATCCGATTGATTTCCGAGGTTAGATATGCCCACAAGGCGGAGTACAAGATCAAATTCCAGTTCCTTTTATGGATTCCTATCATTCGTTGAAGCATTCGTTTAAGAATTTTGTTAATAGCCTCAACTTGTCCATTTGATTGTGGATAATAAGGAGTAGAATTATCATGCAACAATCCTAACTTGGTTGTCAATTCAGACATCATATGGTTGTGAAAATACTTCCCATGATCCATAACTATAGCCTGTGTGAACCCAAACCATGCAATGACATGATTGAAGAAAAACAATGCAGTTGTCTGTCCTGTGTTGTTGAATGTAGGCATCGCTTTGGCCCATTTGTTAAAATAGTCTACTATGACAATAATATAACCATGCCCCCCAGACGAAGGAGGGTTACAGGTTAATAAATTGATACCCCATTTCATAAATTGTCCAGTAGAGACAACAGGATGCATTGGCACTGGCGGTTTGCGGATTTTACGTTCATAAATCTGACATGCATGACAACTTCTAACTGCGAGGATACAATCTTGAAAAATAGTAGGCCAAAAGTAACTGGCGCGGAGTATCTTCTACGCGGTAGCATAACTAGATAAATGTCCACCACAAGCTCCAGCATGGCAATCATTTAATACTTTTTCGGCCTCCTCATGAGTGAGGCACCTCCTTAAAATTGTATCGACACCACGGTGATAAAGTGTATCGCCGACGATCAGATAATCTTTGGCTTGGTATCGAATATGTCGTTGATCAGAGCAAGAGGTATTAGGTCGAAAATTTTGGGTTTGGAGATAAATGATGAAATCTCCATACCAGGCATCAGATGATCCGATCAGAAACAAAGACTCATCTAGAATAGATGGTTCTGACGTAGTTGCAGTACTATCACAGGGAAGGTCACAGAGAAGCTCAGCCAAAACTAAATACTTCTTTGACTTGGATTTGATGAATTCCAAATCAAATTCCTGCAAAATGATAATCCATTTTGAATATTTTCCCCCCAGCAATTGACATGATAAAATGTAAGTCATCGGGTTGCAATCTGAAACTATTGTTGTTTTTCGAAGCAGGATATAATGGCGAAATCTTTGGACAGCTTGAACGGCTTCCAAGGAAAGATTTTCCACGTACAAGTACTTAACTTCCGTATCATTGAGATTATGACTCAAATAATAGATCGGGTGTCCAATTCCTTCTTCTACTTGGACCAAAACCATAGCGATGGTCGTTTCAGCCACGGCAATATATAGGAAATAATCATTTTGATAATTTGGAGGATACATTAATGATTCTTAGACAAGATGGTCCTTGACAGCATCAAAAGAAGCTTGCACAACTTGGTCCCAATGGAAGGGAACCCCCTTTTTCAATAATTGAGTAAATACTTTAGCCATTTCGGCGTAGTTTGGATTGAACCTTCTCAGGAAGTTAGACTTTCCTTGAAGTTTCTATATCTAAAGTAAGTTTTATGGTGCAGGAAAATCAATAATGGCCTAAACCTTTAGTGGGTCTATTTTAATTCCTTCTTTTGAGACTACGAATCCGAGAAATCGACCAGAACCAACACAAAACACACATTTTTGTGGATTGAGGAGTATCTTGTAGTGTCAATATCATAAGAAAATGGCTCTCAAATGCATTGGGTGATCAGTCTGTTTTCGTGAATGCGCTGGTAAATCATCTAGATATGGTTGAAAAATGTTCTTGATGTCGTTGAAAGCATAATTCATTGCTCTCTGAAAAGTTGCCCCAACTTTCTTTAAACCAAACGGGAGTTTCCAATATGAGAATGTGCCCCAAGGACAGATGAATGTTGTCTTATGTTGGTCATCTGGGCAGATATTGATTTGATTGTAGCCTAAAAATCCATCCATGAAAGAAAATATTTTGCATCCAGCACAATCATCAATAATCTGGTCGATAAAGGGAGTAGGATAGTTGTCTTTGGGATAAGCCTGATTAACATCCCGATAATTGACACACACTCTAATGGCTCCTTGTTTTTTCATAACAGGAATGATATTGGAAACCCACTCAGTAAGCGGAATAGGGTAAATGAAACCAACACGCAAAAAATTTTCAACTTCTACTTTGATGGCAGCGGGTTTCTTTGGATGAACAGGATGAAGCCGTTGACACACCGGTTTGACATCAGGATACATATTAATAGTGTGTTCAACTATAATAGTATCTATGCCTGGCATTTCCTCATAAGACCAAGTGAATACGTCACAAAATTCATGAAAAAGAGAGCGATATGAATCAAGTTCTGATGGAGAACAAGATACACCGACATGAATATTTTCTACAATGCCAGGTTTAGTCGAAATATCGATAGAAATTTTTTCTTCAATATTTGATAAATTTCGCTCAGATTCAATTGCATTAATCGGAAAATAATTCGAAAAGAAATTTTGAATGGACGGGTGATATAGTTCACTAAGAGTATTTTCTTCATAATCTGGAAGATGGGAACGATGATGATAATCTTCCCATGGTTCTCCTTCTGCCATCATAGCTTCCAAAATATTTTCATATTTCAAAAATTTTGAGGAAAATGGATCAGATGGAGTGCCAAAATTTAATGAATGATCAACCCAAACACTCGGCCATGCTGATTTTGGTCTCTATGCTTGCAATTTCTGCCGACGTCGCTGGCGGCGATAATGCAAAGGTTCCCATAAGAGTGGAATCCTTTAAGAATCCTACACCAATTTTTTTGATTTCTAGTTGGGGTAAGTGAATATACGGAATACTTCCAGTTACCTACGAAGCGGAGGAAAAAAAGGATAATTGATTAATGAATGAAATAGTACCTTTATGAGGAAAGGAAACCATTCTAAAATATGTAGAAACAATTGTAGTCATCTCATATACTCATGGTCTTCCAAGTAAAATATTATAGTCAAGGGGTCCGTTAACAACCTCAACATCAATACTTACTGTTTTTCCCCCTAATTCAACTTGCAAGTTATTGATAATACCACAAGGTTTATATGTTCTTCCATCAAAAGCCTTCAACGTCGTTGATGATTGCGATAATAGTGGCAAGCTAAGTGATCTCCAAAAGTTTAGAGACATAATGCACATAGATGCTCCCTCATCAATAATAGTGCGATGAACAAGGTGATTGAGAACATTTACTTGGATGGAGAATGCCAATTCTGCTGGTAGCTGCGGTACATAGCCCATATGATTAAAGACGACAAGATTAGAATCAGTCAGATAAATTCCACCAATGGCTAACAATAAAGCCTGCTTCTGGGAGGGAAAATTTTGTAATACCTTAAGAGCAGACATAGCTGAAGGGGATTGAGCCAAATTTTCAACTATATTATAATTTTTTGTAGCTCTTGCTCAAGGATTATATGTCGATTTATGAATTACTCCCTTTGGTGGCTTAATTTTCAATTCAGGAATAACAGGAGGTGGTACCGATTCATTAGATGGATTCGTTGTCGAGGTAGTAGGTTGATCAGTGGTTGTACAACCATAGTATTTATTCCACATTGACACCAAAATATCTTGTGAGGGTTTTGTAGTGGATAACATTAACACTTGGGAACTAGGAGCTGGATCCGTAGCAACCAAATTTGTGTCTGGATTCGGAAATGGGTCTGTCAACATAGCTGATGCATGAGAAGTCTTGATGATTTTTGAGACTTCAGCATGGTGAGGACAATCCCTAACAAAATTTTCCTCATTACAGATTATGCATGGATAACGAGGTTTTCGTGGTCCTGACGGTTGATCAGATGATCGTTCCTGTGGGTTAGAAGTTTTCTTTTTCTTTGATTTTCCCTTTTTTTCTTACTTCGGTGTTAGCCACCTATATTTTTTCCATTACATCAGCTGTGGCTAAATATTCTTTGTAGCCTTCAAGAAACAAATTCGAGGGCCCGAAATTGTTGGTGCTTGAAGTCTCGTTGGTAAGATCATGAACTGTCTGGGTTGGTTCTTCATACTTTTTCCTTCTCTCAGCCCTTTGATATTCCATGAAAATCCTAGTCAAGTACTCGATGCATCCCTTTTTCTTTTCCCTCCCTTGCTTCCGTTTTACCTTCATTCTTCCATTTCCCTTTATTCATGAAAACCCCACCAAACCATGTGTTACCCCTCATCCCTCCATTAATTTCTTTCCCCAAGGTTAAAAACCCATGTTTAAACCTTATCGGAGTTATATTTCCTTTTTGAAATTCTTTGAAAAACCATAGAAAATGTATGTTTTTATGCATTAAGCTTAAGCCCCTCGAGGCTAAGCCCCTTGCCGTTTCTCCCTCCACATGCCCGAGCGCCACGACCGACCTCTCAAGCCCCGAGGGTGCTAAATCAAAACGTGGTCCCACTCCACCCTTTTCCCTTTGAAACATTCAAAAAAACTCATCTTTTATAAGGTTTTGGCGTGAAATGTTAAACCACGTGTTTTATTGCCCCGAGTCCTCCCAGCACGTCGATCTCGCTCCATAGATCCGACGGAGCGGAGCCCGCCCCACCTGGTGGACCCCCCCCTTCCCCTTCCCCTGTTTCCCAAAAACCATGGTTTTATCCCGCACCGCTCCCCCGGGAAAAAATAGGTTTTCCCCCGTCGGCCGGCGATTCCACACGCCGGCCAACACGTCTCCTCCCGCCTTGCTCTAAAACCGCCGGTCCTTCCGCATCGCCCGCGCGTTATCTATTGGACCAAAGCCCCACAGCGGGATCCACCTCCGTCGTCGCGATTTGGGCCCTCCCATCCGACGGTCGCTAATCGCCTCATCCGCCCGACCTTTAACGGACTTGCCCTACCCGTTAACTTCCCGTGCGTTTGAAAGCGATCTCCGCCGTCGATCTCGCAGATCGACTGGTTCCCATGCAAAATCCCGATTCCATTTTCACAGTCCACCTTTTTCCCCGTTGACTTTCCGAAATGCTCCCGACAGTTGATCGCAATACGATCAACGACTCCCAATGCTCCATTTTCCCTCGCATGCCCTCCAAAGCAAATGGACCTATAAACCGCATTCTTTACGTGTTTTTTTGTATTTTTGCAGTGAGGGAGTCATTTGTTCGTGCTTTTAAACAGGGGTTCTCGGACACGAAGGGTGACGATCCTTTATGTCTCGTTTCCCTCCGTGGAAATCACCTACAAAGCCATTTTTCACATCTCATTAGCGTTTCCAACGGCATTGATGCCTTTTTTCTACTCGCACGATACACGCACGCAAAAAATACCGGCAAAATCGACGCAGAGAAAGAGTATCGGGTATTGAAGACCCCCGATGAACCGGAGCAACGAGATCGGTGGATATATTAGCGGGGATTACGGCTAAGACGGTTATCAAAAGCCTAATCCTCGACTTGGAACACAGATTAAAGGAAAACCTAAAAGTGTTCATCGGATACGTTGCCTTCACCGTCATACTTTGAGGAAAATTGATTCCTCAACCACCGCTAAGTAGCCACCTATTGCCTCGTAATGCTCAATCGGAGGATGAATTTATTTAACAAGATCAGATATTATGCCTCGGAACAACCAAAGAAGTTATTTCTGCACTCGGATTTAATGACGTAATGTTTGCAGAGTAACCCTAATAGTACGCAGAGCCTAAAATGTCAACAAAAGCTCCTTCCGAGCTTACTTCATAAGTATAAGTGCATTAATGCGAGAGAACACCCGTATAAATTCTTCATCGAGCCTCCTAGGCCGGGAAGACATTAATTCTGCATTAATTGTATTTTGAGATCTTTTTATCGGATCTCACCTCCTCATCCTTCTATAAATACTCCGTGAAGAAGATGAGTGAGGGGTTGGATTAGTTGGTTGTCAATGTAATTGCTGAAGTGTTGTAGCTGTTTTCGAGTGGAAAAATCTTGATCGTAAATAGTGGTTTCATTGGCTCTTGGAGCTCGCTTGTAACATATAGGTTAGGTTGTGAAGAGAGATGGATTAAAACATTGGATCTCGAAGATTGTAACCGGTTTGAATCAATCAATACAAGCTGATTTATGGGATCCCTGGTCTATGCTCGATGGTGATGTTATTCTCACTCGTAACTTGTATTTCGTTTATGTTTTCAATTTGTTTCATTTTCCACCGTAAAGAATCAGCTTTAACATAAAGGTCGTGACCTCATCGTATAGCAAGAACCTTCTCTCGGGCTGAAATATCTTTATTTAAATGTTTTCTTTCTCGCTGTGTTATTTAAGAATGATTTAATTCGGTCTAAGTACGGAGATGTCTGGCGTTCCCTCATCTTTTCGTCACCGTTGAATGTTATTTTTAAATGTTACTTTCATGTATGTTGTGTAAGGAATGAATTGAGGAAATCAAAGGTTAGCCCCGAGTCCCTTTCTTGTTTGCTCAACTATTTGATTGTTTCTCTTAGGATGTGTCAAAAGTCGACTAGTTTCAAAGTACTTATCGGATCTTAGGCCATTCTGTGTTATCTCTCGTGATTGTCTTGGATGTAACTAAGTAAAGGAGAGCTAGATGAGGATCGATGGGTGAGTCCCGACCCACTAGTTTCTTCTCCAAAGGTTGCCTTCAAGTTTCCCTTCGTTTTTAATATGTGTTCTATTAGAAGTGTATCAAAGGTCGGATAGTTTCAAAGTACTTACCGGATCCTAGTTTGCTTCTATGTTTTTCTTAAGTGCCTCGGTCAAAGGTCGGCTAGTTTCAAAGTACTTACCAAATCCTCGAGTCGCTTCTTTGTTCCGCATCCGTCATTTCCCTTTCTTATTGTATCACTCCATTCCATAAATCAAAATTTGAAGAGATCCTTAGGCATAGATGACTTGCCCCATAGATTCCTCTTGAACTCTGAATGTTTCAATTAAATTCCCTTATGACTCCATAGCCCAATGGATTGAAACTTACCATCATCTTTCTTCATGATCAAAGCTTACTCTCTAGCTTGCAACTTCTCACCTTTGAACCTATTTGCATATAGATCTTTCCGCCTCGCACAAACGAACTATGTTCAACCATCCGAGAAAACCAAACAAAACCCTTGGCCTTCATAACTAGCCTAATATCATCACCCTAAACTTCAAAGACAATATCCATCTTTGTAAATATTGGAGAGATCCCTCTCCGGATTCAGGGAGGGCTAGATCCTAGAATCCCAAAGTTGGTTGA
This sequence comes from Pinus albicaulis, assembly GCA_034641835.2. Lineage (NCBI taxonomy): Eukaryota > Viridiplantae > Streptophyta > Pinopsida > Pinales > Pinaceae > Pinus > Pinus albicaulis. Next base: position 322,734 of record JAXQQM020088204.1, read on the forward strand.
AATGATGTTAACTCGTGATCGGACTTTGCCAATCTTGCTTGTTACGAGACCTAACATTTACGGCGACTTCGCTGGGACATTTTAACTCAAAATCTCTCGGTTCCCCCGACAATTGTTCTATTTTGCAACTGAGCCACCGTAACCTAACATTTCGGGTGACTCCACTCGGGGATCGAACCCAGAATCTCTGGTTCCATGACGATTGTTCTATTTTTTAAGTCGAGCCACCGTAACCTAACATTTCCGGCGACTCCACCGGGGATCGAACCCGGAATCTCTCGGGTTCCATGACGATTGTTCTATTTTGTAGCTCGAGCCACCGAACCCAACATTTCGGCGACTCTGCTGGGGATCGAACCCAAAATATCTCGGTTCCATGACGATTGTTCTATTTTGCACCGAGCCACCAAAACCCTAACATTTCGGCGACTCACGTGGGGTACTCATGACTTGAGCTTTCATCTTTTTTCCACTTTATTTTCACATAAACCTTGAGAGTCAAAACCCGACTTTTCAAGCACTACCAAGAAATGGTAATCATGATGAAGCTCAATTGAATCGCTGATAAACTAGGTCAATCCTAGGATTCTTTTTAAGTTTTTATCTAACCTTGGAAAATCCGCTAGCTTAGCCATAAGGATAGACTCGTCTTTGTTTCATAACCGTAGCTAAGTTTTGAGGCAGTAGTTAGGATATTCTTCCGAACCACAAATAAAAGCAATTCGAAAAAATACCAAAAACATTTCAGATTGGTAGTAAAACACTAGTTTTGATATCTCGGTATACGTCTTTGATGTGTTTTACCCTATACTCTTAGACAGAAGTCCGGAAAGGGCCGTAGCCTCCGGATCTCATCCTCTTTTGGAGGTGACATATCCGGTGAATGCCCTTCCAAATCAATCTCTCGGATAGAGTTTATTGTGTTTTGAGATATCCTTGAAAAGGAATGTTTCACAAACACCGTGAGTGGACAAAGTGTACTCCTTTGAAAACACTCTGAACTTTCCACCTGGCGACTCCACAATCCTGAACAGACCTTAAGACTCCACTGGGAAGAACCCTTATCATTATAAAATCATTCAAACCCAATTAGAGGACTGTGGGATTTAAAAATTGTAAACAGTTTAGTTGACCCTTCAAAGATTTTCATATCTGGTTGAACTTTTCTTATTTACTTGGGTCTTAAAACTTAGCATAGTGGCTCCTAAAAAGATTCACACTAGAGCCCACCTAGACCTTAACCCACCTGAGATAGTTGATAACCTGGAAAGAATCCTTAGGAAGTCTCCTAAGATACAATCTTCAACTGTTTTTAGATCACCCTTGAGAGCTAATTCAGTTCCTGAGAATCTTACAACTCTACAAGAATCATATGGTGGTGGAACCATAAAACGTTTTACCTCCTTAGGAGCGAAAAATTTTCCACCTGGTGACTCCACACTCTGAAACTCCCAGAAGACCAAATGACTCCACTGGTAGAAGACCCTGAACTGATTGACCGGACACAGTGACCTCTTTTCTGATTTACAAACATGATTCCGAGAATACAACGAAGATACGCCCCAATGAGTAGAGATCATATCCCTGGGTTTCCACATAAGATGCCCTGGATGAATTGGGATGACAACCTGCCTGTTTTCCAAGGTGAAAAGTTTGATGACCCTCTATTACATCTCATCAGATTTCATATACATGTATGGAGGTTGAAAGTTGAATGGCATGAAGACTGCCTAATGAAAATGTTCATGTTAACATTGGAAGGAAAAGCTAGGGATTGGTATGAATGCTTAAGATCTAGTAGTTTGTTTTCCTTAAGAGACCTTGAATATGTGTTCTATGAGAACTATGAATAAAACGCTACGTCATTATCATGGGGTGCAATATATTATGATCCATCACAAAACATCACCCAATACATTATAGATAATGAGGAAGCTTTGGAAGAGATGCATCCTAAAGATCTTTTAACAACCATTCATGAGTTTAATATCCTATTGAAAAATTTTAAAAAAATAGATGAATTAGTTGAGGAAAAGATGATCCAAGCAGTAAAAAACATTCCTCAAGATATCCCTGAAAACTCAAATATTGATTCATCATCCCTTATAGCCGAGGCTCAAGAAGACATCCAGCCTCAAAATCAGTCTTCACAAGAGACAGAGAACTGCTGTACTCTTGTTCAAAGGAACATAGAAACATCCTTCCCTTTGACAGAAAAAGAGATAGATCAGACTATTTATAAACAGTCAGTCTCTGAAATTTTTTACGAAACAAACACTCTTGCCCATTCACATAAAGAACTTTGTTGTATAGATTTAGAAAGTTATCTTGTAGATCAGTTAGAAGAAAAGCAAACCGATGACCCAATATGTTCGACTGACAAAATTGTTTATTCAGATGATTTTCCGAATTTCGATCGGTCTGATGATGATGATGATGAGTTCCAAGAAAAAACTAATCATGCAGGGCAACCAGCGCTTGATTGGTGTTATCATTTTCACCATCACCAGCTTGAAAGCCAAAAACATCTGTTTCAATCCATCATTAATGGCTTTCACATAATTGGAAATCAGCAGCCTTTCAACTCAAAAGGTGAAGAGAAGAGCAATAAAGAAATTTTTGAGCAAAAAGAGCTTTCTCTTGAAAAGGAGGAAACCTTTAAATACTCCCCTGCTCAAGAGTATAATAACCTCTTCATACAAATTAATCCATTGAATACAAGCATACTAGGGTTACCAGAGGACAACACTGTTAAATATGATGAGTCCTCTAGTTCAGAGGATGATGAAGATGAAGGAGAAAAACAAATAGAAGACTATCCTGCTGTGGATATATCATCTTCTCAAGAAGAAACTTCTCCCTTCACTGATATTAATCTTCTGTCATCTAAAGAGCCCGAATTTACATCAGAAGCATCAAGCAAGCATAGATTCGTAGAAAGAAGATATTTCTACTATTTGCTATTTTGCAAAGAATGATGGATACTTTAAGCTACATACCCAAGAAATAGTCTTTCAAAGTTGATGTCTTATGACATCTTACCACCAGAGAATCAAAAGGAAGAGAATCTTCATCTTTTCTTTGTTGATCCTATGGAAGAGTGTGTGGAAATCCCGACTGGCTCAAATTATCAAGCATTGACCCTTTGCAAGAGCCAGAGACATGAAAAGTTGTCACCTTCTGTGATAGCCTTGACATTGAAGGTTAACCTTAAATATGTTCTATGGATACCTCTGACAAGCAGCCAGAGTTACTACTTCTTCTTGACATTACTCAGCTGGCTGCATTGGCACTTTTGTATCATATGAATATGTAAATACTCCATGTTTAGAATAGGTTAGATAGGAATGTCAATAAAGCTCAGTTCCGAGCATGTATTTAGTTGTTGTTTTCTGCTTTGGAGAAAAATCAAGAATTCAAAAATACAAAAACAAAGAAAGAAAGAAAAGAGGGCATAAATGAAAACAAGAAAGGCAAGGCCCCATGCCAAAAAGAGAAATAAATCTGAAAGTGTGCAAGCTTAAATGCCACTCCTTGAAACACACTTCTGATTAGTCAAACTGTTTAATCTTGACTAATTAGCTTTCAATTTTCCGCTGATAAGGTAGTGAATTTTATTTGCCAAACTGTTTAATCTTGGCTTATCAGTAGATAGACTAAGGTAGAAATTAAGGTTCAAACCAACTCAAAATCTGAACCACAATTTCCAAGAACAGAATGACTCCAAATTGTTTTATTTTCTGAGTCAAAGAATGAAGACCTGGTTCTAATTCGCTCAAAAATTGAACCAGAGGAAACATAAAGATAGCTCACCAAAAAGGAAAAACAGAGCTGTGAAGATAAGAGAAGGCCATAATGAGAAATTTTCAGATCTTAAGCCTTCTGTTTTGATTTAAAATTTTCTGCAAATAATAATCTATGTGCAGCTTGTCTTTATGCCATAGATCATAGCAAGTCAAACAGCTCAATCTTGACTTGACTATTTTTAAATTTCTATTGTAGAATTTAGAGAATGAAAGTTTGTTGGACTGTTTAAACCCAACAGACGGTAGACTAGGTAGAGAAATATCTTAGCTCAACTGTCTAATCTGAGTTCAGGGAGAAATAAGGGATAGAACTAGATTAGGTTTCCTGCTTTCAAAAAAGTAAAATGTGTCAATAGAGTTTGCCAATCCAAGTGCACTCTGATGAAGAAAAAATGTTAGATCAGTGGGATTGGGTAGGTAGAGGTTGTATTGATGAAATTCATTTTTCTCTCATGACTGATATTATTTGTCAAAGAAAGGAAAGAGCAAGCAATGGGTCAGGCACCAGTCAGCATTCCAGAGAAATCAAGTCTGAATTCTTGATGCCTTGAAGAAGGCACCATCCCCAAGTGGAGCCATTGTTAGCCACCTATATTTTTCCATTACATTAGCTGGTGGCTAAAATATTCTTTGCAGCCTTCAGGAAACAAATTCAGTCCTGAAGTTGTTGGTGCTTAAAGTCTGTTGGTAAGATCATGAACTGCTGGTTGGTTCTTCATACTTTTCCTTCTCTCAGCCTCTAATATTCCATGAAAATCCTAGTCAAGTACTGCTGCATCCCTTTTTCTTTTCCCTCCCTTGCTTCCATTTTACCTCCATTCTTCCATTTCCTTTTATTCGCGAAAACCCCACCAAACCATGTGTTACCCCTTATCCCTCCATTAATTTCTTTCCCCAAGGTTAAAAAACCATGTTTAAACCTTATCGGAGTTATATTTCCTTTTGAAATTCTTTGAAAAACCATAGAAAACGTATGTTTTTATGCGTTAAGCTTAAGCCCCTCAGGCTAAGCCCCTTGCCGTTTCTCCCTCCACATGCCCGAGCGCCACGACCGACCGCTCAAGCCCTGAGGCGCTAAATCAAAACGTGGTCCCACTCCACCCTTTCTCTTTGAAACATTCAAAAACCTATCTTTGGGTGTTTTGAAGAATGTTAAACCACGTGTTTTATTGCCTCGAGTCCTCCCAGCCGTCGATCTGCCCCACAGATCAACGGAGCGGAGTACCCCTCGTCTGGTGGACCCCTTCGTGCCCGCTTCTGAAATCCGAGCCATCCCACACCGTCCCCCGAGAAAAACCGGTTTTCCCCTCGTCGGCCGGCCATCCCACGCCCGCGACACGCGTCTCTCCGCCTTGCTCTAAAACCCGACCGTTCTTCCACACTGCTCGCGCGTTATCTATCGGGACCAAAGCTTCGGGCAGTCGGATCCACCTCCGCCGCTGACGGGGCCCCCATCCGACTTGCCGCGACCGTTCATCCGTCGCCCACCACCACGACCAACTCTCCTACCGTGTTCGGTGTCAGAGCCTGGCCGATCTTCGGCATTCGCCCGTCTCATGAAAATCCCGTCTAATGCAGACACCACCGTTTCTGCTGATCTTCTGGCTGTCTCTCATCCATGATCGTAACACACCCGCTCCGCGATTGTTCCATTTTCCCCGCACGCCCTCCAAAGCAGATTGACCTATAAACCAGATTTTTACGTGTTTTTTGTATTTTTGCAGGGAAGAAGTCCTTTGTTCGTGTTTTAAACAGGGTTCTCAGACCTGGAGGGTCACGATCCCCTATGTCTCAATTTCTCTGTAGAAATCACCCACAAGGTCATTTTTCACGTCTCATCGGTGTTTCTAACGGCATTGATGCCTTTTTCTACCTACACAGCCCTGCGTAGCAAAGAATACCGGCAAAATCGGCGCAGAGAAAGAGTATCGGGTATTAAAGACCCTAGTGAACCAGAGCAGCAGATCAGTGGATATATTGGCGGGGATTACGATGCCAAGATGCCAGTATTAAAAGCTTCCTAATCCTCCATTTTAATACATTAAAGGAAAACTCAAAAGTGTTCAATGTATAGCCGCGCTCCACGGCCACTTTTGAGGCAAATTGATTTCCTCAACCACCGCAAGGCCACCTATTGCCTCAAATGCTCAATCGCAGGATGAATTGGCTGAAACGCACCGCATATTATGCCCTCGAACAACCAAAGAAGTGTCGTCTCGTACCTTATCGACGATCTGTCGTTTCGGCAAAATCCGTTAGCACGCAATAGCCCCCGAATGTCAACAAAAGCTCCTTCTGAGCTTACTTCATAAATATAAGCGTATTAATGCAGTGGAACACCTGTATAAATTCTTCATTGAGCCTCCCAGGCCAGGAAGACATTAATTCTGCATTAATTGTATTTTGAGATCTTTTTATCAGATCTCACCTCCTCATCCTTCTATAAATACTCCAGAAGAAGATGAGTGAGGGGTTGGATTAGTTGTTTGTCAATGTAATTGCTGAAGTGTTGTAGCTGTTTCTGAGTGGAAAACTCTTGACTGTAAATAGTGGTTTCATTGGCTCTTGGAGCTCTGCTTGTAACAGATAGGTTAGGTTAAGAAGAGAGATGGATTAAAAAATTGGATCTGAAGATTGTAACCGGTTTGAAGCAATCAATACAAGCTGATTTATGGGATCCTGGTCTATGCTGATGGTGATGTTATTCTCAATGTAACTTGTATTTTGTTTATGTTTTCAATTTGTTTCATTTTCCACTGTAAAGAACAGTTTAAACAGTGTCAGGACCTACTGTATAGAAGTAACCTTCTCTGGCTGAGAAATCTTTATTTAAATGTTTTCTTTCTGCTGTGTTATTTAAGAATGATTTAATTCAGTCTAAGTACAGAGATGCTGGTGTTCCCTCATCTTTTCGTCACTACTGAATGTTATTTTTAAATGTTACTTTCATGTATGTTGTGTAAGGAATGAATTGAGGAAATCAAAGGTTAGCCGTGAGTCCCTTTCTTGTTTGCTCAACTATTTGATTGTTTCCCTTAGGATGTGTCAAAAGCTGACTAGTTTCGAAGTAATTATCAGATCTTAGGCCATTCTGTGTTATCTCTGTGATTGTCTTGGATGTAACTAAGTAAAGGAGAGCTAGATGAGGATCAGGGTGAGTCCCAGCCCACTAGTTTTTCTTGCAACTTCTCACCTTTGAACCTATTTGCATATAGATCTTTCCGCCTCAGACAGCAACTATGTTCAACCATCTGAGAAAACCAAACAAAACCCTTGGCCTGCATAACTAGCCTAATATCATTACCCCAAACTTCAAAGACAATATCCATCTTTGTACATATTGGAGAGATCCCTCTCCGGATTCAGGAGGGCTAGATCCTAGAATCCCAAAGTTGGTTGAAATGATGTTAACTCTGTGATCGGACTTTGCCAATCTTTCTTGTTACAGAGACCTAACATTTCTGGCGACTCCACTGGGGAACCGAACCCAGAATCTCTGGTTCCATGACGATTGTTCTATTTTGCAGCTGAGCAACCAGAACCTAACATTTATGGTGACTCCGCTGGGGATACTCATGACTTGAGCTTTCATCTTTTTCCCCTTTATTTTCACATAAACCTTGAGAGTCAAAAGCATCCTTTTCAAGCACTACCAAGAAATGGTAATCATGATGAAGCTCAATTGAATCAGTGACAAACTAGGTCAATCCTAGGATTCTTTTAAGTTTTTATCTAACCTTGGAAAATCCGCTAGCTTAGCCATAAGGACAGACTGTCTTTGTTTCATAACCGTAGCTAAGTTTTGAGGCAAAGTTAGGATATTCTTCTGAACCACAAATAAAAGCAATTCAGAAAATACCAAAAACATTTCAGATTGGTAGTAAAACACTAGTTTTGATATCTTGTATACGTCTTTGATGTGTTTTACCCTATACTCTTAGACAGAGTCTGGAAAGGGCCAGGTAGCCTCTAGATCTCATCCTCTTTTAGGGGTGACATATCTAGTGAATGCCCTCCCAGTCAATCTCTGGTTAGAGTTTGTTGTGTTTTGAGATATCCTTGAAAAGGAATGTTTCACAAACACTGTGGTGGACAGTGTACTCCTTTGAAAACACTCCTTAAGACTCCACTGGGAAGAACCCTTACCATTATAAAATCATTCAAACTCAGTTAGAGGACTGTGGGATTTAAAAATTGTAAAAACAGATTGGTTAACCTCCTAAAGATTGTCATATCTGGTTGAAATTTTCCTGTTTAGTTGGGTCTAAAACATATAAACATTGTGGCTCCTAAAAAGATTCATACTAGAGCTCATCCTGACCTCGATCCACCTGAAATAGTTGATAACCCAGAAAGAATTCTTAGGAAGTCTCCTAAGATACAATTTTCAACTGTTTTCATATCATCCCTAAGAGCTAATTCAGTCCCTGAAAATCTTTCAGATCTTCAGAAATCACAAACTGACTTTTTAAACCCATTCAAGACTAGGTCATTTGGTGATTTAGATCAGCTAGATTCTGAGCCTTCACTTTCATCTCCCGAAACAGGTGAAACCCTTGGGGATAGAGAATCAACACCTCCTGATTTACATTTCTTACATAATCTAGGTGTCTCTCATCCAAGATCAGCTCAGAGATCTACTGCTGTTCCATCCACTTCTGTTCATCCTTCATCCACTGTTCAAACCACTCCACTTCAACTCACACCTCCTCTTGTAAATCCGCCCCCACCACATATCATGGCAGCATGGTATGCTCCCTTAGTCCTTCCTGTACCACTAGTCAATCTTCCACAGGATTATCAGTCCAAAATTCCATTATATGATGCTAGTAATACTATAACAGCATCTCAACATGTGGACAAGATGAATGACTACTTTGACAGAAATGAAATTGATAATGAGTCTGTCAAAATCAGACTGTTTGCTCAAAGTTTGGGGGGAGAAGTGAGAAAATGGTTTAAAGGTTTAACCCCCCATAGTATTAACGACCTCCAAACCTTCCATCAAACATTATTAAACAAGTGGGAAGTAAGGAAGAATCCTCTCCAAGTCCTTGCTGATTACAACAATCTCCATAGGAACCCTAGGGAAAGTGTACAAGCTTATTGTACCAGATTTAACAGCGTGTATAATTCACTTTCCCCTGAACTAAAACCTCCTCAGGGCTCAGCTTTAAACAAATTTACTGAAGGGTTTGATCCAGAAATGACATATTCACTCAGAGAAAGAGTTTTTGCAACCCTCGAAGATATGCAAAGAGGTTCTCTTTCTGTGGAAGTTAACCTTATGGAGAAGAGAGCGAGGATGAAAGCTGAAAAGAGAGTATCTTTTAGAGAGGAATCCACCCCTTCTACTTCAAGCTCAAAGATGGAAAGAATGATGGAAGAAATGATGAAGAAAATGAGCATTCTAGAGAGAGCGCAAGCAAGTCTAAATCAAAACGCTCCTCAAAACAGAAACCAAAACCAAAATCAGAATATAAGAAGAAATCAGCCTCCAAACAGACTTAGGGAAGATGATCAGCAGATCATTCCTCCCTTTCATCAAAACTTTTTAAGTGAGGTTGAACAAACAGATCATATAACAGAGGAAGATGATATAAACTTATTTGGGGTAGAGGATGATGACTTTGAGGTTCATTATGATGATAAACAAGGTGTTTATACACCTTACGATGACAGAAGAGATGATAATGAGAATTGCTATCAAAACATGGAAAAAGTTGTCATACAGCCTTCAAGGGAATATGAACTCAGAAGTAGGTCTAATCAACAAACCCCAAACAAGGAAACCTCTGGCAAACCTTCTCAAAACAACACTGCAACTAAGTCTATAACAATCGAACAAAAGGACACAACAGTGGCTGTAAATTCTGGTAGTGGTAAAGGGAAAGGCACTCAAAATGTTGAAAAACAGAGTGCAAACATTAGCAGTACTAGCACCTCGGTTAGTACTCCTGGAAAGACAACTGTTTCAACTGTAGATAAACCAAATCAACAAGCTGTTATTGCTGATAAAGTGGCAGCAAACAAGGCTGAAATCAATGTTTTAAAGAGTCAAAACCTTTTCAACCTGGAACAGGAAATCTCAAAGATCAAAATCTCTATTCCCTTAACTGAGTTAGCTGCCCAACATGTATATAGGTCCAAAATTTTGAAGGCTTTGAACTTAGAGGATAATGAAGATTCACTCAATCTTAATGATGACCAACCAGAGCTTATTTTTGGTCCAAAGATTGAAGGAAAATTCCAAGAGGGTCCTTTTCCTCCCTTTTATGTAAGCTCAAACGTTCATGACAAAATTTTGCACAATGCTATGCATGACTCGGGCGCTTCCCATAATTTAATGCCAAAAGCTGTAATGGAAAGCCTGGGTCTTGAAATTACCAGACCTTACAAAGACTTGTACTCCTTTGACTCAAGCAGAGTTAAATGTCTATGATTGATAAAAGATCTCTGTGTTAACTTAGCCCAGATTCCAGCCAAATGTTTAGTCATGGATGTTGTTGTGGCTGATGTACCCCCAAAGTATGGAATGCTTTTGTCAAGGTATTGGGGTGCTAAGTTACAGGGGACCATGCAAATGGACATGACCTATGCGACTATCCCTGTTTTTAATCAGACTAGAAGACTTTACAGGGAATCCCACATGCAGTACACAGTGACAAGTCAAGATCGGCCTCAAAACTCCCCTCTCTATGCTATAAACATGAGCCTTGATTCTTTCATCATGTTCAATGATGAAACACTTACGGGACAAATCATTTCAAAGGAATTAATGGCTAAAACGGAGGGAGAGGAACACAACTCTAGATTGCCGAAACAGTCTATTGCATCTGAAAATCCTAGCAAATTAAGCACAGGTCTTGAACTGCAATTTTTCAATCCTTCGAATTTAAAACTTGATAGTCAGCAGGACAACCCTCAACCCTATGAAAAACTTGAGGAATCAAGAGATACAAAGCCCATTCATCAAACTGAAAATGTTCCTCTCTGGACTATGTATTTTGATGGGTCATGCACCAGAACAAATGCTGGTGCAGGTGTCTGGATTACTAACACTGAAAATAATCATACAGAATGTATCTCACGCAAATTAAATTTTCAGTGTTCCAACAACATAGCAGAATATGAATCCCTTCTCTTAGGCTTGCATCTCTTGAAAAAGTTAGGTGCCAAGAGAATCAATGTGTATGGGGATTCTGAACTAATCATTAGGCAAGTTAATGGGGAGTATAATGCTAATCACCCCAGACTTAGGGCCTACAGGAATGATGTCATAGATCTTTTGAAAACATTTGAAGAGTCCACACTGAATTTTGTCCCAAGAAAAAGAAACATTGTTGCCCACAATTTAGCCTTTGCTGCTAGAACCTACCCAATGTTGTATGATGACACCTCTCAGATAAAATTCAGACCAGCTATCCCTGATAATAAGAAATATTGGCAGGTGTTTGGTGGAGATAAACAAATAGAAGACTTCATGCAATTCAGAAATGAGTTTGAACTCCATAGTTCAGATTCAGATTATGACACAGACTGCAGTGAAGAAAATTTTCTTGGTGAAGAAGAACCATCTCCGCAGCTAGTAGATATAAACCTTCAGACTATCAAATCCAGAAACCAAACAGAATCAAGTGCAAAATCTGAAACAGAGGAATTGGAAACTCTGCATTCTAAGGACGATAGTTTTCCCAAGGGTTTGGCCCCTCTAGAAGAACTGTTTGATTTTGATGATGTGGCCAATAAACCAAAACTAGAACCTGTAGAGACTGAAGTAGAGGAGTGCAATATAGGCAGTGAGGAAAAACCGAAATTGATCAAGCTGTCTAAAACTTTACCAGCTCACATTAAACTCAAATACTTAGAGCTGTTCAAAGAATTTTCTGATGTTTTTGCGAGGAGTTACGAAGATCTTAAATCCTATGACACTGAAATAATACAGCATAAAATCCCTCTTAAATAAAACCAGAAACCATTCAAACAGAAACTGCGCAGAATCAACCCTGTCCAGTTGCCATTGGTTAAGAAGGAAATCATGAAGATGCACGATGCTGGTATTATTTTCCCTATTAGATATTCTGAGTGGGTATCTAATCTGGTGTCGGTTAGGAAGAAGATTGGAGAAATAGGGCTTTGTATAGACTTCAAAAATTTAAACAAAGCTTCATTAAAAGACAACTACCCTTTACCCAAGATGGATCATATTTTGCAAAGGGTGGTGGGGTCTAAAAGAATTTCTTTGCTGGATGGCTATTCAGGGTATAATCAAGTCCTAGTCGACCCTGATGATCAATTAAAGACAGCTTTTACTACACCATGGGGCACTTTCATGTATGTGAAAATGCCTTTTGGTCTAATGAATGCTGGAGCAACCTTTCAGAGAGCCATGGACATAGCATTCTCGGAAGAATTGGGCTTCTTCATCATTATCTATCTCGATTATGTAACTGTGTTTTCAAAAACAAATGAAGAACATTTAGAACATTTGAGGAAAGTTTTCGAGAAGTGCAGAAGGTTTCGGATATCTTTGAACCCTAAGAAGACATTATTTGGCCTCCAAGAAGGTAAGCTTCTTGGACACATTATTTCAGAAGAGGGTATAAAGATAGATCTGAAGAGGATTAAGGCTATATTGCAAATCCCTCATCCTCGAAACATCAAAGAGTTGCAGTCTTTCATTGGAAAGATAAAATTTTTGAGAAGGTTCATCCCCAACTTGGCTGAGCTCCTTAGGAATATCAAAAACATGTTGAAAAAGGAGAAAGGGGTGAAATGGACCTCAGAAGCAAAGACATCCTTTGAGCTGGTGAAACAAGCGTTAACCAAAACACCGGTTCTCATAAGTCCTGATTTTTCAAAAGATTTTTATATCTTCTCATTTGCATCAGAACATACCATAGCTGTTGTCCTTTTACAGAAAAATCTGCAAGGACAAGAGCAGCCCATTGCATTCTTTAGTAAGGCATTGAGGGATGCCCATTTGAGGTATAACATTATGGAAAAACAAGCTTTTTCTTTGGTGAAGGCTTTGAAAGACTTCAGAGTATACATCCTTCACTCACACATCATTGCCTTTGTCCCAAATTCGGTTGTAAAAGACATTCTAACCCAGGATCCAGATGGTAAGAGAGGTAAGTGGATTGTTGTTATTATTGAATATGATTTAGAGATTAAACCCACTAAGCTCATCAAAGGCCATGGTCTAGCTAGGTTAATGGCTGAATCAAATTGTGAAGTTATTGATATTAATATGATTAATGCTTTGGATAACCAAGAAGAGTTCTCAACTCCCGTTGTTGAAGATCATTTTGTGAATTCTCCTTGGTATACTGATATTGTTTATGTTTTGCTTAATTTGAATACACCTCCTGGTTTATCTAAAACAAAGGCAAGATTCCTAAAGTTAAAATCTGTAAACTATTGCATTATTGATAAATGTCTTTATTGGAAAAATGCGAGTGGTATATTGCTTAAATTTTTGCCTGAGTTTGATGTAGAAAGAATTAAGCAGGAATTCCATGAAGGAGAGTGTGGAGGCCATTTGTACCGGAAGTCAACAACCAACAAAATTTTGAGGGCTGGTTTCTATTGGCCCACCCTTTTTTCTGATGTACACAAACTGACAACTACTTGCCATAAATTTCAATTGTTTGAGGGCAAGAGAAAGTTATTACCCCTTCCTCTACATCCGATTACTGTTGAAGCCCCTTTCCAACAATGGGGACTTGACTTCATAGGAGAAATCCATCCACCATCCTCTGCCCAACACAGGTGGATTCTTACCGCCAGAGACTATTTCACTAAGTGGATAGAAGCCATTCCTTGTAGACAGGCCAATGATTCGGTTATCATTAAATTCATAGAAACCAATATCCTTTCCAGATTTGGCTGTCCTACCAAGATCATCACAGATAATGCAGCAGCATTTGGGTCAAAGAAAATGGTGGAATTCTGTCACAAGTACCAGATGACATTGGGACACTCCACAGCCTATTATCCTAAGGGTAACGGACTTGCAGAGTCTTCCAACAAAAGCTTAGTGAACATAATAAAGAAACTGTTGGAGGACAACAAAAAGTCTTGCACACAAAGCTAATCCATGCGCTTTGGGCTGACAGATTAAAATTGAAGAAATCCATTGGTATGTCACCCTTCCAACTTGTGTATGGTACAGATGCAATTTTTCCTAATAGCCTTGGTGTACCAGTTATGAAGTTAATTCAAGAGCTCCATACTAAAGAAAATGACATAATCAGAAGAATAAATCAGACCATTCATCTTCAGCAAACCAGAGAGGAAGTGTACAACAAAGCATTGCAGAAGCAAGATAATATCAAGAAGATATTTGATAGAAGGACAAAGGCCAGCAATTTCGAGATTGGGGACAAAGTTTTAAAGTGGGACTCAAAGAGGGAGGACAAGGGAAAGCATGGTAAATTTGACAATCTGTGGCTTGGCCCTTACTCCATTCATTCAGTTGCTGGAAACAATGCATTCTTCTTACAAGAGCTGAATGGAACAGAATTGTTTGGGGGTCCTATCAATGGCAGGATGCTTAAGCATTACCTTTCTTAAATTATTTCATGTTTGAAGCCTTTTTACCTTTTTTCCACTGTAAAATATTTCATCCACCATTGCATTTAAAGTTATGAAAAATCAAAAAATACAAAAACAAAGAAAGAAAGAAAAGAGGGCAGAAATGAAAACAAGAAAGGCAAAGCCCCATGCCAAAAAGAAAAATAAATCTGAAAGTGTGCAAGCTTAAATTCCACTCCTTGAAACACACTTCTAATTGGTCAAACTGTTTAATCTTGACTAATTAGCTTTCAATTTTCTGCTGATAGGGTAGAAAATTTGATTTTCCAAACTGTTTAATCTTGGCTTATCAGTAGATAGTTTAGAATAGAAATTAAGGTTCAAAGAAACTCAAAATCTGAACCAAAGTTCCCAAGAGAAAAATGACTCAAACTGTTTTATTTTCTGAGTCATAGGGGAGAAGACCTGGTTCTAATTCGCTCAAAACTTGAACCAGAAGAGAAGCAAAGATAGCTCACCAAAAAGGAAAAGACAGAGCTGTGAATATAAGAGAAGGCCATAATAAAAAAGTTTCAGATCTTAAGCCTTCTGTTTTGATTTAAAATTTTCTGCAAATAATAATCTATGTGCAGCTTGTTTTTATGCCATAGATCATAGCAAGTCAAACAGCTCAATATTGACTTGGCTATTTTTAAATTTCTGTTGTAGAATTTAGAGAATGAAAGTTTGTTGGACTGTATAATCCCAACAGACATTAGACTAGGTAGAGAAATATCTGAGCTCAACTGTCTAATCTGAGTTCAGGGAGAAATAAGAGATAGAAGTAGATTAGGTTTCCTGCTTTCAAAAGAATAAAATATGTGAATAAGAGTTTGCCAATCCAAGTGCACTCTGATAAAAAATAATAATAATAATAATAATAATAATAATAATGTTAGATCAGTAGGATTGGGTAGGTAGAGGTTCTATTGATGAAATTCATCTTTCTTTCATAACTGATATTATTTTGTCAAAAGAAAAGCAAGAGCAAGCAATGGGTCAGGCACCAGTCAGCATTCCAGAGAAATCAAGTCTGAATCCTTGATGCCTTCAAGAAGGCACCATCCCCAAGTGGAGCCACTGTTAGCCACCTATATTTTTCCATTACATCAGCTGGTGGCTAA